>JAANDG010000047.1:0-450097 GCA_036852015.1 Pelodera strongyloides
CCAACATCTTAGGATACCTTCTTTTGGTTTGTGAGCTAATAGTCACTACCTAAAGAACTCTTCTTATTTGACCATACGACTCGTTGATACAATAAACATTTATTATTAATATATTGTTTGATAAGGATCCATGACTTTCTTTCAAAGTACATGTTTTATGTACATGTATTGTGTAAGAATAGTACAAGTAAGGCAACCTGGGGCAACGGGTTCAACAAATACAAAACCTCATTTCGTTTTCAAAGACAAATTACAAACTTTTTCAAATCCAACTTTGTTTTAGGAATGTATCCTGGAATTCAGCGACTTGTTACCAATGGCTTGGCAAATAAGCGATGCACTGGTCTGTTTGTTTACCTATATTTTATCTTTATCAGAGCATTTTATAAGTTTATATTTTATAGTGATCTCTTGTTTGTTTAAAGCGAAATACCGGCCGGTTCTTGAAACACATCGAGTACACCACCGTTCTTCTGCATCTTATGCAAGTGAACGTAAATTAGAATAAAAAACCGAGATAAAATAGAGTAAATTAGCATAAATACGTAAGAACTCAGTTGTCCAGGATGCGTTTCATACGCATAAGTGGCAATGAGGTGGTAAGCGTTTCTTCACATTGTCAGGAATATCTACGTAATCAGCTTTCTATTGATTTTATCAGCAAAAGGGCCACATCGATATAAATAAAACTAATTCAATGCATAATTCAGTCTTTTCTGTCCTCCAAGAAGATCGTGCATCGCGACGTGGCTGCACGCAACGTCCTCGTGAAGAAAACTAAACTTGTCAAGGTAAGTGTTTGTCCGAGACGATAACTTTTGGAAATGTTAGTCCCAGTCAATTGAGCAGTACTTGGGTCCAGTGTCTCCCTACCCAGGTTTTGGTTTTGCGGCCATGGCCCATGGGGTACTTTCCATAACCATAATAGCAACCAAAAAATGGCCCATGGATAGCTATGACCACTTTCCATAATCACATAATGGCAAAAAAAACATACATTTTTGTGCCATTATTTGTCCCTCAGATACGTACGATACCGCTAAAAATCTAAGTGACTTCTTTCAGCTCAGCGACTTCGGTCTCTGTCGTAATATCGATTCAATGTTCTACTCTTCAAAAGGTGGCAAGTTGCCAATAAAGTGGATGGCACCCGAATCATTACAGTATGCTCAATTCTCAACGGAAAGTGATGTGTACGTTTCATCAGTAATTGACAACTAACATTTAGCTCGTGAACTAATTTCTGACCCTAGTTTATTATTGAAGCTATTTTACACAGTTTTAGTTAGACTGCAAAGGAATGCAAATCATAAAGTAATGTGAAATGCTTACAAGCCCTAGTTGAAATATAAAATGTTTCTAGCCATATTTATATGCAGTAGGACTGGTCGTGGCTTGGTGCGATATGTTGTAATGCATCAGGACATCAGGGTGACTGCTTAACTTATGCTTAACTTACATTCTTTTATGTTTATTATATTTTTAACAACTCTATTCCATTTAGATGGTCGTACGGCGTCTTTCTCTACGAACTCTTCTCATTTGGTAATACACCGTATCCCACAATACAAGCCGAGAATATGTTACAGTATTTAAATGAGGGAAACCGTATGGAACCACCTGACGAAGCTCCAATACCCATGTAAGCCTCCTTTGAGACTGGATTACTGCACCACCGTGTATTATATGCAAATTTCGGTGCCCTCTTGAGCTGAAGTGCACATAATGGAACGTGATTTGCATATAATACAGAGGAATGACGTAGTGCAACATATTCAAAACCACGTGTCGTACCGCTTTAATATGTATGTAATTGCAGGAAGAAATTGATGGTGGAATGCTGGTGTGAGGATGGTTATCTTCGGCCCAAATTTTGTACGATAAAAGAGCGAATATATAACATTTTGGAAGCGGATTCACTCTCCTATGGATATCTACAATTTTCACAAGAATATTGTCGAATATTCCCGTCTTTACTACCAAGTGCACCTCCGCAAGATACCAATGATAATCACTCGGATGTATAATATAATTATTAATAATTAAATAAATATTTATTATTTATTGTGACATCTCTGGTTTATGTTCTAAGTCACTTAGCGACTCATTTGAGCGGAGTATAAATAAAAGCAAGAAGAGAGCGATATTTGCTCCATGCTGTGTGTAATTCCTACTTTGCAATTACAAAAAGCTCACTGTGACCGAAGTTCATATATGTAGTTTGTAAACTTCTATAAAACATGCGTAAGAGTACGAAAGGAACAGGCAAAAAGTGGCGTTACGGGAAGTTTTCTCGTTTCATAGATCAGAGAGTGTTAGTAGTTTCATCAAGTTGTAATCCTTCCCCGTGTGAGACTATTTTGTTTTACCCATATCACAGGACATTACGAGCAGTTAAAAAATTGTGAATATGATACTCTTTTCCAGGAATTGTAATTATTTTGAAGAAATAACGTAAAGCGAATCTCACCCGTGGAAATCTAGAAATATTCATTTAAAGTGATTCTATACCTGGTTACTACCCATATTAGTGCATACAGTCCTCGTAATGCTTGCTCAAATCGTCCGTGCTTTTAATTTTAAACTAATTGTAACGATCTATGTGTCGCTGGAACACAGGGAAGTAAAAATTGGCGTATGATTTCACAGTGTGTTCTTGAAAACTCTTTTAAAAGCTGGATATGGATTTTCTTGTTTTACATCAAAAGATCTCCATTGCCTTGATAGCCTTGACCTATGATAGGGAAGAAACACATGCTTCGTTTTATATTTTTATATTTATTTAATTTTCTTTTTCGTTTTTTTCTTCTTCTAAAAAATGTCCAATTTATGTCTACAGTAGGTCACAGTAAAAGTATTTAACTTATTCAATTTGTCATGTTAAAACGATCAATGTTGATATTTATTCCATCAAAATGCATTTTTTTATATATTTCGAACATACTTATTCACGGATATAGAAGGCGTGAGGCGTGAGATTAGGCGAGCGCAGAAGACGAAAAGAGTTCGTAATTACACTGTGTTGATTTTTTTTGTGTCATTTTAGTTTTCACCAAAAAGGATGACGAACCTAATAATGTGGGTCATACGTACACATTATAAACATTTTGTGATGTTCACACCGATTATACAATCGAAATTATTAAACACGTCTCCTAACTCCTAATGATTGCCTAATGAAAGTCATATTTTTTGCTAGCTTAGGGTAAATCAGAAAAGCAACATTTACGACCGTCACGCTTCAATTTCTCGAATTCATTTATTCATTAATTTAATTTAATTTCAGTTGTTCTTGATTATGTTAGGGTTCGTGTGTTATTTGTTCTTTGTAGTTTGGTCCCGTGTCAGTATACTGTGTTGTGAAGCGTGGTATCTTATGGTCACCTTTTGAGATGTGTTAAAGGGAATATGTAGGCACTCAAAATGAGCAAAACAACTGCGAAACTAGAGTTTCCACACCAGACATGAATTTAAGTAGGCGACTGAATATGTAAATTCGAATATTCTGATTTGCATGCAAATATGTCGCTGTTGCATGCTATATGCCGATGTTTGCACATATGCTAAATTTTTTGCTCCATCAGCACTGCCGTGTAAGCCAGGGGGTCAAATAACGCGTTTACTATGGAAAAGATGAACTTTGAAAATCATTTTCTTTTAAATGGGAAACTTTTAACCATTTTTGTTGTTGTTTCCTTAATGAGGAACACACATTCTATTAATACAGCTTAACTTCAAAAAGGGCATACATATTCCCTTTAATTGCCATCGCCAATAAACTATTTATCTTATTATATAAAGGAGAAGAGTTTACTTGGTCTTTTGTTTGTATGCACGCAACGAAATCCTTCCATAAAGAAAATTTTCTATTCACAATCGAATGAGAATACATATACAAAATCTTTGCCGTTGGCGGGATACGAACCCACAACAGCACACAATCTCTCGCTTCACAGTCCAACGCTCTACCTGCTGAGCTATGCTAGCTTCTTACAAGGATAAACCTCTGCTCTAGATACAGCACCTTCAATAGCAAATTTGCATGGTATCGTTAGTCGAGTGGTGATCCAAACTGATTATTATACGTTTCCACAATCAGAGACGTGTGAATGTGTGGGAGGAGAAAGAGACGAGAGTTAACTTTTTAAATTGTAGCAATCCTTTTTTTAAATAGGGTAACAATCGGCCGAAGGCCGATTCCTCCAGTTGGAGAAGAGCCCGTAGGGCTCTTCGAACGGCTGGTATTAAATAAAACAGAAGAACATTTTAGGGTTAATTTATCGGTTATTTAATATGCTAGACAATTTTTTAACACATCTTAAAGCATTATATTAATTTATTTATTTTTCAGAAATTTCCATGCGGATTAAACATCTACTAATATATTTTGCAAGTAAGCTTCTATTCTTTATTATGTGTTGAAGCAAAGCATTTATAATGAGTTCGCTATCAAGCGTGAACATCATATTCTATGCCGTTCTGACTTTCTGACATCAAAAATAAAATAAATAATAAAACTATTTAGCGTCAGCTTTGCAAATAAACGGCGAAGGTTCTGGTCAAGAAATTGATTTCTTGGAGGGAAGTGGAGGAGAAGGTTGGCAAATTAAAGGGTGATTGTGGTTCCCGTTCCATTAGATGGAACGGGAAGAACAGGATCTTGCAGTTCCTCTCACGCGTTTTGCTTATTGTCTCTGTTTCATTAACTGAAAAGGTACGAACCAATTGGTGCATTTCATTATAAAACATCATTCTGGTAGAAACTATATAAGCCAAGTGGACATAATTAACGACATTAGAGTAGAGTAATAAGTACTGTCGCTACGAATAAGTTCAAAGAAGATTCTGTATCATATAATGAATGTGTTAAAAGTTAAAAGTTAAAACTAGAAAACTGCTCAACCTTTTGCGCTGTGAAAAAAATATCTGTAATTTTTAGGCTCCGGACAACTATCGACGAGTATTGACGATTCAACGGAGACGGTTGAAGAACAGGATCAACAAAGTTTAAATTCTGCAGAAAAGGTATTAGAGCGCAACTTAAAGGGATAGGTTCACCTCGAATTGCACCTTTTTTATAATTTATATTGATAGTATGACCTATGACGGTCAAAATGCGAAAATTCAGTAAATTTCCTTTGCTCCCCGAAATATTAGAGCTTGCTCAAAAAGCTAAACTACCTCGAATTTATAAAACAATTGGAGTACCGCAGCCGTGGTAAGTGGGAAATAGCGTAGCAGGTCTGGAGACGCTAGAAGATACAGGGCCCTTTATCATCCTCTGTCTATCACAACAATCTCTGCACCTCCAACCTTTTCACGCTATTTCCCATTTAGCTAGGCTGCGGCACTCAAATTGTTTTATAAATTCGAGGTAGTTTATGTTTAGCTTTTTGAGCAAGCTCTCCTACCTCGGGGAGAAAAGGTAATTTTATGTAATTTTCGCATTGTGAAGGTTTCGGCCATACTATCAATAGAAATCATTCAAAAAGGTGCAAATCCTAGTGAACCTATCCCTTTAACAAACGAAATACATAGAAGAGTCACTGAGGGGGGAGGGGCAGCACCATTTTTTTTTCATAATCCTCGCAGTCAGCATGTCGATCTTTACTAATTGCTATTTAGGATATTTTGGCAAATATTCTAACAAGTCTGGCGCAGACAGAAAAAGATGGTTCAGATGTTTCATGGAGACTGGAAAAGGTAAATCTATTTTTTTTTTGATAGAGGCAATTGTAAGGTAATAAGAGCAAACACCTCGAGCTTCGCTAGTGCAAATTAGAGTCATTCAATTCTTGAAAACCTTCAGAAAATGAACGAAAAGGATGGAAGTCTCTCCAAGAATCCTGTACAAATAAGGTGAGGACGATTTGTGTTTGAGCCTCATTCCAGGATAGTTTCCACGTTTACAGTTTACTTTTATAAAAACAAAAACAATTTTTTCTCAAGAATTTAATAAACAAGATAATTTTTGAAGATTTGTTCAATAAACACTATTACTCTTAAATTATACATGTAAAGTTGGAAGAGTAAACGCAAACGATTAATATACCTCAATTTCATTCCGTGCAATTGTGCATGTTTCAGCACTACGTTATGTAGCTAATGATCTAAATTATGAATTACCTCGTTTCGCCCCGACTTTAGACCATAACATAATCATTGCCAATTGCTGGAAAATTCTGAAAATATCAGAACATCAGAATATTTTAGACATGAAAATGCGCCAAAAACTGAAAATGTGGCTCAAAAGCAGGAACCACTCCAAAAATCTTTACCAACAGCTGCCACTACTCCTGGGCGGAAAACCAACCAGTTGAAATCGAACGCAGGTAAGACAATTTTGAATACTTGTATTTACATGGACTTCCAATTTTACTAACCTTCTTACTGTATTACACATAAACTTGCTTTAAAGTTCTTTAAAGGGAGAGGCCCACGAGGAAAATGTTTTCCTCAATTTAGTTGCACGGAATGTCCGGAATTTTAGAAATATTACTGCGAAAACCGCATTTCTCAAAGCCTAGAACTGGCAGAGTTATTCCACGGCAAACAGTTCGGGGAGGTACCGTAGTCATAAAGGTTAAAATACGTTTGTACGGCTTATATTCGTCCGTTAGCATTCTTTCTCTACATAATAATTGTTATACGAATGAAGAACATTCCTACGATTATAACTAAGCGTTTCCAATACTGTAGTGACAAAAAGAGCAAAAATTGATTCTAACTACGGTACCTGTCCGAACAGTTTGCCGGGAATTAACTCTGCGAGTTCTAGGCGTAATGAATTGCGGTTTTCACAGTAATATTTCTGAAATTCCAGACATTCTGTGCGAGTAAATTGAGGAAGACTTTTTTCTCGTGTTCCTCTCCCTTTAACTTGACCATAATGGCAACTTCGTGGGTAAAAAAAAATAACAAATGTTTTAGCGGCGAAAAGCATTTTCAAGATGTCCTGTTACAACAATGGGCAGTGTGAGGTTAGTTTTCTTTTGTCTTGTTTCCGTAAAACTTATTTATGTGCTGATGTTTGATTCAGTTTTCAGTTTGCAAAAGGATAGTGAAACTTAAAACAACTATAATTATCAGTGGTAGCTCGGCAATTACCATCCAAAGTCTCACGTGTAATTTAAGATTGTCGTATTCTTGATAATTATATTAACTAATTGCCACCTTGGCGCATGGATGGCGCGCGATGGGAAAAGTTTGAAGAATTCTGGAAAAAGTTGGTTCAAAATGGACGGAAAAAACATGCAGGAAAATCAAAATCTACCGTAGTGGAATCGTTGTGGGATATTATTTTTAACACTGCCGGATCCAAGAATGGATCGCCCGTTCGAAGTCGACCCCGACGGTTGGGGCTATATAGCGGAAAAACATCGCTTTTCCATTACGGTGGGTGAACTTTTCCAGTAAGTAAAATTTACGTTTCTTCCGGTGTCTATCTTGAACCAAACTTTTCCGGAATTCTTCAAACTTTTCCCAACTCGAACGCGCCTTTACACTGTCGCACCTGGCTAGTTTTGTTTTCCTTACCGCAGTATAAGTATTTTTCTAGAAAAAGTCAGAGAATATGTTTCAGAGCGGCGTTTGCATGGGTGCTTATGTGGGCAAGTGTAACTGCAATACTTGCGTTAATTTTCGTGAATGTGAAGCGGATATACAATGTGGTGGCCTTCGTGGAGCTTGTCAACAAGGGCAATGTCAATGCGCAAAGGTAAAGTGAGAGATGGTAAAGCAGTTGTAAAATACATACAGCTATCAGTGCGTAGTTTCAGGAGACCAAAAATAATTTCACACGTCTGTGGCCAACATAAGATTTTAGGTATTTACCATGAGCTGGGTATTAGTTCATAAAAGGTTAAAGCGCAATACCGGCCGGTTTTTGAAACGCATCGTGAACATTATGATAAGTTGCTCGAATTTAGCTCGTTTTTTTTATTCTGATTTATGTTCATTTGCATTAGTTGCATAGGAATGCTGGTCTGCTCGACGTGTTTCAAAACCAGTAGTTATTTCGCTTTAAAGGTTGAAGCTTGGACCGCAACGATTAGAACGTGCCTACCGACCTTTTTTGTTGTGAAAACCAGTCGAATGAGGAACTCTGGCCGTTTCGTCTACTTTTCGAAGCATGGTCACAACCAAATAAATAAACTAATAATATTTGTTAAATTATTTAGGTATTCGCCTCACACGGTATGCACTTCTACATCGATGTGCTTGTTTCTTTTTGCAATAATAAAGAGTGTACTTCGGAAGACGACTGTTATGGACTTCCGTGCAATCCGGGCAAATGTTTTTGCTAAAGGAAAGTACAAAATGCACGGATCTGGGTTTCAAGCGAAATACCGGCCGTTTTTTGAAACAAAGCTGCATTTTTGTGCATTTATGCTGCGGTCGATTTTTTATTCTAATTTGTGCTCATTGGCATATGCTTCATACGAATGTAGGTGTACTCGATGTGTTTCAAAATCGGCCGAGTTCGCTTTGAAAGCTGGCCCTACACGTACACGTCCATAGTTTGGCGCTGATTGAATGGGTTACGTTAGTATTTTTCATTGAAAATGTGATATTTTTGTTTTACGGGTATTCTTCAGTACGTTGTGATGTCCAATAAAATGTTAACCATTTTCTTTCATTTGTGATAGACTAATGTTTCATAGCCAGGATAAGAAGAGTTGTTCACAGTTCACACTCACCATATTGCACGTAGCATTTCAATTGATGCCTTCGAAATCGAAATCTACAAAAAGTTCAAACTTTAGATTTCGACTTTGAAGTTAATTTCCTTCGGTGTTACACTATGCTGTTCTAGTTCTGTCAACGCTGTGATGCGTATAATTTCGCAAAATTTGATTAGAATTTAAAATTAGTTAGGAATTCTTCGAATCTTCGAACCATGTTAAATGCTAAATTAGCATACGAATAACTGAATATATACCAGCCGTCAAGTGAGTAAAGCATCACTTACCAGCAATGGCTCAGTCTTACCTCCCTGTGACATCGCTACCCAGCCGGGTACCAAGATCGTCTTCAACGCTCCCTATGATGACAAGCACACCTACCACATCAAGGATTGTGAACCTACGTCCTCTTCATATTCACTTCATGTAGCTATAAATACCCACTGTATTCTAGCGAATACACTTAGGTGACGAACGCCGGTGGACGTCGTATCGGATGGGCGTTCAAGACCACCAACATGAAGAGTCTTGGAGTGGACCGTCCCTGTGGAGTGCTCGACCCCAAGGAGGCAGTGCCCGTCGCCGTCTCTTGTGATGCCTTCCAGTACGGACAAGAAGACATCAACAATGACCGTATCACAATTGAGTGGACGAACACTCCCGATGGGGCCGCCATGTAGGTCCGTCGCGAGTGGTTCCAGGGAGACGGAATGGTACGCAGAAAGAATCTGCCCATCGAGAACAATCCTTAGGTATTATTGATAGAGTATTTATGTTAAGTTTTTGCGCACTTTCGCATGCGAAAGTATCATCCATGTTATTGCAGTTTCTATAGTGGGAAACTACTCGAATTTTACATACAGTAAGAAATTTACATACACCTGCGGCGTGTTTTGCATACACCTAATGTAAAACTGCGCGAAAATGGAAAAGTCAACTTGGATGGTACTTTCGCGGCGAATTCGAGCGAAATTGTAACATAAATACTCTATCAAGTGAAATAAATCGGTTCAAATTTTGCCATGTTTTTTCCAATTACCATGTGTGTGCGTTGGTTGCTGAGTTCACTGTTTCATCCATCCGTTCTCGTCTTCGTATTCCAATGAAATGGTTTCAATGGTTCTCTAATGGTTACTATCGTCAGGAATCCCACCTATTTCCAGTACTCAAAAACATTTCAAAAAGTTCGGCTTCGCTTCATGTGAGCACAGCTAAATAAGTGGCAAAAATATCTAAAGCTGTATAACAGCCGGGTTCTGATGCTGGACTCTAGTTCCGTGTACTGTATGCAAACCTATGAGCGCAATGAGAGCAACGAGATTTCAATATTAATTTGCTATCTATACTCTCCAAGAAGCAATTTTTTTCTATGGCATTAAGAGGCTAGCCAGTTACATCTGCTAGGCAATCGCGGGTTCGGTTCCTACTCCTCCCACTACTACCAATACCAACCCCCAAAAAGAAACTCATCTGAGTTTGCTTATTCATCTGCGTAATAAGGAGATCCACAGTTTTTGGTATTGTGCAAGGTGTTGTGCCAATACTCTCTCTCTCTCTCTCACACACATTCTCTGTTGTTCCCTTGCACTCTCATCTCTTCTTTCTTGCTCTATTTCTCTCCTTCTTCTGTCCCTCCCTCCTCCCTTACCTCCTATCTATGCTAAATTCACTTTTTAATCCCGTACTTTCGGCTAGGCTTGAAACTCTAAATTACTGTACTTCCATTGTGCGTTCCCTTGTCGCGGTATAGAAACCAGTCTCCGTTCTGCCATTGTCATGCCTTATCCCGCGACCTTGCCGCCCCCGGTCATATGCCTCGCGGCACGCACGCTAATTATCCTCTCCTCCGGGCAATTACCGGCGATCAGCTGGCAATTTCCGTTTCCGCACGCCAAAAACCCGCACGCTTAGCATAATGCCCAAGTAAGCTGCTTGGTGGTGAAGCTGGTTCACTTGACATTTGCCATGCTTGTTACAAAGGTGAAGCAAGCCTGCACTTCTTGTGAGGTACGGTAGCTAATAGCCTAACCCTGGGTCAGACCTAGTTTTCTCTACTTTGTTCTAACTTTCTTCGTTCTCCGTATAGCCAATAAATTAAAATGTTTGCTTGATTTTTTGTGCCCATCTTCTTGCTTTTGTGCACATGAGTATCGCATAATTTGATGCTAGAAAAAGAATGTTTTGGAGTTCTCTTCTTTCTTGTTTCTTAATATTCACTTTACTTTTAAAGAAAGATAATTTGTGTGAAAATGTATTTCCAGGCTTATCTGTGACTTGTACGAAACTTGAAGAGCGTATCTCATAGCGCCGCCATATACGTTATGGGCGCGATATTGGAGCTAGCAGTTATTCTCTTATTCACTACTTTATTTGCGGGATTAGAAGGTAATTTGTAAATAAAAATTAATTGACAAATATATAATATAAATATTTCCTGTGAATTGCCAGGGCTACAGACCTGCAAATTGTTCTCTATTGAAAATTCAAATTTGCCAAAATTACATTACTTTATGGGGTTTGCAAGTGTGCTGAAAATTTACCGTATCTTGGAACTACACGATAATATTTGTTTAATTTTCATATTATATATGCAGGTTTCGTGCAGAAATACGGTAGTATTGATACACCGTTTTTTTGGATACTTGCAAAACCCATTAGTTTCATATTTGGGGGTTGAGCAATAAGTTGATGGAATGTTTAGTAAGTTAGTAATACGATAAGAATAAGTGGCGAATGTGGGTCATAATAAAAAGTGACAAATTGAAAAAATTGAAACTATTTTGCTTCAGCCGGTTGTGGTGTTCCCTGTCAACCTCCTTATGTAAGACCGTACGCACCTCCACCTCCTCAGGGGTATGCTTACCCTCAAAGTGAGTTCCATTTTGTGCCCTTCTAGCACGGAAGGGCACTATTATTTGCATATAAAAACAGGTTGCATACCGCGTTGATGTTACTGGAGAACTTCAAGACTCTTCATATTTATAAATAAAGGTTTATTGAACCATAACAAATTAAGCATTTCGACCGTCGAACTGTAACAACTAGCTTCGCACAGTAACGCGGAATACTATAGTTTAAACATTATTCTTCTTATTGGGAGACGTCAGCGTCACTACTTACAATGGCTACGTAAAAAGTTCATACCATTAAAGAACAAGTATATTTTAGAACAGTAAACAAAAAACCGTAGTTGTGGCCAAAGACAAATTCCGAGATAAGACAAAATGGTATAAACCAAATGTTAAATGTATTAATCATATCCTAGATCCCTATTCTACTTATGGCCTCCAGGGACCTCAAGGACCTCAGGCGCTGCCAGCAAGGCAATTACCGCAACTGATAGGCTCCTCTCCCGATCAATCGATATCATTAGAAACGTTGTACGGAAAAGAGACATCGTCGCCTGTGCCGAGCGAAAAGAGCGGCGAGAAGACTACGGTACTACCTTTATCTAGGATAACCAAGGAAAACGGATGTAACAAATAATAGCGCCAAGGAACATCGGCAACCATGGTTCCACCGGAAAAACTCACTTGGTGATCGGTTACCGACCACTTAGAGACGATTTTCTGACCATTTGCCGCCGGTTTTGGCCCCGTTTCCTGTTGAGAGTAGCCAAAAGTGGTACAAACAGGGCACACACTGCGATTACATGACTAGACGCCTAATTGTCAACTTTATATAGTTGTGACAAAAGAGTGATATATTCTCACTTTTAGGAAAACTACGAGGATTTTGAGAAGAAACTAGCAGAATTGAAGGCATCACCCCTGGACGATACTTCGACCGAGGTTAGCTTTCAGTTTGAGCAGATATTTTATCTATCACGCAAAACCTACTTCAGTGTACTTGTTGGTTGTGTGTGTGTGTGTGTGTGTGTGTGTGTGTGTGTGTGTGTGTGTGTGAGTGTGTGTGTGTTTGTGTGTGTGTTGTGTGTGTATGCAGTGTGTGCATGTGCGCGCGTGTCTGCGGTGCGCGTGTGTGCGTGTGTGTTACCTCTATGGCTAGCGGAGGTGTACCACGGAGATACCACCACGAAATTTGGGGGCTTTGAGGGAATGCATAACAGTGAGTAAAAACCAAACGGTTATCAGAAATCACATCCTTTAATTATTCAGAATGCCCCTGTAACCCTCGCAACGCCTTCGCAACGCACTGAAATCAGTCAAATCTATCTGCGTCCTGATGCTTCTGGAGCTTACGGACATCCTGATTTTGGAAATTATGCCCGTCCGGTGCCTTATAGGCCACAACCTATGCCAGCCTACTCACAACCTTATTACCCGCAACCGATTCCCAGAGGTAAATTTTATTGCGAAATACCGGCCGGTTTTTGCAACGCATCGTGGACAACTGAATTCTTACGTATTTATGCTAATTTACTGAAATTAGCTCGACCTTTTATTCTAATCTATATTCATTTGCATAAGCTGCAGAAGAATGCTGGTGTACTCGATGTGTTTCAAAAACCGACAGGTATTTCATTTTAACTCATAACCAATTACCTAACAAAGACAAATAACTTCGTATATATAGACTCCAACGGAATTCTTTCTTTTCCTACAACAGTACTTTCGCCAAAAAATCTAGTCCAACGTGGGTAATGCTAGGTGAGGATGGTGTTAAAGGGACAGGCCCATCAAAGTAAACCTATATTTACGATTTCGTCTTATTTTTTATTGAAAGTATTTATTACAATATATGCAAACCAAATTTTATCGACATTCACCCCGGGGAACTTTTTCCGACGAGCGCGTCCGCAAATCTACTTTCTAATCCTACCAATTCACGGTTTATCATTTATATACCTATCAATTATTTCATAAGTAACCATTCATTCAGGTTGCCCAATGCCAATGTACCGTGCACCACCTCCTCCTCGCTATGCCCAACAACCCTACCGCCCGGTACCACTTCCCAGTTACCAGTCCCCGCAAACTTACGCCCAAATCCCACCGCCCACGTACAATCAACCCGCGCAGCTACCAACCCCGCTTCCCATTGCTCCCTCGTTTCCGGATGGTAGTGTTATATGGATGTGATGGGAAATAAAATCCCGCCTATTACGTATTAAGTATTAGGACATAACTTTAGCTAGGAGATGCCTGTCAGGTGAGTCAGGTCAGGATCAGTAGTGCGGTTCATTGAACAAAAATACCAAAAGAACTTACCATGGTATGTAAGCTATACTGAACCACATGCTACACGAGCTATCACAAACTGTATACTTTTATTATAATTTAATATTATTATATTTTCTCAGTTCCACCTCCATCCCCCTTCAACAAATATCACTCTCCATTGAATGATTGCTGTGCGAGATGTGGAGCACCTTGTCGATATAAGGCGAAGCAAGTTGTAAGTTTTACCTTTTGTAGTTTGTAATTTATGTGCTAACACAGAACACAGACTGTTTGATACCTTGTTGGTGAGGATGCGTTCGCCATACTCTTGCGATGTGTTCGCCAGTTCACTGGTGTCCTTTCGCCAGAAATCTAGCGAAGATATCTTTATCTGGTCCTGCATAGAGCCCCTTATCATTTCGTGCCCCTCAGATTTTCATAGTGTTTAGTCACTCTGATCTATGAAAATAGGGCAAGAATAAAACATTCCTTCCTGCCTTATTTAGGCATCCGGAGTGGCCAACCACAAGAACGAGACCCGCAATAAACATGAAGATAATGAAGTATCGATTGGTTCCACCAAACAAATCGACGGACCGGTCAAGTGCAGCGATGAGAAGTTGAAGAAAATTATGGAAAAGGTAAATTTCTTCGAGGAATAGGTTTTAGTTTTATCACGTTGCGATAAAGTTTTGGAAACAAAAAATGAGTGAGTGTTTACAACTTGAAGTAACTTGGCTTGTACCTTACGTAACTCTACTACTACTGGTAAGCAGTGGCCGTATGTACGAACACCGGGAATATGCTCCCAGCTCCCAGTGGGAGTTGAGAGAAAGAGAGAGATAACACGAATCAGAGACACACAGAGACAAATTCTCCCAAGCGGGGAAGCTCCCACTGTTGGTGCATAGGGCCACACATGTGGCTTCACAGAAAAGCATGTCAGCATAAAAACAGCATTAATATTTGCAGGCAACCACAAGCACCGAACAACTTTCAAAGCGTATGATCCAACGACTTGCCGAGGAAGCTTTTGGTGGTGCATTTTTCGTAGTCTGTAGCCGGGATGATTTTAGTTATGTGAGCCGCGCGGAAACGTTCTGTCAAACAGAAAAGAATGGTGTGGTGTGCTATGCTTTTCAACACCGATAATTGTAGTTTAGAGTCTGGTAAGGTGATAAATAGAGCCTAAATTATCGTACTTTTCTAATATGCATTTTAAATTTGCAGCTTTTCAGTAAATTTATTAAACTTTTGAATCCAATCTTCAGCTACTTCAGCAACTACTCCTACTCCAAAACGTTGAATCTCATTTTTTAGTAGATATCATTTTTCTTTCGATGTCACGTATCTGTTCTACATACCTCACCTATGTACTGTTGTACAAATTGTCAACTTGTGTATTTTTGCGTAATATGTATAAGGTCTCTTTCATTCAATATAATGTATGTGTATTATTACTTTCTTGTCACATGTGTGACGCTCCATTTACTTGTGTAAGAACAGCGAATCAGTTTTTTTTAAGCGAAATACCAGCCGGTTTTGAAACGCATCGTGGACAGCTGAATTTTTACTTATTTATGCAAAGTTGCTCGAATTTAGCTCGATTTTTTATAACCTGCATAAGAATGCTGGTGTACTCGGTGTTTCAAGAACGGGCGGTATTTCGCTTAAAATTAACTATGAAAGAAATTATATGAAATGTGCTTTATGTTCCTCCAGTATTTAACCCTTTCTCCCAATTTTTATTAATATATATTCTAAAAGAATAAAATAAAAGGACAAGACTTGAGGCACTTCATAAACGAATTGCAATCACTCAATAAGGCACTTTTTGGTGATGCTCTATAAATCGATAAATAAAAAAAAAATCAATAACACGGCTAAGAACAACCCAATAAATAGCAGTGAAAAGGCGGTATACGGTAAAATTCCAATTCACATACACAAACTACCGTATACCACCCGTTTTTCAAAAATAAACGAAAAATCAATAAATCGATAAAAAAGAGAATTCTGACTACACATGATATGGAATGATTCCGAAGTTACGCTTACACAGAGGAATATTCATATAGAAATATATCGATCCCAAGTGGAAACCTTTGTTTTAATTTTCGGGGTGGCTCAACACATTCAAATTCAACATATACGCTGGGGAGCCTTAACTTAATGTTTAAAGTTAAAGGTTTAACTTTAATTTTAAAGTTTAAAATTAAGATTAAAGCCCAGGTTTCCAAACTTGGGGTCCCAAGGGTCAACCATGACGTGACACACGCAAAATTATACTATTCATATTCATCCCTCATAAATTTGCATACGCCAACTCATGGCCTACCGCTCTGGGATACCCACAATAAATAAACGAATAAACAAAGAATAAATACTCTAGAAAAAGAAAATATAAAAAGAAAAAAAGGCTATGTACATCCTATCACAGTGTGCTGATGCGGGGGTGCGTGGGCCAAGTTACTCCACGACGATAAAACGGAAGGTTTTCAAACGGATCCTTCAACCTTACACACATAGAAATAGAGAATAATTAGCCATACGACACAATTAGAAGGGGGCGGGGGCCAATTAGGGGGCGGGGCATTTGGGGACCTGGGATCATAAAATTAACATTTCTAAGTGTTTTATTTTCGTTTTGAGTAAATATGATATCAGAGATAACTTACATTAAAATCTAAATTGTAATTGTAAGCTTAAGGGTTAAGGGACATGGTGAATGGGGGAACGGAAGGAAAGGTATGGGAAAGAGGTCTAGTTAACCGCAAGTTGAGCTAGCCGATTGGGAGCCGCACTGGCGCCGCCGGGGCGCAGTCTTCGAGGACAATGGACTAGTTGGAGGCGCTCTGAAAATATTAGCGTTAAATTATTTTTTAATGGCTGAATCAGGCAATGAACTGAATACTTTTAAACTTTTCAGTAAAACTTTTCAAAGGTAAAAATGTAGAAAGATAAAAAGGTAAAAAAACTTTTCAGTCATTTTTCATTTTTCGAGACACACTCCATATTATGCACAATGTAAAAAAATAAAAACAGTAAATGAAAGCAAAAAATGTTGCCCAGGCAGTAATGACGCAGAGCTAATTAGCATATAATTGAAAGAATTTATAAGACATACCGGAATTCCAAATGCACGCTGCAATTGTTCGGTCCAATGGTTCATCTGAGGGTTCCGCTTATCTGGTGGGCAATGACACTTGAGGCCGCAGAACGGATGGGCGAACCCGCATTCCTGCGCCTAAAACAAGAAATTCAGTGGATATTATGCACATTTTATGCAAAAATCTACCGTAATCTACCCTATTCGATAATTTAACGTCTTAAATACAATAACGCATAAACACAAATAATCACGCAAGCACTATTCATTAACAGGGAAAAGTCACGCGGTTTACGTCATGGCACTAATGAAGCTGTGCAGAGCCGCAGACTGCTACACAGACCAGTGTTTAAAGCGAAATACCGGCCGGTTTTTGAAACGCATCGTGGACAACTCAGTTCTTACGTATTTATGCTAATTTGCTTGAATCAAGCTCGATTTTTTATTCTAATCAATGGCCATTTGCATAAGCTGCATGAGAATGCTGATGTACTGGATGTGTTTCAAAAAACCGGCCGGTATTTCGCTTTAATGAGCCAATAATCCATATAAGCAAATCAATCAATAAAACAATCAAACCTGATGCGCGCAGGTCGGATAGAACCTGCAGCTCTCCCTCGGATGCCACAAGGTGCACCCAGTCTCTTGGCGGTGACGCCGGTTCTCCCAGAAGACGCACTGCGGTGCCGGCTTGCGGAAGCGGTCGCGTGACTGCTGCGAATTCTGCTGCTGGCACTGTTGTTGCTGTTGCTGCGCCTGCTGTTTGCGCTCCATCACTAAATAATTTTCTTTTTTATTAAAAGGAATCAATTCTCGATTTGAAAATAAGCCAGGTTCGCTTACTATCGTGATTTAAAATACATAAAATGTTTAAGTCTAGCCTTACGTGACCCGTCAGGCCCCCGAAGGAGAGGCCGTCAGCAATGGTCTAAAAAAATACAAATATAAAATGAATAATTGACAAACACATACTCAAAGCCTGCTGCTGCTGGTGTTGCTGCTGATGTTGTTGTTGTTGCTGGACGAATTCGTTTCTGAGGCGCTGCACGCGGCTAATGTGCCCGTCGTTTTCGCCACCTACAGTAGTTGGAGTGGGGGTGGTTGGAGTACACTCGTCACCCAACATTCCATCACGATGCGACGACGTACCAAGAGTCGACTGCTGCATCTGCCACGCGCGGCGTCGGAAACGCTCCTCGGCCTGAACGAAAATAATTTAAAGCGAAATATCGGCCGGTTTTTGAAACACATAGAGTACACCACCATTCGTATGCAGTTTATGCAAATGAACATAAATTAGAATAAAAAATCGAGCTAAATTCGAGTAAATTAGCATAAATACGCAAGAATTCAGCTGTCCACGATGCGTTTCAAAAAGCGGCTGGTATTTGGCTTTAAAATACTACCGCTATATTATCGCAATCATTGCTACTGCACACAGAACAATAGAAAATGGATACAGCTCGATGATTCCATAGACTACTAATGCTAATAATTTGATGTGCAAGTGTCAAACAACCCAGCGAAATTTTATACTCATTTTCAAACTACAAACTTCAATTCAAATGACAAACTACAATCCAACAAGCTGTTTACCTTCTTCCACGGATTCTCTCCAAACGCGTTCATCCGCCCCTTGTTATCGTCCTTGTCGGCGTCCGTCTCCTTCTCTGCTCTCTCCAACTTTTCCAATCTCTCGGTACGGTCGTCCGCGTCCGACATCGATTTACCGCCTCTTCCGCCACGCGGAGAATCGTAACCGGGAGGAGGAATGGTAAAATCTTGCTTCATACCTGAATATATTCGTTTTAAAGAGTAAAGGTACATGGTTGATAACGTACACTGGTCGTTCCGTTATGAGCCGTACATATAAACTTAAAGAAAATAGGTTACAATGGAAAGATCGATAACCTGTTAGACTATATAGCCATAGCTACCTCTAACTGTAAAGAATATGACATAAAGCAGAACCTATGCGATACCTAATGCCATTTTGAGCGTTTATATTGAAATGTAAATAAACCCTTATACTTATTATGCATACAGCCAAATGCGGAGTAGAATTGACTCCAATAATTGCTAATTACATTTTTAATTACGCAATTGATTCATTGCTAATTATATAATTACTCCATAAAATCCCTTACCATATTCATTCTGCGACATGATGCGATCAGAGTCGGGTGAAGAGTGCAGGTACACAGCCGGACGAGACGATGTGGAATTCGAGCCCTGAATCGATAAATGATTATTGATTAGAAAATTTTTATTATTGTTTCAATAAAGAGTCTACATTGATTATTGATTGATTTAACTATCATTGGTTGTTCAATGATTAATTTAGTATTTATTAAACAAACAGCGAATCTTTGTATTTAAATCAACTCTGGACTCCTTTTGGTATTCCCTTTTGATGAGGAGATGACTTTAAAGCGAAATACCGGACGGTTTTTGAAACACATCGTGTACACCAGCATTCTTATGCAGCTTATGTAAATGAACATAAATTAGAATCAAATATCGAGTTAAATTCGAGCAACTTTGTATAAATACGTAATCATTCAGTTGTCCATGATGCGTTTCAAAAACCGGAAGGTATTTGGCTTTAAAAACTATACTTGTTCCAAATGCTCACCTGCAGTGCTCCGGCGAAGGTCTGCGGTGCGGCAACAGGGACGACCGTCGAAGCAGGGGCCGCAACAGAAGATGCTGCGTTCCCGGGACTCGGAGACTGCGGCTGCGGCGGCACGGACACCATCATTGTCGGAGTAGAAGAGACCACCGCAGGTGCTTGTGCCACCGACGCAGCCGTCACGGCAGCCATCAGTGCGCCATTGTGGAGCGGCGCAGCAGTGGAACACTGCAGCGCCACAGCATTGCGCGTCGCCGTCTGGTTGCCGGGGAAGGGCAGCACGTCCGAAGGCTGCACGCCCGCAGCGGCGCAAATGCGCCCAATCAGCAATTCCAAGCTGAAATATTAAAATATGAGAATTATACAAATGCTTACAACAATACAAAGCAAAAAACTCGGATTTTCATTTTGCTAATTGCACAAGGAGGCGCATTGAGACTGCGTAGAAAATGAATACTAGCGGTACGGCATAGTTATGAACCCCCACTCTATACATACCCATAGTGGTCCAGTATAGCCCAGTATACCGCCCTCAATTAAGTATCGTAGCGGCTGGTTCCAAGCGAAACCGCTAGCGGTCCCAACCCCATTGACCCAAAGTGTCAATTCAGTATCGCCCATTGTAAAGGTGTATACAATTGGGACAGCGCGCGCGGCGCGTTATATAAAGATACATCTAATGGGTCTGTGCGGGCGGGCACTCGAACGCGCACCATAACAATGTGCGGGTCATTTCAGAATATACTGGACACAAGGGTGCTATTTTATAAGGGCGGTTTCAATAAGGTGACCGCCCAATTGACACTATTCCATTGCATTGGAATGGAGAACAAAATATAAGGTCGAGAGTTTTTACGCGCCCGCACTCGTCCTTCGCAAGGGTTATTTGGGTCATCTTGGAGATAGAAATAAAGAAAAGGAAAGAGAGCTAGCGAGAAAGATAGAATAGAGAGCGAGAGAGCGAGAGAGAGAGAGAGAGAGCTAGTGAGAAAGAGAGAGAGAAAGAGAGAGAACAATATTGTATGAGATTAAAATGCAGCAGAACAACTAAATAAATATAGAAAGATGTAGTCTGATATCTGATAATGTACAGCTTGATATACATAATTCTTACATAATTCATAACTTTTCTGAACATGAAGATCATGAACACGAGCCAGTAAAGTTACCAAACATAAGAAATAATGGCTGAGAAATTGCGTGAACAAAATTAATAAGTCTATATGATATCCGTTCTAATGATAAACACTACTACAGAGAAACTACTTTGAAAAAAACACATTTTTGCTAAACTTAGAACATCCTGGATATCTAGAGGGATATAGGCATGAAGGTTGAACCCCAGGAAGGATGGTACCACCCTGCCATGGTGTCTACATGTCATGGTGTGACTAATGGTACTACAGTTCCCCGATGGGTACAAAACGCCGTGGGCGTGGCCTATAAAAAGGGGCGTGGTCAGGCATTCAATAACCCCACAAATCAATGCACGGGGGACAGTTTACAATATGCAAATCGTGGATTTACAATCGAGGCTAATCTAGTAATAGTAATACAACCTGGTGGGAAAGTGGTCAAGGTTGGGCCATTAATGGTTACTGTAAGTAAATGGTTACTGTAATTACAGTACTGTAATTGCTTTAGGATGGTTGCTAACGTTTCTATTCACATACTCAGTCTCGATATCCAGATGCACATAGTAGTAAGATATGATAAGTTGGAAGAAGTACTCTATGTCAAGTTGTTAAAGCGAAATACTGGCCGGTTTTTGAAACACATCGAGTTCATTTGAAACACATCAATGCGGTTCAAAAACCCGCCGATATTTCGCTTTGAGATTATTTGACTAACAGGGGATTATATTATATATAACATAATCAAATATGAGCGAGCTCTACCCTCTAACTTTGGTAAAAATTAAGCAAATCTAGTCCTATAGTTAAACTACGCGTAATAAATACATGATACAATCAACTATAAAATACACCAAATGGTCAGCTAATGGTTAATTAACTTATGACCTTGCGTGCCTCACTAACTACGGGTGATAAAATACTTCATAAAGTTGCTATCTGCACTAGATCATAGGGTTATAAACTACAGTCATATTGACATTTTAGCAAAGTTTTCTATCTATTTTATTGCGTATTCCATCTACGTATTCTAGCCAAGATTTACGATTCAATACATGATTACGTACCACTTTTACAATCGCAGTACTAGTACTATTCTTTACTATACATAGATTATATCATACACCTTTACCACTGATATGCTTTACTTTATTTTATTAAATAACACCGAGGTGTGCATCAAATAATGTACAAATAATGTACAATAATGTACAAATAATGTACATATAACGAAACCGTTTGTACTGTAGTCGATTAGCAATCTCAAAAATCGAGAAAATATTTAATGAAAGAAAATCTAAAGATTCAAGAACAGTATTCATTTCTCGAAGCCAAATATATACGAAAGGAAACGCGTAAAAATGACTGTACATCTATGAGTCAGGCAGTATAAAACAGTCGAAAAGACGGGGCTTTTATGGGGAAAACCCACCCAAAAATGATGATATAAAACACGTAACTCGAGAGATAAAAGTTTCGCGCTAGTGATAAAATGCCTATGGTTAAGATTTCAACTCGACTTCGACCTCGACGGATGCATAAACTTACGTAAATTTGTTTTAGAATGGAAAGTAAGCTTATGTGCAATGTATTTTTTTAAAGGGAGTAATTAATGCAAACGTAATATATAGAAAATGTAAAAGAGTGTAAAGATGGATGTATAATTGTACTGCATACAAATGTAATGATACTTGACTATGATAGCCAAATCCAAGAGTTTCGAGCATTTCAAAAACATGCCAATATACCAAAAAAAAACAATAAATTTCCCCAGTCGTGTATCTATTTAGTTCATCAAATGCAAAAAAAGGGTGTAAACTCCTGGATTCAACATGACCCTCGTGTACCATTTCGTACAGGGTGGTCACCGTGGTACCAACGAGCATAAATGTCATTTAAAGGGACAGGCCCATCAAAGTAAACCTATATTTACGATACGTTCATAGTGACTATCAAGCATTTTTATTACAATATATACAAACTAAATTTCACCATTATTCGCCCTAGACAACTTTTTTCCAATGCGCTCAGCTTAAATGTATACCGTAAAGCCGCAAATATCCTTGTCGTCAATGCAAATTTATCGTGAAATTATAATGCGATTAAAATTTGCATATATAGCTTTGAAATCTGCAGATTTATGGTATACATATGCGTTGAGCGCATTGGAAAAAAGTTGTCTAGGGCGAATAATGGTGAAATTTAGTTTGTATATATTGTAATAAAAATGCTTGATAGTCATTATGAACGTATCGTAAATATAGGTTTTTTTTGATGGGCCTGTCCCTTTAAACCAAATAATAATCATAACCAGTTAAGCAACGCGTGTTTCGCTATGATTCATGAACGCGCGGATCTCGACATAATAATGATAATGTTTTATGCAAATTTCTACACCGTGCCACTCTGTACTTGGTCATAAATGGGCATAGTTTACCGTCCAAAAAGGGTTTACTAGTTGGGAAAGGCAAATATTACACCAAAATCCAGTTTACCTCCCTACATGGGTAACATGGGACACGTACATGGTAAATATACACTTTACCTAAACTAATGACTAGCAAGTCAACATTTTGAATAGCACTTGCAATTAGTTGGTACGATCGTCCTTGACAAGCGCAAAGTAATCTACGCACAGCGCAATTAATTTTAGACTCACTGATTAATTGTGTGTTAGTTGTTTAATTCATTGCAGAACTTACGCTAATTCTGCACACCTCTTTTATGGAATCAATTAAGACTCATGATAACTGTGACTTACGCTTCTCGATATGTTATTAAGTTTTCCTTAACAGAGAGAGAGAGAGAGACTGGGGAGAGGTAGACAAGAGAGAGAGAGATGTAGACAAGAGAGAGAGAAGAGAGAGAGAAGAGAGAGAAGAGAGAGAAGAGAGAGAGAAGCGAGATGGAGAGAGAGAGAGAGAGAGAGAGAATTGACCACGAGACAAGTTATGAACCTCTCACAACGTGCTTCATTTTGCAATCGAGGTACCAACTTACATTATACTCATTAATCAATATGCAAAGATAAAACTAGTGTCCGTAAGTGATTTTCCTCTTACGCCACTCGATTACGTAAAGTCGAGGGCAAGGTCGTATGCTAATGGAACGGTGCACTTTACTCGACATTTAGAAGATAATCCATAACAGACTACAGATACTAAAATTTGCATAATCACTACAATCACCTCAAGTCTCCCACGCATTACTACCTACGTAATTACTATGAATAAGGATCAGGCCAGTCATATAGACAAATGAAATGGTTCTATTTAATATACAAACAATATTTTTTTATACAAATTCATCCAACCGTGAATAAGATCATTTGAGCTGTTGTTTAGATTATGATGACTAAATGCAAATGCGACTATTCGAACGCAGCAAATAAATTATTAGAAATTTGTGTAGAACTATCAAAGTAGCAACACAGGAAAACAAATTAATTGCCGAAACCACAGAAAAACCGTCGTGGGCCTTTGCCGAAAAACCTATTGGTGACTAGTTCGTGTCCATTTGGTGACCATCTGATGACGGTTTTCGATAAAACTTGGTCACGAGTTGGCCACGAATTGGCCACCAAATGGGCAGGCCCACGAAAAACCAGCGAACCGTCACCAAATGGTTCATCCATTTCCTATGAAGGCATTAAATAAACGAATATCAGTGCAAAAGGTGAAAACTCGGCGGAAAACTGAGACAACTTCACAAGCAACACAGAAAACTAGTTTCTGTCTATCGATATCAATCTACGCTCAGTTTATAAAACCCATAGCGCGGAGTTCATGCAAAGGATTTCCCACGGCTCGAGATCTGCGCGCAAAGCGCTCCGAAATAAGAGCCCGGACAAGGTCAGCGCGCCGGCAGCGCGCTACACAACAAAATGGTCGTACCAGCCGCTAAGGGGAGAGGTAAGGCGCAAAGGTTAGGAGACCGGGACAGCACACCCAAATTTACCAGTCACCCGTAAACGAGAGCCGAAAAGATACACGAAAGATAACGAGTGAATGTAGATTTATTTGGGGTAAATGACCTCCGTGAAGGCAAAAATGGCGGTAACGCAATACAGAAAAGGCAGTAAATTATGGCGAGAACGCTGGTAGATAAGGGTTCTGCATGGCTAAAACTAAGGGAACTCGGAATGTATAGTGTATAGCTAATCGTAATTTGATAAGCTAAACGCATTCAAAACTACAAATTAAAATCAATCGCCCTGTTTTTTTTAGACGACGCCAAAGAAACTGGTGTCGTTCATCGTTCATCGTGTATAGTTATTTGTTAAAAAAGTATAATTAGTGTAATTGCTTGCAAGTATAGGGAAAAAATATAAACTTGATGTTTGCAAATATCTTTTCATACGATACTGTGAAGAAAAAGAGGTACTGTAGCAAACTAGCAAATCATGTGGAGTAAACCTATTGTACATATCATGCGTTGCTAAAGCCACAGAACAGCTTTGCAAACAAAAACGCCACGTAGTGAAGCGGCAAAAATGCAACGTGGAAATGTATACTGGCGCGCGCGTCAAGCTATTATTGCCGAGTCAAAACTGCAATGATTCTACAAAAAAGGTGTGGCATTTATTATACGGCTGCGGCAAAAAAACGCCGCGTCAAAACTGCTGACGTGGAATTATTGTGCCGAAGCGTACAAAAGTGGTCCGTTTTCTCTACTCCCGTTTGGCACCGTGTCGCACAATCGATCATTGGAAAATCGGGGAAAAGTTGTCAGAGAACAAGGAAATATAGCAGACAATGAAGAGATGCACGGCAAAAATGGTTATTGAAAGAGATACGATAAGCTGTCAAATTTTTTGCTGTGTACATTATAGGTGTGTGCATGTGTGTGTATGCTTATGTGTGTGCATGTCAGCATGTGTCAGTATGTATATGTGTGAATGTACGTATGTACGTGTATGTGCACATGTGTGCTTGTTTGTGTACATTTGGGACACAAAAATGAATATTAAAAAGAGATTATAATGTTTTGCATTCATATGTACACACTAACAGACATAACAACGATGAGCTGTCTTGACATAAACCACTCTGTCGCCTATTAATGGACTTTTATACACAAAACAATGTTTGAGGAGCAGGAATATATTTAATGTTGTAGATGATCATCACATTTAGAATAGTTAGCATATAGAAATTTGGTTCAGAAGGGAAAGATCCAAAGTTTGCATGTAAACCTCTCTGACAGAAACCCTGCGAAAAGTATTATTTAGGGGTCGCCTTGCGCGAGAAAGGCCTTCAAAAAATAAGAGCCAATTGACACCTTGGTATTGTGTCTACGGGATTAACCTCTGCAGACAAATATACCACAATACCACTCAAAACTAGGGATTTAAAGCCCGGGCAAACTAGATAATCCAGTACGGATCTGGTGGCACTTACATACTACAAGTGCGACCTAAAAACCTTTGGGAGTGTAAATTTATTAACCAATAAATATCTGATAACCATGTATAACCCCCAATAAGCACTACGGTAACGGCTGGTACCATTTGCCACCGCCACGTAAACGCGGCGCGGTAATACCGGTATAATAAACGGGCAGCATGATATGAGAGGTCGTGGCACTGTCCACATTAATGTGTCGGCTTTACATCGCCGGACAATTTTTATCGCTTTCATGTAAACAGTGATATATTATGTACACAATGGCAAACGATACTGTTTCAAGCTTGTTGTTTTAGATTTCACACAACATGGTACTCAACAGGTACCGCAAGCTAAGCTACCACATATCTAACTTACACAAAAACCTAAAAGTGTATCGTGCATAGTTCTAATGAGTAATAGGCCTATTTAAGTGCCATGCCCAAAATACATGTAGTATACATATTTTTGTGTTTTCTACTAGCTAGTTCAATACACTAAGTACTAACCAACAATCTCCCGTCTCCCCTCCATAAGCATATCAAGTATTTGTGCCCACCTTCTATATTTGCATACGGTATCAATTTGTTTATATGGCATGCCTTGCCACAATCTCTCGCATTGTATACAAGTGGGGGGTATTGTGGGTATAGAGATACTTGACGCGCTTATAATTATAATCACTATCAAGGGGGTCAGTTGAGGTCATTCAGTAGGTAGATAGCAATAGAACAAGTGCAAAGAATATTCTTAATTAGGAATTACTTATAAGCTACTAGCTACAAGCAATTTGCCATCGGCAGTTCATCGACTAGTCTGCTCTACGCTCTGCGCAACAAGTCATAAGCTCTGACTCTGACTGAACTAACTGAATTCTTAGATGATTTTTTTCGTCAGTTTCTCAACATTTCTGGTTAAGTTGCGCACAAAATTCAAACGACTTTGGGAAAATACTCCAAATCGAGCAACTGTCACACCAAATTTGTTTCAAGGAAATACCTCGCAAACCCAGAAAAGTCTAGAAAGTTTTGCGCATATTGTTTTTTTTTACAAACTTGATGGTCCCGTACATCACTTAAAGCGAAATACCGGCCGGTTTTTGAAACGCATTGCGTACACCTGCTTCTTATGCAGCATATGCAAATGAGCAAAAATTAGAATAAAAACTAGACCCCAATTAGACCCCACGTTGCATAAATGCATAGGAATGCAAGTGCTTGAGATGCGTTTCAAAAACCGGCCGGTATTTCGCTTTAACCAAATCTCTAAACAATAAATAACTCTGGACAAAATATGGCATCGATGACCAATGTATACTTAATTGGCCAATCAATTAATCAAACGAAGGCCGCTATCTATGAAAGTTGCGTAATTCGATAGAGAGAAAGATTGCCATTGCGGCATTTTTGGTTGAATGGCTGTTTGCAAACTGTTTTGCTGCCAATCAAGAGAAACATATTTGTAATTTATGTTACTGGAATAACTGCCATATGCATTTCATAGCATTCCTTCTCATGGCGGATCAAGTATTTTTTTAAACCACAAAAGTGTGTATTACCTTCCATAAAAGAGTAAGGACGAAAGAGAGAAGATTAAAAAGAGAGAGAGATAGAGAGAGAGAGAGAGAGAGAGAGAGAGAAAGAGAGAGAGAGAAAGAGAGAGAGAGAGAAAGAGAGAGACAGAGCGAGATATAAAGAGAGATAAATAGAGAGAAGTAGAGTAATGCAAAAAGAGAGTTCTCTCAGTCTGATACTTTCATACTTACCCAATGTGACAGTTTGCCCCTTTTGGTCTTTATGCAAATTTCCGACATCACCAGTAATCAGGGTGCAAAATCTGCCCGTAGATCTGATCTCTATAGCTGCCCTAGTTCCGGCGGTCCGGTCTCACGGTCTCACACCTTTACTACCGTACCGAGCCCTTTTTTCAAAAGTGCCGCCAAAATCGACTCGGTGATTAATCTGGCAATTAAGCCATCAAAATATGCCATTGCACACAAACATTACGCAAGCAAATATTATTGTGGATGCATCATCTTCTAGTTTAAAAAGTTGGGCTTAGATGGCAACATCATAATTCATAATTGCAGTGAACGTGTAATGTTTCGTTTCTCAACAATGAGTTGTGGGGTTTGCAAGTATGCTGAAAAGTTGCCGTATTTTGGAACTACATGAGAATATTTTTTTTCAATTTTTTTTTAGCATTATATATGCAGGTTTCCTGCAATATTGACAGATTCACGGACATTTTTGGGATACTTGCAAACCCTATTAATTGTAAACCTTCGCGTATATTTTGAGCAAGTTAATCTAATGTAACATATTCAAAACAAAAGCTGCTCTCTTTCAATGTCGATCTCTATCCGTCTATCTCTCTTCCTGTCTCTCTCTCTCCCTCTCTCATTCCCTTCTCTCTAGATCTCTTTATCTCTCTCTCTCCGGATGGTACTGCATACAGTTATTATACAAAAAGCTTCCTCAATTACCAGGTGCGCAAATAATAAGCTGCACAAATCTATAACGCTTCACGAACCGATTATTTCTATTTGTACAGATTCTGAACGCAGAAGGGATACCCACGATGGTTTGCGAGACTTAACGTATTTTATTCTTGTGGCGTGATGCTCGGTGATAGTATAAGTTACTGTGACCTTACATATCTAACTCTACAGCTGGTCTTCGAGCTGCCACAGTAGTTTATAAACATTACGTCAAAATGTGTGCGGGTGAAAGAGAATACGCAGTGTGTATATATCGTGATCGTAATCGATCTACTAACGGTGACTTTTAAAGGGACAGGCCCATCAAATTAAACCTATGTTTACGAGAAGTTCATACTGTTTACAAAGCATTTTTATTACAATATATACAAACCAAATTTCACCTGCATTCACCATGGGACACTTTTTTCCGATGCGCTCAACGTATATGTATACCGTAAAGCTGCAGATTTCAAAGCTGTGTATGCAAATTTTGATCGCAGTCTAATTTTTCGATAAATTTGCATAGGCAGCTTGGAAATTTCCGTTTTACGGTATACATATGCGTTGAGCGCATCGGAAAAAAGTTTCCCAGTGTGAATGAAGGTGAAATTTGGTTTGTATATATTGTAATAAAATTGCTTTATAATCATTACGAGCGTATCGTAAATATAGGTTTACTTTGATGGGCCTGTCCCTTTAATAAACAATCAGTAAACAAATCAAGTTTGCGCATAGATATCTGAAGCAACACGTGGTCAGGCAATAGTAACTGGACTGGGCTAAGGAAATCGTAAATTCTGCTTGGGGCTACCAAACTATGGAGAGAATTTTACCAAGGCAAAGATATATAGGGAGACGTCGCAGTATTACAGGAGTGGATTGTTTGAGCTTGTTGCATTTGACAGTTTGATTTTGACTGACATAGTAAAAGGGTATGACTTATACATAGACTTTTCTAATAAGTTGTTCTCAAATTTTCCGCTAAACACTGTATTCTAAGTGAGTAGTGTAAACAAATGAACAAAACAATGTTCTGTGAAGAATTCCAACGTAAGGAGCTCACTTGGCAACTTGTTTGAAAGATATACAATAATTGAAAAAAGAAAAATGCTAAATAATAAACCTTCTCTGTATCTTCTCTCCATTCTCGGCCTCAACAACGATGACGGCCTCCTTGGTGTGCTGGTTCATGTAGACGCACTGCTGCTCGATGGAGAGCAGGATCGACAGCTGGGTCGGGGACACATTGGGCACCTGAAAAGTCAATTAGTATAAAAATTTACACTGCTAAACACTCAATTTCCCTCAGGTAGGCCACTACGCAACCTTCGGGCTAATATAAAGGGTTGGTGAAACATTAAAAAGAACGCGTGAAGATTAAAAGTAGTACGAACAAATCACACTAGGTCCAACTTAATAAATGTGTGAGGTGTGTCAACCATACACTTGGTAACGTAACAAATCTCAAACTTGCGTTTGCTTTCTACCTCCTTTTCAGGTTTATCTATGTATTCCTAACAAATACACATCGCTCACCTGCAGCAAAAAGGCGCGCGCGTCCATCACCGGCTGCATTTGCTGAAACAATCACTACATCAATCAATAAACATTTGTTCTAAAACTGATTGGTATACGTAAGTAACACTTACACGCGAATGATAAAGCTAAAGAGTACCGGGTTATATCAACCGAATGCGCAGAAACGGTGCACCGGGGTCCGGTTCATTTCTGTAGCCGAACGAACTGGCGTTTAAACCCAATTTTCTCGGGAAGCCGATTGATCTCCGCCGGTTTTACCCAGCTACCAATTTGTACATCTTTGGTGGGGTGGAACACGAGCATACATGAGAACAAAGTTCATGAGCGGCTTCATGGCAAGCACAGTACCTGCGTCTCACAATCGATCAGCTCATTGATACTGTACGTCTCGTCCGCGTAGTCAAAGAACGACCACTCATTGGTATTTGGGTGCGCAATCATAACTTTCCAACCCTCGCGGGACAGCGAATTCAGGGTACATCCATAGCTGTCGGCATCTGAAACATTGGTACTAGCGCTGGTACGACAAGGATAGCGCTGGTACGACAAGGATAGCACTGGTACAACAAGGGTAACGCTGTTACGACAAGCGAATGCGCCCACATATTTTACAAGATAAAGGGAAATCTAATTCCAAGTTATCAAATCACCGTTGAGCAACCATTCATGCGCGGGTACTGAACCTGCGGCGTTTCTGGCGAATGACGCTCAACACTACATCACCGACCGGTTAGTTTACCAATAAGCTACTCACCAGCGACGAGCACAATCCATCCCGGTTCATCATAAAACCCAGTCAACTTGCACATCTCAATGCAAAGCCTTTCCACCATCGACACGGGAGAAGCGTGGTGGATGGCCACGTCCTAAACAAAGGATGTTTAAAGCGGTATGACAAGCGTTTTGTCAAGCATATGCTGGAAAATGTAGAATGTGTCTTCGTCTCCGTTCCTGTCCTTCCTCTCCTCTCCTATGCAGTATATCATACGAAGTTATACAGTACGCTTTAAAAAAATCATACGCTTTAAAAACGTGATAACACATCATTGAAATGTACGGACACCGTCAGCTGATATATGGGTCAGCCGCCGGAATAAATTTAAGATTTATGAAATTTTAATAAGAATAAGTGAAGCTAACCTTGACATTCTCGACAGTGCGAATCACTCCGGCATCAGTGGATCGCGCATCACAAAAGAACGACAAATACATAGAAGGGGAGCTTTTCTCGCGCATCTAAACAAATTTTTTAGTTGAACCCTCGAATAACAGTTTATTTAGCACATGCGTTTTCGGTCGCATAAAAAACTAGTCCACCACTGCGGACCCAATTTCTTCATGCTGCACACTGTATGTGTGCCACTTTTGCGCCATGCTTTCGCCGCTTTCCTTATTTAGCCCGACGTGCGTGCGGAACGAGCGCGGATATTACCTTTTCAATGAAGGCGTTGACCATGTCCTTGGGCACAGGTGCCGAGAAGTAGTTCCAAAAGGCGAGTACAGGGTTGCCATCCATTTGTTGAGCTGAAAATGTTTCATTATATATAGGCATTATTTTTAGGCATATGCTTATTGTTAGTTACGCTCCGATCACCTGATATCCTCCCTGGGGAGATCTAGACGGATCACCTCAACCTGGTTAAACAGTGTAGGTAAGTCTGAACTCTGAACCCTTAGGCTTAGGCCTTAGGAGCCAACAACCCCCTCATATCAGGCTTGGTATTAGCGGAAACTCGGAACGGCTAGCTAGTCTTCCAGAGCAGTAAGTCAACTTTCAAGGAAGGTTGGCTAGCTTTAGGCTTTAGTCCTTGGTGTCGTTCATACTCTGTCAATATTTCTGGAACCTTTTAACAAGTAAACTTACTTTTTGTCCCGCTCATCGCCGTCTAAGTAGGTGTGCGAGATGATCAAACCACACTAAATTTTTGCTAAAATTTGCAAACGCACACCCAAATCCAGCACTCTTCTTTTTTTACATTTCAAATAATTTGAATATGCAGATGTCACTCTATGCGAATTTCCTTGCGCGCTAATGATACGTTTTGTGACTTTTTGATATTCAGAGTAGATCCGTTTATATTTAGTACTATGCAATGTTTCCGAATAGCTTTACTATGGTTTACTATGGTTTACTTTACTACGAATAGCTTTACTTACGAATAGCTTTACTTTACTATTTACTATTTACTAATCCAGGGAATCACCGAAGGAGTCATCAAAAATAGGGGTTAGCTGAAATGGGCCTGACCCTTTAAATCTTAATCATCAATAGTTCGTATCTTCAGGTCAATTGGCTTTTCGGTTGACATCACTTCACATATCAGCTACCACTATTACGTAGTGCCTGGAGCAGTAAGTGATCTAGTTATTTCACGCCCTGACGTATTGGTGCTTAAATCTTAATCATATGTTCACAGTTGCAAATATTAACTATGCAATGTTTCCGAATACTTTACTATGGTAATTAATGCTGTATGAAACTAATCCAGGGAATCACGGAACGAAGGGCCAATCGGGAGAAAGATATCTTAAATTTGGTACCAATGTAAAAGTAGTTTTACCGCGGTAGCTGCATGTAAGTTACCCCAGTATACACTATACCACAAATACCACCTTCAGCTTCATGACCAACTCTGTTCACTACCATTAAAATTATTTGAATATGTAGCCTATTTCTGTTTATGTATAAGAATGCTCATTTGTTTGTATTTTAATACAGAACCATGAAAAAAAATCAAACAATATTTATTACAAAAACAAACGGTAGTGACATAGGGCGTGTTAAATTCTGGGCACATTTTAAAGCGAAATGCTCGCCCCTTTGGAAAATTTGCATATGATAAGCAAATCCTGTGTATCCTATGCTAATTTTGTACGATCTTCCACGGCAATCGTACAAAATTAACATAGGATACATAGGATTTGCTTATCATATGCAAATTTTCCAAAGAGGCTAGCATTTCGCTTTAATCAATACTGACGGAGGAGAATTATGAGCAAAGGTAAGACAAAGTTAGTTTTTGACGGATAGCAGTCCTTCAAAGTTAGATAAATTTAATCCTACAAGCTCAAAAACGCGAGCACCTCTTTTGGCAGTGTATTAAATTCTAAACAAATCTGTAAAAGTTGGGAAATAGTTCTTTAAACCAATTGATCGATAAATATAAAATTAAAAATATATAAGTAAAAGTAAAAGTAGTTGACTATATTAGGCAATGTTATTATGCAACCGGATGAGCGACATTAGGCAAAGCAAATTAATTAATTATCTTATAAGTAAAATTTTATCTGTTCCTACATATCATGACATTCACAACTTATAACATTTATGAACAAAACGATCCGCTATAATATCAGTAAGAACAATAAATAAGTGAATTAATGATATTTTACAAGTCTCCGAACATTTGAAATAAAATTAGTACACAAATGTGAAATTAATACTGAACGCATAAAAAGTAAACTAAAAGTGTGAAGTTAATAGCTATTTATGGAATTTATGGGTAATGTGCTTCAAAATAACTGAAACACGTGCGAGCAAAACGAGGATAAACTAAACATATACTGTGCACAAAAATAAAAGATAAAAGGATCTATACTAAAAAAGAGAGAAAAATATAAAAAATATTTCTAACTTTTCGTCGCTTTCCACACCAACTTTTGACAACGAATGTATTCGGCGAAGTGGGCCGTGAGCTGAAAAATAAGAAAAATATTAGTACACAAAGATCGAAAATATTTTGCACCGCATCACAATACTTTTTTTTAAAGTAAAACGCGTGATTCACTAAGCTAAAAATCGTGTTATTTCAGAAAAAAATGTTCGGAAATTCCGCTAAACTAAAGAAATATCACAAGTAAACTTGTAAATTTGAACAGTAGCGCACACCTTGATTCTTGGGAGAGAAACTGTTCGGCCGCTGGCGCGCCACAGTGGGTAACTTTTTGGTCTCAGTTAGAGAATAATTCATTCGATAACTGATTAAGATAAATAAATCGTACCTGTTCGATATCATTCTGATCCATACTGAATGTGATCCTCTCCTTGGGAGTCTCCTCCGGGTGAGCATCAGCTGGCAACTGCCGATCTACCGTAATCATGAAATCCGAGTGGAAAATACCGAACGACAGTAATCGATGGAAGGGGAACGAACGAAGAACTTCCTGCAATTAAGGTTTTTATTGATTAGAAAGTCCACTGAAAGCCTGTTATTTTATTTTGAATTTTGGAAACTTAAATTGGGCTTTTTCAGTTTCACTTTCACGCAATGACTGTTGAATGCAACCAAATACATTTAACTGAATACTATGTTCTACCATGCTACATTAAATTCATATTGGCAACTAAAAAATTGGGCATCTTGTCACAATTACATAAGTTAACTTCATACAGTACCGTAGGTAAATGTTAGAGGAGGCATCATTTTAACCCTACCATATGTTTCGCGTCCACAATATGTACTCCCGAATCGTGTAGTGCAATATAAACTCTCCGATCGTTATTCGTTCTCATACCAGCCTCTTGTAAATGAGCACCAAATAATTGCCATTTACGCAAAACCTAAATTCCTCATCGATAAGCCTATCCATAAGAAATGCACGTCAACAAACCAAAGAGGCGAAACTACTTGTAGCTATGGCTATGTTTGTGTTTAGCCTTTTAGTGCGAAAATGTGAGTGACGTTATGATTGGTGTATGATGCATACAGTAGAACTTTTTAGATTATATGTGTGCTAAAAAAATTACCTGTAAAATAACTCGTATGCAATCCGCTTCAGACATTCCCTCCATTTCTTGCCAGTGATTTTGGAGACTAGTTCTGCAATATAATTTTTTTAATCAATTTTATGACAAATGGCTGAATCTAGGTCCAAAGTCGGCTTTTCTTTGCTTGCTCAAACCTATAATCAATGCGATCAACTAGGCAAACATAGCTATTTAGCTCACATTGTAATATCGATTTTCTAACCAAAATCAATTTCACGAAGAAATAAAAAATACCTCAACGTCCTCGGTGATGCCATTTCTGTCATTTTCTTTGGGTAAAATCTCGTGGTTATGAATTCAAATTGCTGATCCGATATAGCTGCGGCTAAGTCCCCAAAAGATAGCTGGGCGTACAACGCGCACAATCTATCGGCCAATTCTCCCGATACCGGAATACGGCCTTCAACGAGTTCTTCCGCCATCTTCCACACAAGAAAACTCTGAAATTCAATATATAAAATTTATAAGAATATACTTATTATGTAAAGTTTGGAGATTGGGCGAAACTTTTTTTGTTTCTAATAATAAAAAAAACATGTGATGCCGGGCAAGAAAATAGCAAAACATTCACCAGTAAGACACGTATCTAACTTTTCAAGAGGAGTGAGGCTCTCGCATGTACTGATAATAAGCTTCTTATGGGGGTTTCCAAGTTTCCCAAAAATTCGGTGTGATTCTGTCAATACTACCGTAATGCACGAAATTTGCATATATAATACAAAAAAAAATATTCTCGTGTAGTTCCAAAATACTGTAAATTTTCACCATACTTGGAAACCCCATTATGCAAAAAAACCTATTATTAAACACGGAAAAGAACATAACACCATTACTTCTCTTGAGAATGGATATATGGAGACTGAAACACTCTGTTTTGGGTTTTTCTATTGAAACATTGCACTGCCAACTGATTGCATTAACTATTTATTGAGACTGTTTTCAACTTGAATTTTCGATCGCTATATGCAGCCAAAGAACCTTACATATAATAAAATCAGCAAAGGAAATTAAAACAGTTCAAAAGGTGCAAGTTGCAATCGAGACTAAAATAAAACGAATGAACCTTTTCAATAGAAGTCTCTGTTGGTGCCAGATGCCTCCAATAGTGTCGTTGACGGAGCGACAGCTTCGCCATTCCCTCTGCGGCAATGCGCCCGCGTTGCGAATCACGCTGACGCTGCTCCCACACAGTCAAGCAATCGCAAACCTTAAAGGGATACAAACCATAAATTGTGCTTTCTTCCTCCTCTCTCTATCTTCTCTCTCTCTCTCACTCACTCACTCTCTCTCTCTCTCTCTCTCTCTCTCTATCTCACTCGTCTCTCTGAAAGGTTTCTCCTTTCTGAGGAGCTGGATGAATCCTGTTTCAGAACATACCTTCTGTCGACTTTTCAGCAGTTGAATTCCCTTTGTCAGTGGCTGTTCAATATAAAGTGCATAACCAGAGAGAAGGACCGGCCTCATGCCCAATTTCAGACAAAGAGACGAAAGACACTGTCCAACTTCTGTGGAACCGTCAAACTCCACCACCTAAATAATAAAATGATACAATTTTTGAAAATAATTCTTATATTTAGGGAACGGAGCGCATACCATAATAACAAGTAACAACCATGCACCATGGCTTTTTATCAAAAAGCTGTGTCATTTAGGAATAACGCCGGTTATTTTTTGAAGGTATAAAAAACTACTCCGCAGGTTTTGTTTGTCATGTAATGAATGATGTTTGCAATAAAAATTTCCCGGAATACTCCAGCTTCTGCATTGGAAAAGTCATTTCAAAAAATTTTCTAACCTGATATTCCCCATTTGGCAGTCTCACTGATATACAATGAGGGAATTTGGTTGCCGTGGGGTCCCTAGTTAGTATCGAAGTCGCTTCCAATCTACTCGGGCCCTCCAGTCTCCCGCCAGTCTTCATACAACGCTCTATGGCGGCCTGACAATACGAGGCCAGCAAAGCTTCATCACCACTAAATAAGGTATAAATAAAACGTGTAGACACTCAAATATAAGTTGTCTAACATGGGGTCGGCAACGCCGTAAAGGTGAGCGATTGGAAATCGCACCTCATACGGTGTTACGGTGTTGCCGACCCCTTGTAAGGACTAAGGACACTCTAAATAAGCTTGGCTGTTGGCATAAGCGAAGTACGAGGCTACCGCATGAATGCTAATTCATAATTCATACTGTAGTCTTTTCGTCTTAAAAAATTTCAACATGACTATTCTGAGTGAGGCTTTAGACGATTTTTGTTCGTTTTTGGTTGGTGAAGTCCACATTCTAAAGGGGTCTCCGAGCAACTAAATGATAGCATAAAACTAATAAAATGTAAAAGTTAGGCACCTTTTCGTTGTCCATCGAGCGATATGTCTCTTCAGTACCCATAGAAGGGCATACTGAGAAGGCAGGAACAAGGGTAAAGCAAGGGCCAACAGTTTCCAACCCTAAATAAATTAATAATAACGTAAGAAGCTGATTGATCACATACTTAACTGTGATAAACTGTGACACAGTGGTCGACATATACCTCCTAAGGTTATTTCACAACATTCCTACTTACAAACAAAGGACCATAAACGATGAATGAAACCAAAAATTTTTTTGATCAACTTCAATGCGACACCACAACCACAGCTAATTTCTAGACAATTGTTATGATACTGTATTTTTTTTTGGTTGTACTGTATATTTATTTACGAAATTTTATTTTCCTTATTTTCACTATTTCACACCTGCAGTCCATAGGGCATATTCCCCGACGTCAACCGTATCAACTGTGCGTAGACTTCATTTCTCAGAAAATGTGTGGACATTGCAGTTCCGAGTATATTCTGCGCCAAATCAACGTGATATTGCACGGCTCCGGGACGCATCAACACAGACACGAAGAGGAAAGATGCCTAGAAATAATCAACAATAAATAAATAAAATGACGTACATCGCTGCAGACTCCTTGGGAGACCTACTTGGGACCTATTGGACTTAGCCTAAATAAATCGAGCACACTGTCGTAACGTCATCCAAAACTCGTCGCCTACTCGGTTCAGTACCTCTACAGAACCAGTCATAAGCTTTGAGCAATTTATTGAACCACTGCTGATCAAGAGCTTATTATAAATAGGTTCATTTTATATCTTAAATATACAGAAAGCGCCCAATCAAGTTTTTTTCCTAGATTGTTCACAAGAGAAAACAATTTGAAAGTAAAAAATAATCATCCTCAAGACTCAAAGTTCTTACTTTTGCAATTTCCATCGTTTTCTTTTTGTCTTTTGCAGAAACAGTGGTCAAAGGCTCCTTGAGGTCTTCACATGAAGTCAATAAAATATCGTCCCAGAGAGAAGATGCTGAAACAGTAAAGAAGGTTAGTAAAGGTTATCGTTTTCTTGAGAAAAGCATGAACTAAAGCTATGCACATTCCAGAAATAACTATAGTAGCTTAAACACCTCACAGGTGTCCATAATGGAACGTGGCATTCAGAAAAGAGAAAATTACAACTTTCGCCGCGTGGTTCAGGGCCAGAAACAGGGGAGCACGGCAAACATGTGTCCGCGCACTTGTGGCACACTGCTGGCTCTCCAGGAGCGGACTTCTGCGCAAGCCACGAAATTCTAATCAATTTACCAGGATTTCCTCCATCTTGCATCAGTCGTTGTAAGAATACTTCAAACGATGATCCGTATAGTGTAGCATCTCCACTTGCAGCTCGCAGATAATACATCCATTTTTCTTTGTCTTCGGATGATTGAAGAATCAAGTAGACCGGATCTTCATTGGCAATCTGAAACAAGTTTCAATAATAAATATTTCAAATTCGAAACTGAAAATTCTTGGAAACGAAACTGAAAACTAAATACTAACTTGTGTAAGCCCGGCTAATTTAGCAAAAGCCTGACAAAGGCCTTTTTTGGAAAATAAATGTTTTTTTTTCTCTGCTCCCGTTTTCATTTATCGAGAACCACTTGGATAATAATACACCAAAAGATACCACAGTATATGAAGCAAAAGTAGTTATAAATTCAAATTATTCGCCCACCTGCAGACATATCGTGCACTCTGTTTTCTTATTCTTATTCCGTGCATCTCCGCGTCCGTTTTGTTCGTCCGAGCTTCCGGAATACTCATCAGAAGAATTTCGCTGTTTCTCAGTGATCTTGGCGCCTTGGAGGAAGATGTAGTTTGTAGGGATCTGAATATTGAATTTTTAGATTATATACACGATACAGAATCGATAATCTGTTTTGGTTTCTGTTACATCGATATTTTCAACATTTTTTTGTTTACCAACGCAACTATCAACTATCAACAAGAACGTGCACGAACGATTTTTCATTAGTTAACAAAAAGTTACCGTATCCTCGGGTGACTTGAAGAACATTAATTTGTGCGATGAGAGCGCGGCAAACATTCTTCTCGCGTGGCCGCAGCGAACGCGCTGCACAACGCCACTTATATCAAAGTGAGGCGGCGCTGAACGGGCGGCCATCTCGCGGATTGTGGCTCCTAAAACGATGTGGTGTTCTTTCAAGAAAATCATAAAAAGAGAACAAACTTCATTCCAAGTTAGAAAGTACTACTGAATGCTCACACTATGTACCTATGTAGTATGTGCCCAAATTATGTATGTACGTATGTATGCATCAATGTTCTTATGGGCGTTTATGCCATTATTTTTATAAAAAGGTAAACAAAAACCAACCTTTCAATGCTTGACACAACACTGATATCCACTCATCGGTTGTCTTTTCTGATTCTGTCACATAACAGTGTTTTTGAGTGGAAGTTGTTAGCTGAAAACAATTTTATAGTATTATAAAAAGTTACTTGCATGACAGAACTGGGTTTCAACAAATTTCACTATAAAAACACAGCATCACACTAATCATACTAATGTTTTACCTGAAAAGCATATCCATTCCCTTGGTTTGACGTGAGTTTATTCACGGCTTTCACATCGGATATTTGCAGACACATTACCGGTTCTTCCTCGCGAGTCATGTTTTTCTGAAATAATTCACGTTCAAAAAAGCTGATTTTTTTCTTTAATTTTTAACTAACAATAAGAATCTCTATGTGGATTTTGTACCCCCCGTTTTCACAGTCATGATCACTTTTTTTGTTTTTCATGGAAAACGTCTGAGCATTTTTTTAAACTATGATTGAACCTCTAACTCAGATAATAGGCACGGAGAATAATATTCCTCCCGTTCTACTCCTATACCTCTGACTGTAGTAACTCAAATTGGGAAGGGCCTTGTATTACAAATCTAGAGTATCCCAAACACAAAAATACTTACATGTGTTCGATAGAAACTCAGCTGGTTGTGCTTTAGCACCACATAGCGTCGCTTTAGGGATTTCAGTCGACTATCCGACATTATACACCAGTAGCCACTCTTTTCAATCTGAAATTCACGATTTTATGAAGGGAATAATTATATAAATGGAGAGAGAGAGAGAGAAATAGAGAACGAGGAAGCGATGGATAAAGACATCAAGGGAACAAGGCGAGGAACAGCGAGAGAGAATAATAAAGCCAGAAAGTAGAGTAGATAAGACAGAGAAAAGAGAGTGGGATGAGTAAGAAACCGAGAAAGAGAAATATGAAGGGGAGGAAGAGCGAGAGAGAGAGAGAGAGAGATAGAGAGAGAGATAGAGAGAGAGATAGAGAGAGAGAGAGAGAGATGAAAAAGATTAGCTCACCCCATCAGTGCTCGGTATCAGTGATGTACGAATATCTCCACTAAAACCAGCGTCCGGCGGGGTACTGTAATCGCCTTCGGGTAGAAAGTTACGCTCGATCTAAATGAGACACTTTAATAGTAGCCTTTACTCTTTGCTACTAAATTGTCATACTATTTTATTTTTGTACCTTTACGATATGAAAACCTTTTTTTATTATATAACCAATATAACCTAGATGAACATTGCCTGGTAAGTTATTACTACACACCACAAATTGGGAACAAACTCGCAGGGAATGTATATTTATTTACGAAAATGGTACTGGAGCATTTCAGCACAAACTTGAATAGTAGTTGTTCAGCTATCTGTATTCAGAGCGGATTTATTAAGGAATTAGTAAATTTGGAACAGCCCGTGCTTTATGCTTTGCGTGAAACATATTGATATGCTGGCATTTCATTGTCACTAGTGGTTTGGTCTATAAATGTCTCGATAAATATAAACTATATTTTTACTAATTAGCGCCGATCAATTATTAACAAAATCAATAATTAACAAACAACTTACATCGGGTGAAGTCACCGATAATCCGGAGCATATTCTGGGACCCGACCGATATGAGGATTGTTTACTTCCAGCACCAGAACGGAACGGAGAATCCGTCTGAAATCAATAAATAAATACGGAAATGCTTCTCCTATTTATTCAATAAATAGGAGAATATGTAATCAATAAATAAGGTCATATGTGAGGAATTTCCAATTGCCGATATATCCCCCTTGAAACATCCATTGAAAATCTTGTTCACAGTAACTACAATTTTTATATTATGCATGTAAATACAGGCTATCCAAAAAGCCCGCTTCAAAAACCGGTAGTACTACCGCTTTAATTTATTGATTAATCATAATATGGGAATGGAAATAAATTGCTGTTGTACATTATTAGTTTCACCGACCACGTGTCATTGCGCTATAAGGATTCTACGAAGAACGAATAAGTACCGTACCCTGGTTGAGCTGACTCGTGTCACTTGATAAGGTGAAGCTGTTCCTGAAGTACTCTCCGTAGCGTGACACTCTGACACGGACAGACAGTGCTCGGCAACTTGGAGTAGCTTGGACTCCTGGAATAGACATAAATCACATACAGCTATAGCTATAGAACATCTCCTGTTGTCTAACCAGACTTTTAGTATGTCAAATTCCGGCAAACTCACGCAGAACTTAAGTAAAACTCTTTTTGTTACTTCGAGCAATTATCTAGAGATCAAAAAATGTGCTTGATGAGGTGTAGTTCTTGACTCCTATATTTCACTTGTACTTTTTTTTAGAAAATAATATTTCAGTCAAAGTATCTTATTCTTTGTATATTTGTTGTGAATATTATATAATGAATTATACCGCGTACCCATTGTCGTGTCCTGTGTTCAGGGGGCGCCGGCGGCTCTTCACTTCTTGTTTTTATCACGTCCGCATAGATATTCTTATCGTCGCGAATTGTACAGAATTCCGCCAAATTTACGTAATCCGCGTACCTGTTCTGATTTCTAAAAGCACTGCATTTGTTTGTTTACACTCAACATCACCAATAATAATAATCTTTCTGAAAATGTCAACATGCAAAAAAATATATTAGTAATTTTACGAATGTCGAAGTCACGCTTCCAGCTGTCTGAGTTCCAGTATCACAACGCCAGTAAAGTGTAACTCATTCAGAAATATCAGACTACAAAGTAAAAGCTACAAATTAGAGTCTACCTACACGGTACAAAGTACAAAGCACAAACTCCAAGCTACAAACCTGTTGCATTCGGTCGAAGGACTGGCATCGACTTCATCAAAAATCTCATCCTCACAGTCAAACTCGTACTCATCCGCGTAGGAGATCAGCGAATCTCTCTCCAGCTTAAATGTGCAATGTTTTTAGATCAACGTGGTGCATTTTTCTTTAGGATGGGAACAAAATATCACGCAATTTCCATGTAACATGTGGAAGGACGGCATCCACCAAACCACACGTCATTCCACTTTAGACTTTAAAGTTAATTAATAAATTTAGGTACCCACCACCCCATTATTATTCTTCGTCTTTCTGGGAGTAGGTATTGGCTTGGCTTTTTCTTCCCACGGAGAACCATCAGACGAAGGGGAAGATTCTTTGGTTTCTTCGGAATTTTGTCTCATTTTCACTGAAAACAGAAAAAAAAATGTTTTAATAAAATAATTCTTTTTCAGCTTACTGTCTCATTTTCACTGTAGTGAGGGGATCATGTTATCGTTTACACGTGCCCAGTTATATTTTCACGTATTCTATACAAAAAGTGTTATTATATAAATAACGCGATGTGTGTTAGTGACGATCGTGTCCAGCTACCGGGATTACAGTGCTCGGTTAATTACCTTTGTTCGATGCCCCAGCATTTCCGCTTACCTCTACACATGCCCCTTATGCCCCTTATTACCGTTTTGCTGTGTTAACTGTATTTATTTTTTAATTATGTGGGTTTGTGCGCACCTTTATGGTGTAATAAATTATTATAATTATTATATTAGAGCCATAACTACAGTACCTTTCCTCTGTTGTCTGGGTGTCAGATCCCGCGGTTCCATAGTGCTCATTGTCATCATTTGCCTATCGCACGGTTCATCCGAAGTCAGTCCGCTATCATCCGATGTACGATTGTAAATGTCGCACGAGACTGGTAAGGCACCCTGAACATAAGTAAGGTCAAGGGTAAGTTTACAGCTAAGGAGAATGTTAAGGGACATAAGTAAATGGTGAGGTTAGACCAGTAGAACCAACTTCGAAAACTATCCTCATAAATGAGGGTAACACCCGAAACCGGAAACGCGTCCTGATTACTTTGACATTGATTGTCTAGGTGCGAAATTAAAAATTTTTTGTTTATCATAGTAGTTATACAAAGTAAACGCTAGAATTTCATGGACATATCAGTGCAACAGAGTTCAAGAACATAAATAAGCATAAGTAGCATACCGATCATTTTTTACTTGAGAATAACCGTTCGGGCGGCGTAAGCTCAAATCACCTACAGTAACACTTTGCAACTTAAAGCGAAATGCTAGCCTCTTTGGAAAATTTACATATGATAAGCAAACCTATGTATCCTATGCTAATTTTGTACGATTGCCGTGGACGATCATACAAAATTAGCATAGGATACATAGGATTTGCTTATCATATGCAATTTTCCATAGGGCTAGCATTTCGCTTTAAACACACATAAAGTTCCTACCGTAACACTTCGACTCATCATCGAGTCGTTCTGCCACTTTTTACTCTTTTCACTCATTGATTTGAGCATCTGAAATAACATTTTTAAATTATTAGTTAAAGGGACAGGCCCATCAAAATAAACCTATATTTACGATACGTTCATAGTTACTATCAAGCATTTTTATTACAATATATACAAACTAAATTTCACATTTATTTGCCATGGAAAACTTTTTTCCGATGCGCTCAGCTTAAATGTATACCGTAAAGCCGCAAATATCCTTGTCGTCAATGCAAATTTATCGTGAAATTATAATGCGATTAAAATTGGCATATATAGCTTTGAAATCTGCAGTTTTATGGTATACATATGCGTTGAGCGCATTGGAAAAAAGTTGTCTAGGGCGAAATGGTGAAATTTAGTTTGTATATATTGTAATAAAAATGCTTGATAGTCATTATGAACGTATCGTAAATATAGGTTTATTTTGATGGGCCTGTCCCTTTAAAAAAAAGAATCTTATTTGCATTTGGTTTTTTAGTACTAAAGTTATGTGGCTGGCATAGTAAGTACTATTAGTTTTTAGTACTAGTAATTAGTTTTAGTTTTAGTACTAGTTTTTAGTTTTAGTACTACTATTAGCTGGCGTAGTTTCATGTTAAATTGTTCACACTGATGTAAACCTGGGGCACCCCTTACAATTATTTCTCGACAGGACAGGGTACAGCAGTCTTGTGAGAGAATATGGTTTAGAAACTAAGCAATTATGCTAATTCACCTTAACTACAAACTACAAACCTGAAGTTGTGTATTGCATCGAAGGTTCTGCAGCCGAAGTCTCTCGTTTTGGTCTTCCAGCTGAAATTCGAAAATTATGAGACAGAGCAAGAGTTTTGAAAGCTTTGGGACCAGGAAAATGTAGCGGAGTTATTAGTTTCGATGACTGTACATGTTCTCACAGTATGACAGACGGTTTTTTCCATCTACTTATGTAAATATATTCATGTCAAACATCGCTTCCTAGCATGTTGAAATGATAAACACAAAACAGAGTCAAAAGTGCAAGAGATGAAAAGTTAAAGTAGATTTGTTATTGATTTTGGTTGCCGATGGAATAAATCACATTGATTTGATTGACTGAATCGCTCAAAATTTCTCGGAATAGTATTCAGTCTTATAGTGAGGTTCTTCATTTTTTTATAATCAATATTGATCACAAATTAGAGTAAGCGGAGTAGATGTTTACTAAATTCATTGAAAAAAATTAAAAATCTTGGAAAAATGTTGTGCATTTCCCAACATTTTCGACTAAAATAACACCAACAATGCTGCTTTTGTGTGGGTCCTAAGAATGACTAAAAAGAATGATATACATATAGAAAAGGTCTCATGGGATGTATAAGAATGAGGGGAATATAGCGCCATGGACTTAAAATTCCGAAAACACCAAAAATGCAAATGGAAACAAACAGCACAAAAAGACATAGAAAGTCTATATGTATATAGGAAAATAACTACTGGACGTGCTGGAAAGTCATCCTACCATTCTTACCTAGCATTAGCGTCTATCTACATACAATACTTGCAAGAAGGGACTGAAGTCACTTAAGGGCGTACTCATAGATTTTAAGGCCGACGTCAAAAAAGCAATACAATTTTTTTCCATGCGTATCTTAGAAATAAAATATGAACTCCAAAGTTTTCCGTTTAGTCCTTACTACCGTTTCTCAACAAGAGCGCAACAAGCTCCGTTACGGCGTTTACACTCTAACTTTAGGCTGTCTGACCCACTTTCATCACTTTATTACTCACTAATTTACGTTGTCTGGCCCAATCGAAACCATGTAAATTTGGCCCCAACCAAGATGGTTTTGATGAAGTGTTTCTTATCCAAAGAAGGCCCTAGTAAGACCCTTTAGGGGCCCAAAAAGGGAGATAGGGTCACAACCGGACTTCAATTCCCCGACAACAACGTCAACTATCGGGAACACATTTGTCACAAATAGGGAGAGAGGGAGAGAGAGAGAGACTGACATGAATGGAGCGAAAGAGAGAGACAGAGAGAGGTAAGGTAATTTTCGCACAGAATAGCGCAGTAGAATACAATTAAAAAGTCGAGTAAATCTATTTGTTTTGCGCATTTTGAGTGCCTACATATTCGCTTTAAAACGACCAACTCTAATGATTAAGTTAGCGTGCCATAACCACGTTTCAAAGAAAATGTAATTTGACAAAAAAAAAGCCGAGGACCAAAAATTTTGATAGTCATACTCCATCTGTGCGCGGGAAATAACCTAAACAGAGACGATTATTAGAGACTTGAAGTGAAGAGATTTAGAGAGAGAGAGAGGTGTAGAGAGAGACAGAGAGAGAGATCCAAAGCTAAATAATTCCAGAAGATTAAAAAAAAGTGTGAGACATCTGGCACGTTCCTAGCACTAACAAGGCAAGAAGGCGTCTGGGCAGAGAATGGTGGAAATAGTGTGGATTCCTAGAGAGTTTAGAGACAATAGACAATTCGGAAATTCTAATACAATTAAGTGGCCGAAAACAGATGACGGTCTAATAAGTCTAATCTGAAATACTTCGGAAAATGTTGGAACCAGTAGGATACGGTATCCTATGGCAGTATAGCTGGGGTTGGAACATAGTCAGGTAAGGGTAAGAATGGTACAAGCACATTTAACAAAAGAGTGCCCTAATTGTAAAATGGTGGACCGGTAGAGCCACCACACCATCATATCAAAAAGGCACCATTCTTGTTTGATTGAAAAATTAAACAGCTTGCTCCTATTGTAGTTTTTGAAAGAGGGGGTAGAAGCTCGACGTGCTGTTTGAGAACCAATCAATAGTTCCAAATTTTAGAATATATTTCACAAGTGTCCATCGTTGCACATCAACATTCACTACATACTTGGCTTGTAATTTATGCAAATCCATTTCAGTATTCAGTAATTCCTCACATAGGAATGCAAGGTCGCCCGCTGTAGGGCGAAAGAGTACAAAAACAGTACAAAAACAAAGGCAGAAAAGGAGGTTTCGATGAGAGAGTGAGAGAGAGAGAGAGAGATTGAGAGAGACAGATAGAGAGAGAGAGAGATATTGAGGGAGATAGATAGAGAGAGACAGAGAGAGAATGGAGGAAAGTCTTGATAAATTACCTCCTAAACGACCTCAAGGCAGCCGATTTAATTAGGAATTTCTCTGATTTCGAATATACGGGATTTCCTGTGCCTGCAAGTCAGTGAACAATACAGTAGATATACTGTCCCATTGTTTTACTCAATTGCAAACACAGTTATTCTGACAATAAGTTAAAGCGAAATACCGGCCGCTTTTTGAAACACATCGTGGACTGAATTCTTACGTATTTATGCAAAGTTGCTCGAATTTAGCTCGATTCTTTTATTCTACTTTATGTTAATTTGCATAAGCTGCATAAAAATGCTGGTTTACTCGATGAGTTTCAAACACCGGTCGGTATTTCGCTTTAACTATTTATCTAAAAAAAATGATCTGAAGAAGCAAGCCTCTTTGCATTGTCTTCGTTAAATTTGCTCTAGAGCCCTCAATTTAAAAGAGGGGTTTGTTCGATTCCAATTGTGGAGAAGCAGACGTGTTATAGTAATACCCTTTTAGAATAGTAAAGAAAAAAAGAAAAAGAAAGAAGGGAAAAAGCGAGAGAGAGGGGGAGAGAGAGAGTGGGAAGAGCGAGAGAGAGAAAAAGAGAAATGTAAGACGAAAAAAGACAAGGCTTTGTCTTCGAATCTCTCGAACGATAACATTATTCGTAAATAAGATTCAGCATCTCCAGGCTAGAGTTCCTTAGTCTTGAAAATTTAGACTAACCCTGCCCATTGTACATTAAAGGGATGGGGCCATCCCTTTAGCATGGTCCATCCCGTTCAAGCGGTATAACAGCCGAATGGATACTGCGTACCTATTTCCTATACATGTTATATGCAAATGATTCTTATAATTAGAAGAAAGAATCGCGGACGACAAATACAACGGAGACGATGTAAGTACAACGCAGACGACATACTTTTCAAAAACCGCCTGGTATACCCTTTTAAAACATAAAAAGTTGCAAAGAAACATTATTAGGGAATGAGGCTTCTAGAAAGGGTTTTCCATGGCTTTACCGCCCCTATCATATATCTCTTTTCCTGCTCATAAATAAGTCAGTTAACCAGTGAAGGCACACATACAACATACACGCATTTCAGTACATCAAAATGAATTAATTATCGGCAGTATTATGTTTCAATAGGAATAGGGTCCATGTAAAAAGACAGAAAAAGCGACCACTACATAGTACCACATAAAAAATCATTACAACAAAATAATACCTATGATAAATCAGTAATGCCCTGTCCATGTTTGCGATTCGCACTTGCGAAAATGACAAATGCCTGTCCATTTTACATGAATGTCAAATGCCTACCGTAACCCATGCGAATGACGCGTTTGACATAGTCCCGCAACGAAAGTGTATCAGATCCGTACTATTTGAAATAGATCAGTACTATTTTGAAATAGATCCATACTAGATGCAAAATCGCTGTGGGACCTTGTCATTGACATTGACTCGAACTTGGACAGGCACTTGTCATTTTCGCAAGTGCGAATCGCATACTTGGACAGGGCATAAATGTACACAGTAAACGAGGAAAAAGGTAAAAGATAAATAGAATAGTGTTTGTAGTGCATTTAAACGCATCTATACATGAGCTTAATCTAATTACAAATGAACCAGAAATAACATTTTATATTTTCGAACTAGCAACATAACAATGCGTTTTTAAAATTACTTTTTTTTCTACAGCAATATAAAATATAAGTAAATAAATTCAAGGTGACAAAATTTATGAAGTCAGGACACAAAAGAGCGCTACAATAAGCTAATTTCAGCAAAAAAATAAATAATGGAAAAATAAAAATAAAAATATAATATAGAATAAAAAGGAAACCGACAAAATTTGCAGTGATCTGGGGGTGTTTAAGTCCATTGTCCCACAATAGTACTTGTGGGCTAAAGCTAAAGCGAATCCTTACGGGGGCCCACTTCTAAGGCCTAAGGGGTAAGAGCGTAAGATGATAGCGTTTTGCGTCAGGGCGACCACACCACTTTACTGGGAAAATTGGAGCTACTGACCAAGGAAAGACGCGAGTAAATCCGGACAAATTGGGTTTATTAATACAGGTATTACTAACCTTGTTACTGTTATTGTTTGTTAAAGAGAAATGCCGGCCGGTTTTTGAAGGCATTCTTATGCAAATGAACATAAAAATATAAAAAAATCGGGCTAAATTCGAGCAACGTTGCATAAATACGTAAGAATTCAGCTGTCCTCGATGCGTTTCAAAAACCGGCCAGTATTTCGCTTTAAAATTAAGATAAGAATAATAATGCAGCGTATATTCGTAGCGCACTAAATAAATAAAGTGTGAATAAATTGAAATCGTTTAGCATTTGCTATTTGTAGTTGTGTTTTAGATATTCTGACGTTAGTGAAAGAAACCGACGGAGCCCGAAAAAAATTGGTTAATTCCAAAATTGGGCCCTATTGGAAAATAGACCAATTCTTTACCCTTCATACATACTCTCGTAGTGAAATGGAGTAGACAATTAACCATATTTCCGAATAGGCATCGATGGACTACAAATAGTGGTATGGTTATGAGTTATGAGGTACATATTAACATATTAATTAATTAAAAGAAAATGTAGAATAACAATAAAGAAGAAATACCGGTCGCTTTTTGAAACACATCGAGTACACCAGCATTTTTATGCAGCCTATGCAAATGAACATAAATTAGAATAAAAAATCAAGTAAAATCGAGAAAATTAGCATAAATACGTAAGAATTCAGGTCCACGATGCGTTTCAGACACCGGCCGGTATTTCGCTTTAAGAAGAAATAGCGAGTAGAAAAGTTTTTCTTGGACCCGACTCTTGTAAAATTTGTGTACAAATAAAATCAATAATTCTAAATCAATAAACTCTTGGCAATGAACCAATTATATTATCTCACAAAAGGGGCGTGGTCTACTCATAACTTGGCTCCATATTCGACATTAGTATTCCAGTGTTCTTATACGGTGTGTTTGCGCAAGCTGCCACTCTAATTTTCCCCCGAGATCTGCCGGATTTGAATGACAGCCAACGGGAAATAATTTGCATACGAGTGAGTATGTGTGTTTGAGACGCAATTTCCCGCATAATAAGAAGACGGATAAGGCAGTTTGGGTAATTAAGGGAGGGCAGAATGGAGGAATACATGAAGTTTCGAGCTAAATTCCGGCTGGTTTTTGAAACGCGTCGTGGACAACTAAATTTTTACGTATTTATGATAATTTACTCGAAATTGGCTCGATTTTTTATTTTTATTTATGCCCATTTGCATAAGCTGCATAAAAGAATTCAGCTGCCACGATGCGCTTCAAAAACCGGCCGGTATTTCGCTTTAATGTTATGATAATGCCTAATGATTGAATAAGTTGAGGTAAAGAATATGCCATTAGGTTAAAAGTACCGTAAATTAGACCTAATCACAGTTAGAAGTAGAGTGTCAATAAAAATTTCCTTCAGAAATACATCACTACTCTAAAAGAAAAAGCCAGACATTCCCAAGCAAAACAAGGAGATTGCTTTTGAAAATGAAAGAAAGCGTTATTAGCAAAATACCGGCTGATTTTTGAAACACATCGAATAGACCAGCATTCTTGTGCGCGTATGAAATTAACATAAATTAGAAAAATCTAGTAAATTCGAGCAAATTAGCATAAATACGTAAGAATTCAGTTGTACACGATGCATTTCAAAAACCGGCCGGTATTTCTCTTTAATCGCATAAGGAAACTTTAGATAATAAATTATTACAGGAATAAATAAATAAAAAATAAATAAATAAAGTAAAGTCATGTAATATTTCTCACTTTCTTTAAAACATAGTTTTAGAAAACATATTTTTGTGTGGAGAATGGCTCTTTTGCACAATAAAATATTCTCAAAAATCCCCAAAGGGCTCCGGGATTCAAGTTGTGCATTTTGTGTTTTTCTGTTCTACTTCAAGCACCACTTTTGCTAAACTTGAAATGAATTGAAAGTTTTCTTTTGGAAAATATTTAGGAATCATTTTGCTTAAAACATAAAGTGTATACTAATAATATCTGAATATAGTGGAATATTATTTATCTTGAAGTCTTCTTTTGTTCTCAGTCCGATAAATTGATAAAAAGTAATAAAAAGTAGTGGCTAGTTGTAAAACAATAAGGGTAAGGGAAATGGAGTAGATATAATTACGATTAGCATATTTCGACCTAAACTTATCAACTAAAATAGCTTTATTGTTAGTCCAAATCCTAAAATTAGACAATAAACTGAAAATACCCTCGTTGTATAGTCCAATTTTCAATAAGAAACAGATTAACGGGGTTTCTATGGGTACTTTCTTTAATTTAATCTTTACGATAAATAATGTATAAAGAAAAGTTCGAGATTGTGTGCCTCTGGAAAAAGAAAGAGGGAAATTAATGTGCCTCACAAAAAAGTGCGGCCACACGCAAATTTACGACAGTCGGCTGTTCGCCGGGATGATATAGCGAAAAGCGTTCGAGAAAAGAATTTTTATAGGGATGGGGACCATTCAGCTGAATTGTGATAGACGAAAGGCCTTATATTTCTATCCCAAAAGAATTAAGAATAACTTTTCTAGTTTCTTTTCTAAAAATAGCGTTAGACAAAAGACCTTATATTTCTACCCCAAACGAATTAAGAATAACTAGTTTCTATATCTTTTTATTTTTCTATATACTTAAAAAAAAACCTAAAAGAAAAAAACCTAAAAATACTGGAATACGTTTCTCACCATCAATAAATGTTCGATCTCATGTGCGTTCTAATTCCTTGAATATTTGGCGGCGTATTGTATAAATAGAGTAAATGTAAGCGAGGACAAAAATAAGTACAACAATTTAGTGCAAAACATATGGAAATATTTCTTATATAACAGATACTGAACTGAAATTTTAAACTTTAAAAAATACCCGAAAAATCTCGAAGTAGAAATCGTTAATTCAACATATCTACCACGGGGCCGTCAGCCAAGAAAGCCGTTACTGGGCACGCAAATGACCCATTAAAAGCGGCCACTAGCATCTAAAGAAATGGACCCAAAAACTAAAAGAGTTCTCTCGGATTTACTAAACCTAATCGAGAATTTTTTCAACAAAAATATATTTAAAACAGACAAGAAACATGAGAATTTGCTATTTTAGGCGCTCAAAACATGAGCATTTTTCTCACGGCAATTATCGAAGGCAACAATAGAATTAGGAGACAACATTGAAAGACACTAAACGAAATCTTGTGAAAATCAAGAATAAATAAAACGATGTTTTGTTAGTAGAAAGAGTAAGCCAACATAAAAAATCTCGCTCATTGTCATATAAGATCAAATAAAGTTTCAATACAAATCAAAGTTGAAGAATAAACAAAGATTTGTAGTAATACGTAACGTGCAAACAAACAAACAAACAAACAAACAAACAAACAAACAAACAAACGTTCATTGGTTTTATTCATATTTGCAGAAAACGAGGAATTTTCTAGCATTTCTAGCGATCAAATACGTAGATGAAACTCTAAAGTGTGCTTGTTTTTTGTTCAATTCCCCTTCAATTCTTAATCTTCAAAATGCATCTCTTTGTGGTAATATTTTCGGGGAAATTTATGGTTTTATGAAGGAAAAGAATAACTAATATGAATAAGCCATAAACCACTCGTTTGGGTGAGCAATATATAAGTGAAAATGTTACGTAAAAATGTTGTGTTATAAATAAGCGAACAGTTTTCCGAACAAATACTGCATTGTCAATTGCTTTGTTTATAGCAATAAATATTATTACCAACCATTAGTTGAGTAATTACTAAGGTTAGGAACATCATACGAGCATACCAATTTCCTTTATTGTAGTAGTTATGAGTACTGTACATAATAATAGATCATTTTTTATCTACAGAGATAGGCACTCAGGTCAAAAGTTAAAAGTATTTACAAAGTGGGTAGTGCTCATGACAAGATAATAAAAATAATAAAAGTAAGTCTTTCCGGTCACTCACGGAAGTATCTGTCCATGAAGTAAATCCGTGAAACTTTTGGTCTACAAACTAGCCACGAGAAGTGAAGACCGAACTTTTATTTGAACAATAGATTATAGATCATTTCGCGCACTTGGAAAAACACTTTGGATGAGTTAAAGCTGAATGGCACGTGGTTTTGAAACATGTGCGCATGCAATTCCTTATGGTTCAGTAGTTCAGTTGTAGAGTATACTTATGCATTATGCCTATCAAGACCGCGTGAAAGGAAGCTTTCATGGTTTCTCACCAAGAAATAATAAGTATTTACTAAAACTAACGCTTAACTTAATACTGTAAATTTTAATTTTACCAAACTTGATCATTACACTTTTTTAAAGTGCGTAACAAATGTTATGTGTTGCGTGTGCGGGTTAAAATATGTTTACGTTGATATTCTTGATGCAATAAAAATCCAAATTAGCGCGTATTGATAAAAAAAACCAACTATGACTATCGCAACAAACATTTTAGAAATCTTGCAGACAAAAAATGAGGTGTCTTTTTATTGCCTCATTTCATTCGGTTTTAAGCGACGATCGTTAGGAAATGCGCGAATTTTATGTTTTGAAGTTTAGGGAGGTTAGAACCTGCTTGAATAGTGTATATTCTTGCGAGACGCAGCCTGGAAATAATTTAGAGAGCGCCTAATATCTCGCAGTCCTGCAAGACGCAGACAGGCAAACTTCAAGGATAGTTCCGAGCATTTAAAGACAAAGAAACTGTCCAGGTGTTAACTGGGACTCTTTCTAAAATCTGCCAACTACAGTAGCCACATAAAAGTTCAACCGCTAAAATATTTTTTTTCGTCCTGTATATGTGCACTGTATATGTGTAGCCACATAAAAGTTCAACAGCTAAACTATTTTTTTTCGTCCTGTATATGTGCAATGTGGTAAGGGAAAGTTCCTTTGAAAATTACATAATTATTAGAAAACATGCATAGTTGTTTTTCAAGAACCTCATTTGGGGAAAAGCTTCAGATTGAAATTTGCATCAAAGATAGAGCTATACACATCCGCTCGCAGAATATAAAATGGCTGATACAAAAAAAAACAATCGTGCATAGAGAATTGCATAGAACAGACAAGGAAAAAACTATGCAGTTAAAGGGACGGGCCCATCAAAATAAACCTATATTTTGCATGTTTTTATAATTTGTATAAAGGGGGTTTATTATAATATATGTACACTAAGTTACGGCTAGACTTTATTCCGCTGAAATTTTTCGGTGTCGATAAACTCAAAAGTATACCGTAGAAGACCAACAATTGCACCCTTATTTCCTTACCGCGTCTCCCGAGGATACCTCGCTCTGATTGGGACCCGGGAGACTATCTGTCCATATAGCCACATTCCCCCGGGACACGCGGTAAGGAAATAAGGGTGCAATTGTTGGTCTTCTACGGTATACTTTTGAGTTTATCGACACCGAAAAATTTCGGCGGGATAAACTCTAGCCGAAATTTAGTGTACATATATTATAATAAACCCCCTTTATACAAATTATAAAAACATGCAAAATATGGGTTTATTTTGATGGGCCCGTCCCTTTAAAGCGAAATACTGGCCGGATTTGCAACACTGACTACACCAGCATTCGTAGGCAGCTTAAGCAAATGAACATAATTAGAATAAAAAACTAGCTATATTCGAGCAAACTAGCATAAATATGTAACAATTCAGTTGTCCACGATGCGTTTCAAAAGCCGGCCTGAAAGTCGCTTTAAAGGGATCGGTTCACCTTAAATAGTGTCTGTTTTTTTTTGTTTCTTTATTTTCTATAAGGGATAATAAAAATTTGGAATACAAAAAGTAGTGTTCCATTTCAATACTCACCGAGATATTAGGTGATAAAGTGGTGGATTGATCGGTCCAAAATGTCAAAGGGTAATTGTCCTGCCCTTATAGAAAATAAAGAAACAAAAAAACAGACACAATTTAAGGTGAACCGATCCCTTTAAAGTAAAGGGCCCACAGGAAAAAGGTACGTTGAATTGTCTATGAGACGATCACGGGATTATAAGTAAGTTGAAAAAGTTTTATACGCTCAATTTAGTATAATACAATACCATGAACAACGCCTAGTGTATGCGTTATTTACTATGAACAAAATCACGAAAAATAAGGGAAATGTTAGTTCGTTGGAAAGTGACTTTCCTCTTTTTTCCTATTTTATAGATTATAGTCACAGAAATGGACAAAGATTAATATTAGTAAAAATAAATTGAAGAAAAATATTGATACGTAAATTATCAAACGCATTTATCAAAACATACGCTCAGTAAATGATAGCTTATAATCCTAGAAAAATAAATATTCTGCGAAATAGCTCTAGGGTCTAGCGCGCACTTTTATTGCATTTTTTCTATTATTGCGCATTGATGGTCTGTATTATTTCGCGAGATTCGATGGCTTTTGCCAATGGGGATAGCGCTGTAAAATAAACCAATAAAATATTATATAACGAGTGTTTTAAAGGGATAAAATTCATGAGTTATTACTGTTTATTAGATCTTTTAGTAATGAATGAAAGGGATTACATGATTGGGAAATTTAGAGAAAGCAAATTGAAAATTTTACATCTTGTAAGAAATGAGTTAATAAGAAGGTACTTTACTTATAAACATCTAACATGTGATATAAATGCTCATTGCAGTTCTTTTGTTTTAAAGCGAAATACCGGCCGGTTTTTAAAACGCATCGTGGGTAACTGAATTCTTGCGTATTTATGCTTAGCATGAATTCTTGCGTATTTATGCGAATTTAGCTCGATTTTTTATTCTAATTTATGTTCATTTGCATAGAGTCTATAAGAATACTGGTGTACTCGAAGCGTTTCAAAAACCGGCCGGTATTTCGCTTCACCATTTAGACTGACGACAACCTATAACTTCGGACTTCGGTTAACAAAGTAAGGTAAACATGAAAGTAAATAAATATGTTTTCATCAATGTCTTTGGATGAACACTTCCTTTAAAATAACTTTAGGGCCTCTAAATAATTTCTTATGAATTCATAGGCACGCTTTTCGTAGTAAGCCTTTTGCAACCAATGCATTTTTAGTGAGTTTTTCATCTGAACAAGCCGCAAATAAGACGATAAAGAGCTAGAAACATTGGGAAAATAAAACAACAAAGATACATAAAACTATACCTTAAATCCTGAAGGTCTAATAAAAATCTTCAAAATAATTCGAGCTTTACTAAATTCACACCGAAATTTCAAATTTTCTGCGCTATCAGCCTATTTCTTGTGGTAAAACTCCCTTACACCTGGAACAAATTTGCGAATGCGAAAGAGGTTTTCTTTAGTAAAACAACGTAAAGAAATGCTGTTCGAGCGAGACTTTTCTTATGTGAAACATCTGGAAATTGGAATAGGAAAAGAGAGGACAATGCATTGAAAAGCCTCCAGCTTTGACTCATCTATCTATAGCTATAGCAAGAAAGAAAGCACCGAAGCTAAGATAGGGGTAAGTAAGGTAAGGCATTGCGTACCGGAGCTAACAAAGGATAAGGTTAGTATTCCCGTCCGAGGTTCTGCTCCCACCATGTGCGGTTCAAAAAAATAGCAATATTTTTATCGTCGAACAACTTGTTGGAAACAAATACCCAAAACCAAGTAAAAAGAAGAATCTAAGAAATATTTTGAAGCCTAAAAATGACTTGAAATCGACTCGATGACAAAAAAAAACTCATGCTTTATCAAACATTTTGTCATTTTTACTTATTGTTAGATTGAAAGAGAGATCGAGAGAGCTCTAGGAAATAGGAAGCATGTATGCTAATCTATGACGTCACAGTGCGGTAGGAAATCCATCAACTGGTAAGCGCATTGGAGTACGCAAATTTCGAACGAGTTGGTGAAACGAGTATGGGAACCTTGGGACGTGACGACCGTGGGATTGACAAACATATCAATGTCAATCTAGTTGAGAAGGGCGTTGAAGCGTGCTAACATTATACACACTTATATTTATTAAGACAACTACAAACTACGAAATAAAATCCTTCAAAGAAAATATTTAAAAGTCAAACTTCAAAGTACAAAATAAATGTTTCAATCGTTCAACATCTACCGGGAAAATGAATGCAAAACTTTCGTTTATAAAAAACCAGCCGTTCGAAGAGCCCTACGGGCTCTTCTCCGACTGGAGGAATCGGCCTTCGGCCGATTGTTCCCTATTTAAAGAAATAATTGCTACAATGTATTTAACTCTCGTCCCTTTCTCCTCCCACACATTCACACGTCTCTGATTGTGGAAACGTATAATAATCAGTTTGGATCTCCACTCGACTAATGCTACCATGCAAATTTGCCATTGACGGTGCTTATGTAGAGCAGATTGCTACCCCTGTGATAAGCTAGCATAGCTCAACCGGTAGAGCGTTGGACTGTGAATCGAGAGATTGTGTGCTGCTGTGGGTTCGAATCTCGCCAGGGGCAAAGATTTTGTATGCTCTTTCGATCGAAGATTTTTCTTTATGAAGGGATTTCGTTGTGCACATAAAAACAAACCCGTGACAAACTCTTCTCCTTTATATAATAAGATATAGTGCAATATAAGAAGGAACTCTGAACTTGGTTTTGCATCGGAAAAAGTGTATCTGTTAAATAAGAAAAAGTTCAATAATAAAGAGAATTTATACAATCTTTAAAGCCGTATTGTACCGGACGGGCACACACTTTGCATATGATGCATAGGAAATGCGTATCATATGCAAATTTCCCAAAGTAGGTACAATACGGCTTTAAAGTAAAATAAGAAAGAAATATAAATAAAAACAAGGAAAACGCAAACTAATGCAAAATGACCGTACCTCATGCAGTCTGTTGACCACCCATTGCTTGATTTTGGCCGTTTTTGCAAAGACCATTTCATCTGTTGGCGAACGGGCAGCGCTACCCGGGTGGGAACTCTGGGGGGAGGACATTACCTGGAATATATGTAGAATTAATAATAATAAATAAAGATTTATACAAAACAATCAAATAAATAAGCTCGACGATAAGTAAAATTCAAGTAATAATCCAAACAAACGGGGCAACTACCAGCCCCATGTGGCCATGTTAGCTAATAAAGAAAAACACTTCAGACAGCGTACGTGAACGAAATTAAAACTGCGGTGTATGTAGGTTTGTTGCAAAATAACAATGCGCATTACGTGAAGCATGGTTAAAAGTGCAATTAAATTACTGAAGATCGTAAGATATTTAATACAATCGTGAAACATCGAGCTAAATATATATTTTCACAGAAATAATTAAAAAAAAATACATCGAACTGTAAATGGTGTCACAGTCATTAAATTCCGGCAAAATGCAAACATAGCGCTTTCGAAAAAAGAGGCTTTTTCCAATGAACAAAGGTGACGAGAACAAATAGGCTTTTTCATCCAAAAATAGATTTTTGTTGTATTTTTTGTAAATGTATAATCCGTTTGTCTAGAAAAAAACGTTTTGATTGAGAGCCATTGTCGATTTATAACTATTGTTTTCTCCATGTTTCGCGTACTTAGTTTAATGTTTCGGGTACTTAGCTCCAGGTAAAGAAGTTATTTAAGAGAAATACCCTACAGTTTCTGAAATCCCTTGTCTTAGGTTAGAAAAAGTTGCCCCCAAGTTACTAACATCAATGTTAAAAATAATATTCCTCCAGATCATACTAGCTAACATTTAGGGCCAAAAGTCAAAAGTACCATAATGCCCTATTGACGATGGTTCGTGTTACTGTTTGTACACTATTAGGAGCACATTTCCGTACATTAGCGGCACCACCATGAATATGACCTTATCGGATAATAGATTTTCCCACAACAACAAACCAAAAAATTTCATTATAATCGAGAAGTCTTATCGTAAAATAATTGAAGTTGACATATTTTTTAATATGTCTGCAGGCTGCGAGCTGGTCATTTAGGGACTTAGGGCTTTGGGACCCAAGCATGAGTCACACCAAAAAAGGGCCCGAAACTAAGGAAAAGAGCTAGAAAAGCCGCATCGATTTCGTTTAAAGTTCCCACAACTTTTTTAGCTTCCTATTTACAACAATTACTTGAACATATATATAATTGCAAAATATAAAAAATACGAAATATACTCGTTGACCAAAAAAAGTTGACCTTTAACCGAAATACACTCGTTGACTTAACTTGCCAACAGGAAAACACATATATTTCACTTGAGGAAATAAAAAATAAAACACTGAGGAGAAAGAAATCACAAAGTAAAACCAAGCTTGGATATGAGCCTAACTGCCTAACCTAACATAATTTCATGCATTTTCGATATGTTCTCTACAGAAACTAAAACTATGTCACCAATTGAAAATGCAAAAAAAATACAAAAGTGCATAATAATTATCCTGAAAGCAAAGGGTAAAAGCCGGGGGTTGCGAAATGACATCTTTTCTAAAGTGGTTTCTGAGTCAATTGCATGTTGGTATGTTGTGATGCAGTGTAGAAAAGCGGGAGAGCGCGGCTTGCGGGCCCGGTTTTGGCCCGGGCGCGGTCCGGGGTCGAAATTAATTCCCCCTTGCGGCCAACAAGCCTACCCGGGGCCGCGTGCTGGCTGTAGAGACCAATTATCGGCCCACCATTGCCCGGGACTTCCGGGAACATATACCAATCCGGGGAGATGGACTCACATCACGGACTCCATAGAGGACAGAGCAAATGACGTGTATGAATAGCCTTTAGAAACGTGGTTTTAAAGCTAGCCCCTTTGGAAAATTAGCATATGATAAGCAAATCCTATGTGTCCTATGCTAATTGTGTACGATTGCCGTGGACGATCGTACAAAATTAGCATAGGATACATAGGATTCGCTTATCATATGCAAATTTTCCACAGGGTCTAGCATTTCGCTTTAAAAACTTCTTATGAATATTTTTGTTTTGCGTGCAGCGTATTCTGATGAGTTCGGGCTGTTCAGTGCTGATAACTGACGAGCATATGTGCTTCTTAAAGCGAAATGCCAGCTCCTTTGGAAAATTAGCATATGATAAGCAAATCCTATGTATCCTATGCTAATTTTGTACGATCGTCCACGGCAATCGTACAAAATTAGCATAGGGTACATAGGATTTGCTTATCATATGCAAATTTTCCAAAGGGGCTAGCATTTCGCTTTAATACAGAAATAAATAATCTGTTGCGTACAGCAAAGAATGTAAATAGAAAAAAAGAGATGGCGAGAAGCGAGAACATGTCATAAGATTGTATATTTTAACCTGACTGTTGCGAGCCATAAGGTAAGATGTTTCACCGTGTCACTGGAAGCACGGGATGAGCATGGGCATGAGTCACCCAAAAAGGCCCACTAATTGTGAATATAATTAGGGCATATGGCATGATAACAATCAGAAATGTTCAGATTTAGTAAGAAACACGGAGATTTAAGAAACATATGTTCATTAAAAATACAGAGAAATGAATCAGTTTCGAATGGCCAACATTAAACGTTGGGCCTATGAAAAAGCTTAATGGTAAGCCAACCACAGCTCTAGCCCATAGCGTTGCCATAGCACTGACTAACCGCTGAACAGGGACAAACCAAGCTTCAAAAAACCTCCCGACTTAAGCCAATCGACTTAAGTATTCAGATACGCAACCAGCGTAACTATTGTGTAACAAAAAAGTTGCGCTGAAATACGCAGATGTATTCATGGCTAAAATTTAGCAGATTCACAGGGATATTTTAAAGCCTCTTTTCACAATTTTACATATAATTGCCAGTTGGAGCTAGGCAACTGTCAACGTTGGTTTTCATCAAGTGCATCTGTTTGTATAGGATGTGCGCGTGGGTCACTAAAACAACGTGTTTCTAAATAAGTATAAATACACATTTGATATGGAATGTTACAGTGAATGATCTGCCGAGTTGTACAAGAAATAAAGCAATAACTAGTACTATTATGGTTCGAACCTAAACCGTCTGACCGCTTGTCACAGGATTTAGTTTAAAGCGAAATACCGGCCTGTTTTTGAAACACATTGAGTACACAGTATTCTTATGCAGATTATGCAAATGAACATAAATTTGAATAAAAATTCGAGCTAAATTCGGGCAGATTAGCATAAATTCGTAAGTATTCAGTTGTCTACGATGCGTTTCAAAAACCGGCCGGGTATTTCGCTTTAAGGGAGAGGCCCACGAGAAAAAAACTTTCCTCAATTTATTTGCACAGAATGTCCGGAATTTCAGAAATATTACTGTGAAAACCGCAATGCTTGAAGCCTAGAACTCACTGAGTTATTCTCCGGCAAACAGTTCGGCCAGGTACCGTAGCCAGAAACAATTTTTGCGCTTTTAGGGCATTACTGTATTGGAAACGACTCTTTATACGCGTACGGATGATCTTTGTTCGTTTGACCATTATTGTGTAGAGAAAGAATGCAAATGAACGGATATCAACCGTAAAAAAGAATTTTGACTTTGTTGACTACGGTACCTGTCCGAACTGTTTGCGGGGGAATAACTCTGTGAGTTCTAGGCTTCAAGTAATGCGGTTTTTACGGTAATATTTCTGAAGTACCGGACATTCTCTACAAGTAAATTGAGGACGACTTTCTTCTCGTGGGCCTCTCCCTTTAAGAAAAAATACATGATAAAACAAAGGGTATGAGACCAATCCCAATGCTTCAACAAACTACACCATAGTTCCATAGTCTACTGTAACACCCAGCCGGTACAAAATGTTCAACAGATACTTATAAATAAAACTATCTAATACATTCTCTGAAAATGTTAAAAGCCAAGTGCAAAATATTCCCAAATATTTCATAATCCTAAAAAAATGGGCAGGTGGCTCAAAAATCTGAATTCTAGGACCAGATTTCGGCAATGGCACATCGGATGTCCCTTATCCCTTATTGAGATCTAACCAAATGCGAATGAATGGGTACCAAGGGGATGGATAGGCGGTTTACCAAGGGGAATACTCCCCGGGGAAGGGGTGTATGTTCCGATTGTGATGATATAAGGTGGGTGGTAGAGCAACATGTGATTTATTTGTTTACTTGTCAATAAATTTTTGATTAATTTTAAACCTATCAAAGAAGTAAAACAACCTATATATTTAAGCCAAAAAAAAATGTTTCCTCGTGAAACAAATAGTAATAGTACTTTTACGCAATTCTTCTCAAAGACGGGGGCAGCACGGGGCAAATCCCGTGCCGGATTAGTCTGGCACGAATGCAATGTTGGGATTACTCGAATAGTACGGGAAAAGGACGGGTCTTCTTGTCGCAAAGATGACCTGACACAACGTCTTGTATAACAATGACAGATGGGGGATTCATGTCCCCAAAAGTGTCGCGGGTAGAAAAAGCCCAGTGACCATATAATGATCTCTTATGATAACCGAAAGTCATGAATTTAGCAAAGCTGGGAATCGCAGAGCTCACCACCCTAGTATGTGAAAATTACATGATAGTTGTCTCCTCGTGATCTTGGAGCTTTAAAGCGAAACACCGGCCGGTTTTTGAAAAGCATTTCGTGGACAACTGAATTCTTACGTATTTATGCTAATTTACTCGAATTTAGCTCAATGTTTATTCTAATTTGTGCTCATTTGCATAAATAAGCTGCCTAAAGAGTACTCGATGCGTTTCAAAAACCGGCCGGTATTTCGCTTTAATATAAGATAAAAAAAACCTGAAAATAATTTCCATAAACATTATGTGAAACAACTAGTCATACATTCACACTCCTGCAAAAGATGTTGTGCCAGAAAAACCAAACAGTAGATTTTTCCGCTGTGAGAGCTGGAGCATTAAATATTCAGGTTCTACTGGTGTTAATACAACGTTTTTCCCTCATTCCAGATTCCTCCACAAAAGGAAAAAAAATCAGGAAATGTTATTTTTCGTGGGCCTGTGCTCCTGAGCCATTTTAATCCAATTGAAATCAGTGAAGCGAAAAGGAAACACTAGCAATTTATTCAGGATTTGCTTGAGGCTGCAATCAGAATATATAAAGAAGATATAAGGGAAATAGACAATGCAGTAAAGACAAACATAAGAATTGCTTCATATATGAAAAGGAAAAAGTAACACAATAATAGAACGATTCAGACGTATTTGTACGTAATAAATTATTATAATGAGAACCATAATAAGGGTATATTTGTACAATTAGAAAAGTAGTAAAAATAAGCATGTAATGAAAAAAGAAGAGTCGAAAACCGGCTACACCAAGTACAGCATCGGACAAGTCATTCACGATTTATGATTTACACATAAATAATCGTAATGGAAACAAATAATGGTGTACGTAGAGAAGAACGGTGCACTAAGGCATGTATGTGTATAAAAAATGGCCAAAACGCATAGTTTGATATCTTTACCTTTAATCACCTTACTTACAAATGTGTTAGCTTTCTATTATCTACCTAATTCTTAGCGGTGCTCCAGAAAACGCTTTGTTATTGCCCTTCTACTGGTAATGCACCACATTTGGTTGTGTTAGAGTCAGCACGCTAATAGAATAGTCATGGTGTTTTCGGTGGGCCACATCTTGGCCTTTAGCTAGCGCATCTTGAGAAATGGCCATAGAATAATGGACCTAACAGCCTGGAATAATAGATTCATTGCTGGGAAATGGGAATAAAGGAACCGGCTAGGGAATATCTTGCGGGATACAGAATGAGCGGTTACCAAAGAAACATGATGTGAACTTTGAATCTACTTGAATACTACATACTACTACTCTTGCGGACCATACACATGCATCTATGTTATGGACTATTTATGAGTGGGTGCGCTTCGCGGTACAGATTGCGCAATTCTTAATTTGCGCACACGCGCGAAGGCCTCTCATAACTACATATGATTATTAGACAGCTGGCGCTAAGACGTTATTATGCAAATGTCACAGATTGACACTGTGAATATAATTAGAGGGACGACTTGCGTGTTTTGAGATGCTTCAAACCTTCGACAAATTGTCTAACCTGTAAATTATTACGGATAATTGTCCGAATTTGCCTTCGAATATTGCATAGAACCGTTCTTGAATCATTATTTATTTATTTATTTATTTCTCTAAGATTGGTATTATTTTTTGCAAAAATAGGTAGCACAACTTTCAGTAATGCTAAACGTATGCCAGCACTAAAAAAGAGAAAAAAAATGTCGTAGGACCAGCCTAGAACGGCAACCATTGGAGTTCCCAAAAGGGTACCAAATTGGGGCCCTAGGGTATGCTTATGGTTAGTTTAGCTTAGTGTTTCGGTGCTTGGTTTCTACTTACTACAACTAAATGTGGGAAAAGGGTTGTTCTGTGCTAGACCAAAATTCATATCTTGATCTTAACATTTAATTGCCATTTAATTGGCTAACGTATTATTTATTATGAACCACGCATTTTCAAGCATTCTACATGTTATACTGCAAAACACAGGTAGATAATACATTTGAAAACAAAAAATGTACTATGATATTCATCAAGAGCCACAAAATAAAGAAAAAAGAAAGCTAGCCACTAGCTTAGAAGGTTCCAAAAAATCCCCTAAAAAGCCGGCAGTTAATCGCCGGAAATGGTGCCATTGGTGTACATTTTCCCGTTTGAGGAAAGGGTGGGCATTAGGATACATACCCCAGTGGTGTGCACGGCGGGCCCGATCCTACAATTGAATAAAGCGTCAGTGCGGGAGAGACAACACGAACCGGCGAGATACGCACACTAGTGTACGTAAATGAACGGGCCACGCTTCTGAAATTCTACACCACTTGACAGCGAAGGCTGAAGCTGAAGTGGCGTATACGCAACGAGGAAACGGAATCACATGCTAATTCGAATTTTAGAAGGGAATTTCGGGAATAAAGAATCCAAGAATTACTTGAGGACAGAAAAGTTCAGAATGTTTAACTATGTAGTCACGACCACAAGGTGACATGATGTGTGCAAAATATTCCGATTAAAGAAAAAATGGCCATGCCAAGTTAGATTTTTCAGTATTGTAAGCCGTTTGCTGTATAAATGAATATAATCGAATTTACTGTATATATTAAATGGTTGGTTCTTACGATGAATAAAGTTGCATAAGTAGCATAAATAAGGCATGCATAAGGCAATACAATTTTTTTTGTTTACTTGTTTCGTACCTTTCCTCGTTTTAAATTCTTTCAGCTTTAGTTTAGAAGTCTCAGAGGCTTAATGGACTATACACCCGGACACCCCTGGACACTTACTGGAGACCTGGATACCCATGGGCACCCTTGGACACCAATGGACACCCTTGGACACCAATGGACACCCTTGGACACCAATGGACACCCTTGGACACCAATGGACACCCTTGGACACCATTACTCTTAGTTGACTTATCTAATTTGGCATTGAGGAGGAAGGCTCCACTCATTTATTTTTTCATGCAAGGCGTATCTTTAAATAATGTCCTTCTTGCATAAATAGTGATTCACGAGACCTCATCCTTTGGAACCGCTTTTCTTCTATAAAAACGTGAATCGCAAAATATTTCTGCAATGCTTAGCGATAAGGTGCCTTGCGATAAGAGCCGCATTAAACACACAGTTTTAGGGCGTATTAAAGACTTACGTCTTTCGCATAGTTTTTCCATGTTTCAATGTTTTATGTTGAACTATTTTCTACATTCCTTTGGGATAGTTTTACCTGATAATTACTGCATTAATGTCTGAAGTCAAACGGCACGGCGTTATCTTTATGTTACATGTTACAATAAACTGATCGTAAAACACGCCCTGGATCATAAGAGCCTAAAGCAAAAGCTGTACTTTGAAGAATTGACTTTGGATAGCACATTTTTACTTTTTTTCACAGCAGTATGATATGAGACTCGTTTTGCGAAACTTGTGTTTGACAACTGAATCTATTTGCAAATTTGTGCAATTTTGTGCATTTTGGCACAGAATGGAATATGATAGATGGAAATATAGGTGCCCAGCGGTATGTTTCAAAAACACGTGCCGTAACACTTTTATAACAGAAATATTTCGCGGTTTTCTGATTATCTAGCAGTAAGTTTACTTGTAAGTATGAGCGTTGATATTAGACATATTTTAACCGTACGCGCATTTTTAGATGACGTGACCGTTTAGAAATTCAATGCATGGCTTAGCATTCCACCTTTTATCAAAGATATATTTTTATTACTGTTTGCATTGCTGCAGAAAAAAAGGAAAGAAAAGTGTCGTAAGCTAAAGACAGTCCTGCATTTCATCTTTTATTTAACATGTTTCGATAAATATCTACACAATTTTACTGTAGTTGTAGTCTTGTAAGACTGGCTTACACTGGTATGATTTTATTGTTTTATATTTTTCTTATTATTTTCTCATAAAAGGATTTTTTGTTTAGTCTCTTCCGATTTTTCAACTTTCATTTCAAACTCGAACTTACAAACTCCATGGAGGCTAAAAAAACATCAAATCTTTTTTAGTGAAATTGTGCGTCAACAGGAAAAAACTCTATTTATTTAGTTTTTCAGAAAATGAGCATTGCCAGCGTGGCAGCTGAACAAATCGGTCTAACAGAGTACAAGGTACAGATACTCTTTACTCTTTACGGCGAAATAACGGCCGGTTTTTGAAACGCATCGTGTACCACATTCTTATATACTTATGCTAAATAGCTCGAATTTAGCTGGATTTTTTATTCGAATTTAGCATGCGCTACATACTAATGCTGGTCTACACGATGTGTTTCAAAAATCGACTGGTTTTTCACTTTAGGAATCAGTTCCTTCATTCAATGGTAATGGTGTTCGCATAAAAATTCAAACGTATGCATTGTTTCTCGTTGGCCATGAGCAGATGAGTTCCGAGTGAAAAATTGCTCGAAGCCTTCGGCAGCCAATAGAGTTTAGAGAGTACCTTTATTCATTTTCTTAAAAATGAAAATCAGTTGAATCACACTGAAGTTCAAGTTCATTGACGAAATATTGATTTTACAGATTGGAGAAGCTGAAACAACTGAAAGTGGAGTGACGAAAATATGTCTAAAGGTTTGATATGTTGAGAATTTGTTTAGCTGATGATAATATAAGAATAATAATTTCTATCACATATTGGCTCGTATCGGTATCGTAGTAGTCGTGGTCTCAATGTTTACATCAACACACGAGTAACAATTGTCTTTGTGCTGTGGTCATTCTTGTGTGTGTTATGGATAAAGAATGTGGCTAAATATTTATGTTCTATCTATACACATAGTATTCAACTATTAACAAAATGAAGGATGGGCGCCCTCGTATTATGGCCCTTGACGCGCCGCGACCCAACTAACATGATGTAGATACGCAGAAAGGAGTAAGCAGCTGATTGTGGTAAAAAGTTGATATTGATAGAAATAAGCTGAACACATCCCTTACACTGGGTTGGGTTGTGGCGCTTGTTAGTCTTTATTGTTAGACTTGTTTTACAGTCGACCTTGTTTCAAAATTCTACTACTTTCTTCAAGCTTTTCAACTAGGCTTATAATATTTGCCTGTTTTTCACTGTTCGTTACCTATAGAACCTGTTGAACATCTCAGATAACCTGAGAATTTTTCAATATAATGATTTGCTCTCTCCTGACCAGTTAAAGCGAAATACCGGCCGGTTTTTAAAACGCGTCGAGTACACCAGCATTCCTATGCAGCATATGCAAATAAACACAAATTAGAATAAAAAGCGAGCTAAATTCGAGCAAATTAGCATAAATACGTAAGAATTCAGTTGTCCACGATGCGTTTCAAAAATCGGCCGGTATTTCATACGATATTCTAAATGTTTTCAGGCTGATAATCAAACTCTCTACTACGTCTATGTCGTCGAGGAAGTGGAGGAAACCGACACTGCCGAGCAAGCTGCTGTGCTGGTGAGAATAAATTTTTAAAGGGACAGGCCCATAAAAGTAAACCTATATTCACGAAACGTTCATAATGTATATAAAGCATTTTTACTACATTATATACAACCCAAATTGCACCTAAACTCACCCCGGGGGAACTTTTTCCGATGAGCTCATCGTATATGTATACCGTAAAGCTTCAGATTTCTTTTAATTTCATGATAAATTTGCATAGACAGCTTCGATCTCTGCAGTTTTACGGTATACATATACGATGAGCGCATCGGAAAAAGTCCTCGAGGGTGAGAGTGGGTGAAATTTGGTTTGTATATATTGTAATAAAAATGCTTTATATACATTATGAACATTTCGCAAATATAGATTTACTTTGATGGGCCTGTCCCTTTAAAGCGGTATGACACGTGATGATACCATTCCCATGTGCCCTTCTGTGCCGAAAGGGACCAAAGTGCGCATAATGGAACATAGTTAGACATGGCCAATACATTGTCCATGCGAACCATAAAATCTACAATCTCTCCGCTGCCAAAACCAGAACTGTGTATAACGTACAAAAAGTTTAGTGAGAGCTCAAAGCAAAACTCGTAGGTGCAATAACTTGGCTATAAAAATAAAATAACAATTTCGAGCAGCACAAGGAACGAAAAAAAGTTGAGATAACATTTTAACATGTGTCATTACCTTACACGGAAATACCTTCTTCCTAAAATAGCGTTATATAAAGGTTTATTGGGGATATGCAATTAACACATCTCAAAAAGGTGACCCTAAGTTAACCACGCTTCACAACGCAGTACACTGACAAGGGACCAAACTACAAACAAAAGCACACGAAAACTAAGCATAATCAAAATCATAATAAGAGCACTAAACATAAATTAAATTAAATTAAAGTTAGTTTGCAATTAACGAAAAATAAATAAATAAATTTAGGCTGGGTTCTACAATTCCCGATTTTTCTTCGAATTCCTTGTGGCACACAAACAAAAGGCACAATTCGGACAAATAATAACCTCATTCAGCATTGAAGATGGGGAGAAGAACTTTTCGGTAAGCTGTAATAATTGTTTTTGTTAAAGCGAAATACCGGCCGGTTTTTGAAACACACCTAGTACCTAGTACACCAGCATTCTTATGCAGCTTATGCAAATGAACATAAATTAGAATCGAGCTAAATTCGAGTAAATTAGCCTGAATACCTAATACGTAAGAATTCAGTTGTCCACGATGCGTTTCAAAAACCGGCCTTTTTTCGCTTTAAATTGGTCAAATTAGGATCTTACGTCCTTTATCTGAACTTGTGTGGCAACGAACTGAAAGGAAATTAATAATATTTCTGGCCATTAGTGATACCTTTCTTTTGAAACATTCCATTATTTGGGCGAGCACAGTTTCACCATGACATCAAAGAACACACAACCGATGCACGTAAAATAAACTAATTTTATTAGGTTTACGTAGTACGCAACCGCGCCAACAACGTTTACACAGAAATAAGCCTGGAACAACTGAATGAAGTAGCTGAGGAAATGGGACGATTACATGCAATTGGGTAGTGTATTTTATATTATGATATACTTTGCATTTGTAATCTTGTACTGTAACTCTTTACGTTAAGAAATGTGTTATCCTTATAGTATTGTTATACGTAGCGTATGAAGACTGACATCAAGGTCATTGTGTTGAACTGAACGCAAGCAAGACTGTAGGGTATTCCTTACTTCCCCCAGTGTCTTTGATTCTAGGGCGTTTAGTCCCTAGTGCTAGGGACCAAGCCTAATCACTCTTCATCCGTTAGATCCAAGTAAAGAAATCTTAAATTATCAACAAGCGGCTGAAAGTAGTAATCCTGAATCCTGCGACTTAATTAGTAATTAGTAAATCAATAGTCCTATTTTTTTTTCAGTTTCGGATCACGTGACGCACAATTCCGAGAAACGGTCATGGAAAACCATAAGGTACTAGATTATAGTAATTTATCACTCGAGTTTGGAGGTTGTAGTTGGTCATGCGTATTGTTTTCATTTCAAAATAACACTTCGCGATGTCCCCACACAATTCCTGACGGAGATGAAAATAAATAATTGCCACGTTGTCTAGAGGAGAGAGATTACCTACAAACTTTTATATTCCAAATTCCTAGAATAAAAAAAAACAATAAAAAAAAACTATAATGTATAGTCTACTCATTATAAAGAGTGGAGCGTGTGAGACGTAGGAGAGTTCGCATTTGAACGAAAACGAAACAAATCTTGATTAGAACAACGACATACGTTTCGCAAATACTGTAAATATCGTAACCGGTTATTTCGAACATTTATATACATTCCCTGGGTGTCGATAATGCAAATATAATTTAAAAAAAAGAAAAAAAAGATTAAACATTTAGGTGATCGACATCGCTCGTTCCGAACGTTTGGCCATATCATTGGATTCACAACTTCTCACTCTTTCTACAGAAAACGCCGCATATTTCACGAGTGCGGAAGGATTAGCAGACAAGGTTGGTTTTGAAGAAAATTGTTATGCTGGTTGTAGCCTTTTATCATCATCCCGTCTACCATTTTGGTGAATTATTTATGATTTATGGGACGCAGTGTCGTGCAGATAAGGCTTCAAAAGTATGTGCGGCTCAAACATGGCGAACATGTTTGTAGGTTTTTGATTGTGAGGCCAATTCTCTAGTTCTTTTTCTATATATTTCTAACAAAGTTAAAGCGCAATACTGGCCGGTTTTTGAAACACATAGAGTATACCAGCTTCTTATACAGCTTATGCAATGAATATACAACAGAACAAAAGTCGGCCTAAATTCGAGCAACTTTGCATAAATACGTAAGAATTCAGCCGTCCGGCGTTTCAAAAACCGGCCCGCATTTCGCTTTAATTTCTTTCAGGTGAAGTCGCTCTTGCAATGGAGGAATCGAAATTCTGGAAATTCTGAGGAAGACGACGTTGAATCGGTTCTATGCCACGGAAATCTCACTTACAAAACGCTTCGATTCGACGGAAAGGGGAAATTGAGCGACATTGCTGATTGGGATGTGAGTTTTAGATCGTGATTCCCGCAACGTGTAAATTGGCGTGCAAGCCGCAACATTACGGCGTGCATGTGGCGTGGAAAGAGGAGGCACGTAGTTGGGTTCTGGCGTGCAAGATACCCGTCGTAACGTTCCAGATAGACTCTGGAAAATATCTGGTGACCATGTGGTGACCAGTTGACTACTTTTCTTGAAAATCTGGTCACGACAAGGACGCCAAGTGGTCACCAAATGGTTGGCCCACGAAAAAATGGGATAGTGAAGTGAAATATACATATATTTCTAAGTTTCCACCCTTGCCGCTTGTATTGTACTGACTGGTTATTTCCTTCAAACTTTTCAGTCCGTTGCGCATGATCCAGTGACTAGTTTCTCTTAACCGAATTCATGTTGAAGAAACAAAAATATTTTTATTTCAATTTCAACATGAATTAAGGTAGAATTATATAAAATAAAATAAATATTTCTCCTTTCAGTCTGTTCACTTCGGTTGTCCCGGTGAAGATCTATCAAATCTGATTATTTCGTCAACGTCCACCAGCTTCAGAAGAAAGCACTTCATGAAGGTTAGATGAACTCATTACAATACGCGACAAAACATGGGCTGAGCCGGGGATTGAACCCGGGACCTCTCGCACCCTAAGCGAGAATCATACCACTAGACCACTCAGCCGACGTCTTTATCAAGGAGCTGGAAAATTTCTTAGGAGCGCTTTATAATCTCTAAAAATGAAAAAAAAAATTGGGCTGAGCCGGGGATTGAACCCGGGACCTCTCGCACCCTAAGCGAGAATCATACCACTAGACCACTCAGCCGACGGATGATACACTACAAGATCCAGGGAATGCCTAAAAGGCGCAGGAACAGGTTCGCAGCTTCGCGCAACCTATGCTTTTGCTTTTGTGTGGGAGTTTCTGCGCGCCGAAACAATCTTTCGCACGTCGAAACCCCGCCCCCATCTCTCTCTCTTTCTCTATCTCTCTTTTCTGTTCTTGTAAAATAAACTGTCTCTAACAACGTGTGTAATATATTGTATTTCAGGTTTTCCGAAGTTACTACTACACGTTGGTTGATCTCCGAGCTCCAAAGTTTAAACTTGACCACTTAAAGAAAGCCTTCCAGAAGGCACACACAAATGCAGTGCTCTTCGGGTGAGCATTTATGATTTATGATCTAACTTAACTTCTAGTCGCTTATTAAAGCGAAATACCTGCCGGTTTTTGAAACGTACCGTGTACAACTTGATTCGTATGCAGTCTATACAAATGAGCATAAATTAGAATAAAAAATCGAGCTAAATTCGAGCAAATTAGCATAAGTACATAAGAATTCAGTTGAACACGATACGTTTCAAAAACCGACTGATATTTCGCTTTAAAGGGTTCAAATTACCCCTATTTTTGATGACTCCATCGGATTCTCCGTTTCAAATATAGTAGGCTGAATTTTTTTCCAATTTTCAGTCGCAAAATTCACGCAGTATTCAGCAATTTACCATGGCCAGCCATACCCAACTATCTATCGCAGTTGTCACGCCCCTTCGCGCTAATTGGGCAACATCGCAATTGCCACGCCCAATAGAGCATATTGCCCAATGAGCGCGGAGGGGCGTGACAACTGCGATAAATAGTTGGGTATGGCTGGCCATGGTAAATTGCTGAATACTGCGTGAATTTTGCGACTGAAAATTGGAAAAAAATTCAGCCTACTATACTTGAAACGGAGAATCCGATGGAGTCATCAAAAATAAGGGTAATTTGAAATGGGCCTGACCCTTTAATACACGTCATTTTGTACAACAACATAAATCTTTCAGAATCGAACCCCTCATCGAATTGCTGTCCGCCCCAATCGCTGAAAAGAACAGACAGGTACCATTTGATTTATTGATTGAAGGACACCATTTTGTAACAGGCGCGGCATAAGTGCCACAAGTGCGCCACTTGCGAACTTCCATAGGGGACTCCATTTTGCGCGTCCACTGCGCTTGTAATATTTGTTGAGTAACTAGTCATAAAAAGCTATACTCTTTGGTTACGGTATCTTTCACTATTCATTTTGTTCAAGGTCTTTGTCTTTATTAATAATAATAAACTAAATTCTATCTGACACTGACTTACCGTATTTAGGAATTCTGCACTCGTTGGGAAACTGCTCTGGATGATGCAATCTATTTCCTTTCACAGGAATATGTCAGCGATGATGAGGACTGTTTCTTCAAGTCAATTGATTAAGTTTTAAAATATTGGTAACTCGATTTCCAATTATCGAGTAATTGCCTTTTTTTTAATGACCGAGTAATATTTTTCCATTTTCCGGTCAATTATTGATTGATGTAATTGCTAATCGATTGTTTTAATTGACTATTTATTTAGGGCGCATTCGAGTTGGACATTTTCCGGAAAAGAAAAGAAAAAAGTGGTTCGAGATGGACACCCAGAAAAAAAATAATACACGCAAAATAATTGTCGAAAATGCAATTGTACCGTAATTGAAACTAAAATCAATCGATCATTTGTATGTGTATGCGTGGCAATTGCATACTTTTCTGGTGAAATCCATCTCGAACCAAAAGTTTTCTTTTCTTTTCCGGAAAATGTCCAACTCGAATGCGCCCTTACTGTTGTGAGAACTATAATTTCCAATTCCCGTTATCAAACAAGTTATCCCCCAGAAACCATACCTACCGAATTGCTTTGGAGAATGTTTACTGTAAAAATGATTTTTCATAAACAAAAACTGAGACTGTATAATACCTTCTAATTTCTCGCATTCTTTCTGTGAGCCCTCGTATAGTATTTGTACCCAGCTCCAACACCCACCCACCAAATTCACTCCATACTTCTAGTCGCCTTATTGCATGTACAAAAAGTTTTAAAATCATTACGTATTGTTTAATATTTGAATTAACAACAATAATTTCTGTAATTTTAATAAACAGGTTAAAAATTTTTTCGTGCACAAAGTTTACAAAGACTAAAACAAGCCTATGATCACTAGGCGCAGGCTTGGGCTTATAATCGGACACAGGTTTTCAGTAAAAAAGGAAAAAAAAGGAAAAAAAAGGCAAAAAAAAATATAGCCAAATTGTGGATGCTACTGAACACAAACTCAACGGTCATCGGTTAGTGTAGTGGATAGGGGTTCTGACTGCTAAAAGGAAGGTCACGGGTTCGAATCTCCCCCGCGGAAACTACAACGTCGCGAGGACTCCAAACTAGAAATCCATCCGCTGTTCGATTCCGTCGTCGAGCGCGTTTTTCTGGTAACAAACTTAAATCCAATCAAAAACCAACTATATACCTTGGTCACTAAATTCCAAAAATTGAACTTGTGTTCCCGTAGAAAACTAAGAAAAAAGAACGTCTAGTACATAAGAATATACATACGAAGGGTGGTGGTTTACAAATTGTCTAGTGATGCATAAGTAAGGCAACCTGGAACACTGAAGCCTTTTTGAAGAATACAAGTTGCATTCAAAAGTGCAATCTCATGAACTTCTTATAATTTTCTACTGGTTTATTAATAAATAAATAGTATACATTTGGACAACATTACTGAGAATTTTTCCTTGCATTTTTGGAATTTAGCAAATTTTGTTGTGGAAATGCGTTCATTACGATGGTGTGTAATTCTAGCGAAATCCGAATTATGGGCAAATTTTTCACTTATTTGTCTACATATGAACTATAGAGGACTCTTTGCTGAGCCGGCACTCTCAGTCACATTCATCTTTCGTCCATTTGTTGAGGAAATAAATATAAATAATTAGGTGAGCCGCTGGCGCGCCAGCGTTGCGCCGCGCCACACATGCTCGAACAGAATTCGTTCATAGAGTCGTGACTCGTGACAGCGCTGTTTCGTTGTCATACCCAATGTCGATCGGTTACATAAGTTTATATCTTTGTTTTTGTGACGTTTTCCTCTAGAAGTATGTGAATGGTTACGTACCCTAGACATTTCTGAGTGACAGCACTATTATACATGTCATCAAAGCAATGCGGATATACGTACGCACAAGAAAGAATACGCATACATAAGACAAGGATAACTTCCATGTTCGTCAGCTTAATAAGTCTGGCCCATAGCGTGTAATATTGCAAAAAACACCATTAAAAACTGCGTCAAATTATGTCAAAGTTACGGTTGGTGCCTAATATATAATGACGTCCATTGCCAGCACACAAAATGGTGCTACCATAACGATAAATAAATAAATACATTTTCCTTTTTTTCTTTATTTCTTAGTCTCTCTCTCACTCTCTCTCTCTCTTTCTCTCGTTCTTTCCTCATCTCTCTTTCTTTCCCTCTATTATTTTGGTCCTTTTCTCCTATACTTTAGTGTCCCAGGAAGGCAAGCACGTTGAAGTACTCAACACATAATACGCAATTCAGATTTAGCATATATATTCAGGAAGCGTATTATGAAAGCCGCATGTACTTTGTAGTTTACATAGAATACAAAAGTTACTCAATATGCCTAAATAATAATAATCTTGAAACGCATTTTTTTTTTTAATTTTATTTGAAACGCATAATAATCAATTTTTGGACAACTGAATTCTTACTTATTTATCCTAAATTTATGTTCATGTGCATAAGCTGCATAAGAATGCTTACTCTCGAAGCGTTTCAAAAACCCGCCGGTATTTCGCTTTAAGCACATTTTTTGTGAAGGATCTAGTAATATACGTTACAAATAACTTATTGAATATTGTTGGAAATAAAATAACCCTTGAACGCAAATTGCAAATACACTAATACACAGTATCTGAACGAACCTTTCCTTCAACCCGAAACTTGGCGCTGTTTCCGCGCAATTTTTTTCGTCACTTGTACGCCTATGTATTGTGTGCCAGTTGTCACACATGTCCCACTTTCGTCGTACTTCCAAAAATTGTGCCACACCTGCGCCATATTTATGCTGCGAACTAGCTTTCCGCCTCACTGCCAGTTGCGCGGCGTAAATCTCTGTTTCATCAGTGCTTTGATCATCTATTTTCTTTTACTAATTTCGCGTTTCTTTCATAATATTAGTACAAATAAGAATATTTCTATGTTTAGGTGAACTCAGTGTGTACATTATTAAAATTTCCGTCATTGCCGAAATAGAAATTAGCCTTGGTTTATTCAGTAGGCATAATGACATCTCTCGGGGTTGTCATTACTCACTACATTGTTAGCATAGATAAACTAATTGTAAGCAATTAGTTAGCTTACAATTAGAATTAGCAATGTTTAACTAAAATTTCAATGGCAAACGACGAATGCGTACACATTCAATAAGTTCAAAGTTTATAATATCAAACTTAAAAATGTGTATCAAACCTTTTAGGCGTTCTGGTGAATCCAGCGAATAGACTTCATTTATGCATAGCATACAATTATATCATCAGATCAGCGTCCGGTCCTAAGTTAAAGCGAGGTTAAAGCGAAATAAAGGCCGGTTTTTGAAACGCACCGCGGACAACTGAATTCTTACGCATTTATGCTAATTTGCTCGAATTTAGCTCGATTTTTTTTTATTGTAATGTATGTTCATTTGCATGTGTTGCATAAGAATGCTGATGTACTCGATGCGTTTCAAAAACCGGCCCGTATTTCGCTTTAAATTGAAATCATTATACCAGGATGGACCACTCTTTGAGGAGATTGCCTTGTGGAAACACACCTTCGTGTGCAACCATCAGATGGGCTCAAACTCAGGGTCAGAAAATTAACATTCTCTGCTCATACATAGATTTAATTTTTCTTCACAATAATGTGCCTTACTTAAAGCGAAATGCCGGCCGGTTTTTGAAATACACACCAGCATTCTCATGCGGCTTAAGCGAATGAACGTAAATTTGAACAAAAAATCGAGTTAAATTCGAGCAACTTAGCACAAATACGTAAGAATTCAGTTATCCACGATGCGTTTCAAAAGCAGGAAGGTATTTCGCTTTAATTACCAATGTAACTATTTAAGCACCTCATAGCGTAGAATAATTTGTAATATCCGACTCTGCCTCTAATTTCCTCTATTTTTGTGGTCCTTTTTATTTTTCGTACTAAATTCCGCAAACTTCGCGTATTATTATGATTGTCGTCATTTCCATAAATACTCGTTTTTCCATACGCACTTTGACTGAATTATAGCTGGAAAACGAATAAAAGTTCTAAAAAATCCGTTTTTTGGCGAAAACGCTTTTAGCTCTTTTGTGTCCTTTGAAAAATGGCAAACGGAAAACTCGCCGGGCAATTTCGTACGTGACCCAGTGTATTATTATATGCCACTATTGAGGTGGTCTAGCCCAAATATCAAAGCATAAAGGATTAAAATATAAAATAGCCCAAATGATGCAATTTATATATTAAGAATTTAAAATATATACGTACTTATTTATCACTAGAGGAAACATTTACTCTATATCTGTTTTCTACCCTGTCAATGGTTTATTGCACATTTATCGATTTACTTTATGGGGTTTGCAAGTATGCCAAAAACCGCGAGTTTTCCTTGCAAGTATCAATTCGCAAAATCGTGTGCTTTTTACACAATTTTACCGTAATTTTGACACATTCGCACTATAGAAAATCCGCCATCAAAGACATTTTTTGTTGAACAATTGGTCCCGTGGCGATCGGTCGTAAAAACTACCTGTAGATATGATCGTGTAGTGCCAAGATACGGTAAATTTTTCGATACTTGCAAGGAAAATCGGGCATACTTGCAAACCCCATTAAGTGAAATAACCCTCGTTACAGATTTTCAAACCTTTTACCCTTTCAGTTGTCAACTTATTTTATTGCATCAGCGGACCAGTTCGAATTAGTTAGAATTAGTTCGAATTAGTATACTAAACTTCATACGCAGAAAGTTGATTCCGTTTGTTACTTCAGGTTAATATCTACCCATTGATACCCCTGAGAAAATAAGGGAAATCCCCAAACGTAATCCATGACAAACATAAAATATACATACATTTCTCACGGCGCTAAGTTTCTCACGGAGATACATATGTGTAGTTAGTTATGTAGATAAGTGTAGTTTACTCTGCCCTTGCAAAGGTTACCTGCATCCTACACCACACACCTTCTATCGGGCCTTTTCGCAATTATTAATTTCCTACGAAACTATCAGATTTGTAATTATGGTCATTGCATATAACTGAAATTCTGGTATGCAGGTATGCTATCATTATACAGTTATTCATGTCCTGTTTAAACTTCATATTCAGAGTTTATCTTAACAATTTAATAGTATTTCTTTTGCCAATTAACTCATTGCCTTTTGCATGATGTAATAAAATAAGTTAGTGAAAAGGATAATAATAGTTATTTGTAAAAGTGCCACTTCCCACTTTCTTTTAGGGGTTTTCCATGTTTTCTCGGAATTCCGGATATAAGTTGTCAAATGCAGGTGCAGGGGTAGTGCAAATTCGCATTGGTTTTTGGGGGAAGTTACGGGTATTTCTCTATTATAAGGGCTAGTTTATGGATTGAGTGAGTCTTCCTTTTACGTTGCTCAGAACTAATCAAAGCGAAATACCGGCCGGTTTTTGAAATACATCGAGTACACCAGCACTCGTATGCAGCTTATGCAAATGAGCATAAATTAGAATAAAAAATCGAGCTAAATTCGAGCTACTTAGCATAAATACGTAGGAATTCAGTTGTCCACGATGCGTTTCAAAAACAAGGCGGTATGTTGCTTTAATATACGTTGCTCACATCATATTGATTCTTATTTTAACATTATTACATGCCATCGCCTGAGCACATCCGACAAAAACCCGAGTTGTATGGTATGGCGATAGCCACGTTTGAAGTAGAGCTGAGGCCGGTCTGTCTCACCAACATTTACGTGGGAAGTAAAACGTTAACAGGCTTCTTCTGTAGACTTTGCCCACAATTTCCTTGCAAACGGTTCGCGTCGCCCACGGAAATGTTGGTGAAATTATGCTTCGGAACTTCTCCAACAATTTATATATACAATACAATTTTACAGCTTTTTCCTACTTCTATTATCTTTAGGTGGGTTTTTTTGTGTTCTTCCATTGTGTTTTCGTGATATTCTTTTTGCTTATTGTTTCCGAACTGACACATAGATATTATATTAGCTCCGGATATGCCCAAAACTAGACATATACATCTTTTTTTCTGGTCTTCACGTAAAGGAACGTAGATACATTATATAATATAAACTTCATATTCGGTTGCTCCGCAACATCTATTTCGGAACATTATCGTTTATTCTATTCTATTTTTATTCTTCAGAAATAAGAATAGGGATTTTAAATAACTCTTATTTTTTATCCTTTATCTTAGTCATTTTCAACACTTTAAACTTTAAAAAAGGTGAAAATAGAAACAAGAAAAAAAGCTCACGCAAATGTGCAAATGAATATTGTGGACATAAAATAGGACATGTGATCCTGAGATATCGTATGAGCATTTTTGCGTGTGGGAATTTTTTTTTTGCCCTTTTTTGTATTTTTTTTCTTTTCGTTTTTTCTATCGGCTTTGTCCTTTGTCGCCAGTTGAAGTTGAAAATATTTGGACTACTGTAAATTCATCGTCGTGAGATATTTGAATATTATGCATGAAGATGAATCCACTTACTATTTTTTAATCGTTTTGTTTGAAGCGAAATACCGGTCGGTTTTTAAAACGCATCGTGGGCAGCTGAATTCTCACGTACTTTACCCGAATTTAGCTATCTTTTTAGTCTAATTTATGTTCATTTGCATATGCTGCATAAGAAAGCAGGTGAACTCAATGCGTTTCAAAAACCGGCTAGTATTTCGCTTTAAGAAAACCTAGCCCAAAAGTTTGCTGTTCACGTCTACTCGCCATTGAACGGTTTTCGTGCAAACACCAAAAAGTGATGAAAATCTCAAATTGAAGAGCTCTTTTTTTTCTTTGAAGATTAATTTTTTCACTTCATCTCTCGGCGTTCCACACTGGTTCCCAGATTATGAAAATTTAGAACACAACTTGAAGATTTCCATGTTTCAACTTGTGCTTTAGAGATGGACACAATATTTTATAGAATAAAACGTGACAACTGCTAGTTTGCTTTTATTCTTACGACAAACACTTTTATTTTACAACAATGACCAATCACAATGACCAATTTATATCGTTTTCCCCTACAAGTCGACCTATCTTAATTATTGTAATTACGAGGCTTCCTTGCTAAATTAACTTTTATACGGTGGTGTAGTAACTTTACGGTTGAATATTTTAATTTTTTGCTTCATAACTCTGATGACTCCCTCATAATATAATCGGCGCAAGTGCGGCGTAGGTAGGGACATGCGAGGGCTTATTGGGTAAAACCTACTAGGACTCCTTGGGACTACTGTAGACAACTGGGCAACTGAAAATGGAGACCTGGGCAACTGAGGACTACCGTGGACTACCGTGGACAACCAGGACAACTGTGAACATCCACGAAAATGTGTTTTTATGAGTTAAATAAACCTGACCAAATTATTTATGCAACTGTATACTTTACTTAAAGTTTCAAAAACCGGCTGGTATTTCGTATTTCGCTTTAAGACCCATATCTCCTTCTCAACGAACAGTATTTCTGATTTTGTATGTAACACAGCAGGCTAGATGTGATATTTTATTTAAAGGCAGCATGAACACTTAAAAGCGAAATACCGGCCGGTTTTTGAAACATCCACAATGCGTTAATTTTTCTGTCGGTTTATGATCAGACTGTTAAAATAACCTTCAAAGCTTTCAGAGTATCCAGTTTTTTTTACATTGTCTACACATGCTTTTATTCAAAGTGAATGTTAGTGAATGTTATTCAAAATGCACAAGTATATGTAGGTGCCAAAGTAGACCTCGGCAAGTATAGTTGCCCAAAGTAGTCCTCAGTTGCCCAGAGTAGGCTCTCAGTTGCCCAGTATGTTCCAGTGCCCATAGTAGGTTTTATCCAATAAGCCACATGCGAGCCGCAAAAAATCGCGTTGTCCTTTCCTTCTTGTTTCAGTTATAAAACGTGTGCATACATAGAATACTAACTACTTCCGCATGCAGGCGGAGACCAAAGTAAAGCGAGGCGCCAATATGAATTGTGCAACTTTTGAAACATAGGACACGAGTACTTTTACGCTTTTACCGATTTGCCCCCGGAACTTTAGAGTAGTTATCCCGTTATTGTTGTGTTTCTTTGCCTCACGTGCTCAACTAAGATAAGGTGCATACAACATGTTTATATTTCTTGACTTAAATCATTGCTTACAATAGTACGCATAGTAAATGTTTCATCGTTTCATGGAACCCAATTTTTTTCACTGTTGAGGAAGAGTGAAAAGTCAAAAAAGTTTATTTCTGAATATTTTTCAAAACAGAGATTTCAGGCATTTTAGCGCTCATTTAGAACCTATAAGGAGTAGTAATGAGGCTCTAAAGTCTCAGTAACATTCCGTTCATTAAATCCGTATTGTACCTACTTTGGAAAATTTGCATATGATACACATTTCCTATGTATCCTATGCAAAGTGTGTGCCCGAAGTTTGCCGGACGGGCACACACTTAGAAATTCGTATCATATGCAAATTTTCCAAAGTAGGTACAATACGCTTAAACCAATGTAATTATAGTTTGTTTAACCTGCAAAACATTTTCAATCAAACATATTTATTTATGTAAATAAAGTGTACACAAACTAACTTACGTGGTTTTCCTGATGGTGAGACGATATTTTCCCTCACGCGTGAATGCCGCTGATTAGCTCGCGCTAACAAACAAAAATAGAAATTCATACATTTTTGGGTGAAAACCCCCTAATTATCTAGGATTGAACGCCTTTCTTAATTATTCTCATATTTATTACGAATTTTCAAGTGAATATTGTATTTTGGGAACAATTGTCACTTCTTGCCTGCTTCACGATCAAAAATCGAACCTATGAACCGATTCGGTTGTGTAAAATAGCGAGCCTGCTTTACCAGACTTGGGCAGCAGGTTCGACGCTAGAGCTAGATTAACACTCAATTCATGAGCAAAATATAATTATTTGATAGTAAGCTGCCTGTACGATCTACACGATCCAACTACACGACATCGGTGATTTTCAGTTGATAAATGCTCGTCACTAACAGTCCCCTAACGGTTTCGTATCAACTTGTTGTAACCCTAGCAATTACTTGACATAACATGCGTTTTTTTCTTTTGGGCGTGGTACATCGGTACATGTTATGCTAAGTTATGCAGTCCCGTATCTCTATTTTGCTGAATGTTGTCCCAGTACTGTACACAAGGTTAAAGGGACGGCCCATCAAAATAAACCTATAGTTTGCATGTTTTTATAATTTGTATAAAGGGGGTTTATTATAATATATGTACACTAAGTTACGGCTAGACTTTATCCCGCTGAAATTTTTCGGTGTCGATAAACTCAAAAGTATACCGTAGAAGACCAACAATTGCACCCTTATTTCCTTACCGCGTCTCCCGAGGATACCTCGCTCTGATTGGGACCCGGGAGACTATCTGTCCATATAGCCATATTCCCCCCGGACACGCGACAAGAAAATAGGGTGCAATTGTTGGTCTTCTACGGTATACTTTTGAGTTTATCGACACCGAAAAATTTCAGCGGGATAAAGTCTAGCCGTAACTTAGTGTACATATATTATAATAAACCCCCTTTATACAAATTATAAAAACATGCAAAATATGGGTTTATTTTGATGGGCCCGTCCCTTTAAAGCGAAATACTGGCCGGTTTATGTAACTCATCGTGGACAACTGAATTCTTACGTATTTACGCTAATTTACTCGCTCCTTTTTATTCTAATTTATGTTCATTTGCATAAGCCGCATGAGAATGCCGGTGTACTCGATGTGTTTCAAAAACCTGCCGGTATTTCGCTTTAAATTAGTTATTCTTCTTTTACAATCATGATAACCTTCGTTTTCTGTCACGTCTGTAATAGTTCTCTAAATTTATTCGATCCTATCTTAATCTTATTCCTTGTAATATTTATTTGTCTTAACACGTGCACCTTTTTGCAGGTCTGGGCCTCCCTCTTTTGCCACTTTTCCATTGTGGGCCCTCAAAGTTTGTGTCCAAATAAGTTGGACTAACAATGACCTTCGAAGCAATTACGTGCTGGGTCCCAAAGCGTCCTTAGCGTTTCCGCAACTCAAAACTACCTTATAGTAGTCTGTTTTCGCAAAAGTTAAACGTTTCTTGTGGTTTCGTATCACAAAATACACCCGCATTAGAAAAAGAGCCTTTGGCCTTGGACATAATAGGGCTACAATTATCCTGGGACATATTTGAAACGTGATCTGTCGATATTCTGAAGATTCTCATTCTCTCTACTCGCTATTAAGCTCAAGGTAGGTTGTTTAGACCAACAACTTAAAAAATTTCAAGAGTTAAAGCGAAAAACCAGCCCGTTTTTGGAACACATCTATTAGACCGGCATTCGTATGCATCTTATGAGCATAAATTAGAATAAAAAATCGAGCTAAATTCGAGCAAATTGGCTTAAATACGTAAGAATACAGTTGTCCACGGTGCGTTCTAAAAACCGGTCCGTATTTCGCTTTAAAAATTTCCAGAGATAAAAGTATTATTTTCGAAAAAAAAAAGAATTAAAACTGCAACCAACTCTAGGTTTTACTATACGAAATCATACAAATTGAGAATCTACAACCTATTTTTCAAAAGGAACAAACTTTTTGAAACACAATTATCCGCAGGGTATTTTTTTTTCAATCACCTGTACTCGCATAGCTCTGCGCGCAGCCGCATGACGTTGGAATTTCTGAATATTTGTTTTCTTGTGAGATTGACACTTATACACTCTTCAGAAGCGCTATGGTTGACAAGTAAAAAGGAAGAAGAAATCAACAATAAATGGTTAGTTTTTTATTGTTAATCTAAAGCATGCATTTATTAGACGGGAATTGATGATTTTGTTCTCAACGTATAGCAACTTTTCTTTCAGAAATGCTCAAACCAGGGCGTATTAGCACTCCGCGTTCGATGCGTCCTCTTATTGGAACGTTTGTGCCAACGTGAGCTACTTTATATTATCTTCATGCAGCTTTTAAAGCGAAATACCTGCCGGTTCTTGAAAAACATCGAATACACCAGCATTCTTATGCGTCCTATGCAAATGAAGATAAGATAGAATAAAAAATCGAGGTAAATTCAAGCAGCTTTGCATAAATACGTAAGAATTAAGCCGTCCACGATGCATTACTGCTTTTGCTAGAACGTCGACGAATGCTTTAAATGATGCTGGAATAAAAACTCTATTAGAGTACCTTGAACATAAGTTTTTATTTACCTTCCTCCATACTCATACTCATACTGAAACTAGCATTTTTCAAACGGTTTAAAAAAAAAAAAAAAAAAAAAAAAAAAAAAAAAAAAAAAAAAAAAAAAAAAAAAAAAAATATTTTTTATTTAGCATTTGATAACAATAATTTTAGGATAAATAAAAGGGTAGCAGTCAACGTAGGAGCTAAAGCTGAAAGTTCACCAGGGGGTCCTTTCACAAAAATTGTCCTTTGTAAACTAAGCGAACACATTTCACTGTCACACAACCTTTTCCAAAGTGACAACTTGTAATGGGAACTGGGAACTTATAACAGTTGTCCCAGACGTATTTCACGCTTTCAACTTGTTTTTATGTCTGAACATTTTCGTTCAATAAAGCACATTTTGTCGCAAGCTTCAGTTCAAAGTTTATAACAGTTCTTTAGAACGAAGCGAAATATATTAGAACGCGAAAACTTTTCCCCCAGTCAATCATCAACGACATGTTTTCTCAGTTTCGTAGCGTAAAAGTTGGCTCAATAGATGTGTTCAACTTTAGTTGATTTGCATTGTTTATGATACAAATACAAATATTTACAAATGTAAAAGTGCACAGGATAGTGAAAACCCCGATTTCGCCCCGATTATTTTCCGAAAAAAAAACCGATTTCGCCCCGATTATTTTCCAAAAAAACCCGATTTCGCCCAGATTTATTTTCCAAACAAAAAACCCGATTTCGCCCCGATCAAGGCCCGATTTTTTGACGGACTTGATCGGGGAGAAATCGAGGTTTTTGGTTTTCCATGTGTGTCATCTTGTTGAGCATCGTACCTAGACGTCGTGAAAAAATGCCGACATAATTTTGTGAGATTTCTCAATCTAAATACTAAATATCACCTAAATATTTCATTATTATTGTGTGCGTCATCCGCCAAACACATGCTTTCCTTCTAAATGTCAAACAAGTAATCATTTTGTCTAGAAAGAGAAAAAAAGGAAATAAATAGAAGGACGTTGTGCTTTGATATTCATTTATGTATAAAGGGTTAGGCGCACCATATGCATGCGAAATTTTCGTCCTATATAATTTTCCGTGAGCCTGGCTCTTTGCGTACTTTTCTGCTTTAGAATAGTACCGCAGTAGAATAGAGATTGAACGTTGACCAAGGTCTTTATTTAAAAAAATATTTTTATTTAATTTAGAAACCTAATTTAGAAACCTAATTTAGAAAAAATTCTTCACACACAGTATTTCTTCCCTTTATATTCAGTTTTCATTGGCTTCGGTGTGTACATTCTACATTTGGACTCCACTATTAAATTTATCCCAAAACGTTTCTTTTCACGCTAAAGGCTAAAGAAACTTGTAGAGATGGAGACAAAAATATCCCTTTTCTCAGTTTCCGTTTGTTTTCTTCAAAAACAACAATAACAACCACGGTTCACTTCATAATTAGCTGAAGCTTGTGACCGTAGTCTTTGTTTTTTTTTCGTCTTTGCTAGTTCAATTTTATCAACTAGAAATTGAAATTTCCTCCCTTTCCTTCTGTTTTATCTTGGATAAATCTAAGAAGTTTGTCAGTGTACTTCACTTTACTGCCTATATTCCCTCTTTCAGACACGATATTACCTAGTACTTGTTACTCCTACTTTGTCCGAAAAACCACCGTATCTTCTATGGAGATAATTCTAGTATTACTACCGTAGTCTCGTATCCAGTGTACTGTAATGATGTTTCTCCGTCCGTCTGAATCACTTTTCACAATTCCATCGATTACGGTATCGAATTGGGATGAGGACGACTTATTGTAAGAAATAAACATTATTGTTATGGCCTTCCCGAACAGATTGGCCACTGAGACCCATGCAAAGGTCAGGTGGTCGCAGGTCACAGGTCACACAAGCTGGAAACTGGGTAACTCAGGTTGACAACGAGATAAATCAAATCTCCGAGCAGAGGTAAATCACTGGTCATACCATATTGTCTTGCCCTGCAAGACCTCCCGCACCGTTTTCGCAGTTTTGCTTATATATTTGTTTAAAACAATTCCTCACTCAACGAATTTATAAATAGAAAATACGAGAAGCATCTTCAATTATTTAAAAGACACAATTTTTTATTTGAAATAAATCTTTACCTTTAGTCACGCCTCCACGTCTTTCGGTCCAGCTCCCCCTATACCAGGAGGACGACGGAATTCAGTGTATTCAATCAAGAATCCCTCTTTACACACGGCAAGGAGCCAGAGAAGTACGGGGAGGTCGACCCCAAAACATACGAGGTTAGTTCACTTCATTTGAAAATTTATTTATTTTTTATTTCTTTACTTCACTATTCACTAGAATGGGTTCACTAGAAAATCACCTCGTTTTTATGCTTTAGTTTGATTGTACAAAGGTAAACTTAAACAAAGAGCATAAAAAAATATTTTTTGAATTATTCCCTAGGGAAGGTACTAGGTAAAAAAGGTGAGTATTGATCGATGTTCCGATTAAATAGTACTACAAGATAAACCAGGGAAGCTAAGTGATATGGCTGAAACACACTGTTCAAGCAGATGACCGATAAGATTAGAAATGATATTTGATATTCTTTACTTGGTATATTGTTGAAAAGGAAATAAAAACCAGACCTTTTTTGCTTGGACAAACCTTGAAATGAACAAAAAAATTAATTTGATATTAAAGGGTTCACTAGGATTTGCACCTTTTTGAATGCTTTCTATTGATAGTATGGCCGAAAACCTTCACAATGCGAAAACTACATACAAATTACCTTTTCTCCCCTTGCTGAAGGAGAGCTTGCTCAAAAAGTTAAACTACCTCGAATTTATAAAACAATTGGAGTACCGCAGCCTATCTAAATGGGAACTAGCGTTACAGGGTTGGAGGTGCAGAGATTGTTGTGATAGACAGAGGATGATAAAAGGGCCCTGCATCTTCTAGCGTCTCCAGCCCTGCTACACTATTTCCCACTTACCACGGCTGCGGTACTCCAATTGTTTTATGAATTCGAGGTAGTTTAGCTTTTTGAGCAAGCTCTCCTACTTCGGGGAGCAAAGGAAATTTACTGCAATTTTCGCATTTTGTTGACCGTCGTAGGTCATACTATCAATATAAATTATAAAAAAAGGTGCAATTCAATTTGAACCTATCCCTTTAAAGGGACAGGCCCATCAAAATAAACCTACATTTACGATACGTTCATAATGACTATCAAGCATTTTTATTACAATATATACAAACTAAATTTCACCATTATTCGCCCTAGACAACTTTTTTTCCAATGCGCCCTGCTCAAATGTATACCATAAAACTGCAGATTTCAAAGCTATATATGCAAATTTTAATCGCATTATAATTTCACGATAAATTTGCATTGACGACAAGGATATTTGCGGCTCTACGGTATACATTTGAGCAGAGCGCATCGGAAAAAAGTTTTCAATGGCAAATAAATGTGAAATTTAGTTTGTATATATTGTAATAAAAATGCTTGATAGTCACTATGGACGTGTCGTAAATATAGGTTTACTTTGATGGGCCTGTCCCTTTAAGACTAGAGTAGTTGGATCGTTGAACGACTGTTCGAGTTTATATCTATATATCATCAGATTCAGTTTTGGATTGCACACGAATTTGTTACATCTTGGGGGGGGGGGGATTAATTGTTCTAATACCAAATATAGTATACCCAAATATAGCCCGTAGCGCCTTCCAGCACATTTTATTTTATGCATACGTGAAATTCAAAAGTAGTTATTAAAAATTAGATCATGGAGCATAGGTTAAAATCCTCGCTTCGTTGTTCTTTTGTTGCTCAAGATTTGCATGCTCTTTGTAGTTTATTCGTAGTACTTTGAACGCCGGCAACTCGCACGGCCGATACACCACACACATTCCGTATATGCAGCCTTTTTTCAGCTTTTGTGAGAGGGGCGCTGGGGAAGTGAGATGGCTCAGTGCATGAGAACATGAACTACTGAACCAATCCTACTTCCTGAGCGTAACGCACATCATCCAAACGTGCAATCAAACAAACGTACAAACAAGCAAACATCCCAACTTCATAAAATAAGATGGCTCGTATGCGTTAGCGGAAGGTGTGTTGACACACATATACGATATGCCCACTATTACTTTGATAATAACTATAATATTTGAGGTCTTGAGACCCATACTTTGACTCTGGGTCCCCTCTAGTGCTATTCAAAGTGTTACGCGTCACTTCGTCGCCGGGTTTTGGTTCCCGAATTTGGCAGCACCCGAAAAGGTGTTCGACGGACATAATTGAGCGTACGCAAGCGCCAACAATAGACACACAGGATACTTACACGCTAGGGTGTCTCCACACAGCTGCGCGCACCTTAAAGCGGTATGGCACGTGGATTTGAAACATATGCGGGATGATTGCGTCTTTGTGTATTATATGCGAATTTATCTGCCTTTCTAGACAATTTCCGCACAGAATAGCACTGTTTTACATAGAATGCAAAATTGAATAGCACAAGCTTCCTAACTCCTGTCGTACTAGTTAACCTCTTTATGGACAGGGGCTTATTAGCACCTTTGCTTCTGATGTATATTTGGTCAGCCTTTATGTGATAATGTGATAATGGTATATACCAATATACCCTTACATTCCCTTTGTACCAATCCACGTGCCACCCTAACGAAGATCCACACTTGACAAGCACAGCCAAACGTTTTTAGTGACTCACTAGTTTCCTCATATTTAGTGTTTGTAAGCCTAAGAATTATAAAAAATAGAGAAACGTTGTTTTCAAAAAGATTCATACCTTGCAATTCATATTATATTGTACACCTTTATTATCCTTTCAATGTAAATATTATTATTATTTGCATCTTCTCGTGTGCGTTAGTTGTTCTATAGTTCTATCCCTTTCCCTCCGGTTGGGCCGCTCTATTCCATTAATAATTCCGTAAAATCGTCCATAGTATTGTCGCGTCCTCTCTATCACAGCCACTCTCGGCATTCAGGATCCTCATCGAGGAACACAACCTGAAACACAACTTTTCACTTAAACAAACAATAATATTATATTCAAAAGAAACTTGGTTATCTAGTTTTTTAATACCTCCACTTTCCTTTCTATTGTGGGTCATTTCCTCTTTTACTTAGTTTACAACATCAGTAGGTGCTCAAACATGGCCTATGTCTTATTCTTATAATAATGTTCACCAGAAAGTTGAAACAAAAAAATGGTCGTTCACCTTTTGAATCCCTCACATCTTTTCGAATAATTGCCATGCATTTTTTGCTGTTTTGTGATTTTTCATTTGCAACAAATTAAGTTGAATGACGTTCACTCGACGCTCTTATAAAAAAACGTATGTACTACAAACGTGCAAACTACGAAAAACAGTTTCCTATCGTGTTTCATTTAGACTTAGATGTTAAAGCAGTATTGTACCTACTTTGGAAAATTTGCATATGATATGGTGCACAGGGTATCCTATGTATCCTGTGTAAATTTGGTCCGCAAAATTACAGTAAACTAGTCGATATCTTAAATTAGTATTAAGAGCATTTTGAACCGTAACTATTAATAAAAAATTGGAGCCAATGAACTATTTAGATGTGACCTATACCCTTTAAATTTATATAATCCACCTCTTCGATTTTAGCTGAGGCTGTGCAAACTCCGAGATGAATTAGAAAAAAACACCAAATAAGTTGAAAACCTTTGATTGTCCGACTTTTGTGTTTTTGCATAATTGCGGGTTCCGAACGCTGATAAAAAGAAGAGAGAGAGAAAATAAAAAACTGCGAACGCTGATGTCTCGAAAAGACGAGAAAATTCAATTGCGCGCAATTGAAGTGACCAATTCATGACCTTCCTTATAAAAGCTGTCCTTAAAGCGAAATACCGGCAGGTTTTTGAAACACATCAAGTATATAGGCATTCTTATGCAGTTTATGCAAATGAACCTAAATTAGAATAAAAAATCGAGCTAAATTCGAGCAAATCAGCATAAATACGTAAGAATTCAGCTGTCCACGATGTGTTGCAAAACCGGCCGGTATTTCGTTTTAAAATATGTTCCGTTTGTTCCTTATTCGAACTGTTATAACCTCGGCAACTAATTATCTCGTTAGTGTAATTTTCCATTGTATTCTTTAACATCGGAGGCAGGGAAGCAGGAAGGATGTATCGGATTTCACCTCCTTTTCGACCTCTAATTGACGTACGAGATTAAGAGGAAATTAGTGTGGACTAGAATAGTAAGCACATCCTTACTATTCGATCGATATCTTAATGTATTGATTTATGCATACTTTTTACCGTACATGTACCTGAGTTAACCCTATTTAGTGCTCCCGCTTTTCATTGTTGGAGGCTTCTTGGCAATTTTCCTTCATTGTTCATCGTGCAGATAACCAACCTAGTTATAACTTCATGTTCAAAATCATTAAAGCGAAATACGGGCTGGTTTTTGAAACGCATCGTGGTCAACTGAATGCTTACTTAAGCTAAGTTACTCGAATTTATCTCGAATTTTTATTCCAATTTATGTTCATTTGCATAAGCTGCACATAGGAATGCTGGTGTACGTGTACTCGATAAGTTTAAAAAATCGGCCAGTATTTCCTTTAAGGGGATATGGTCACTAGAAATTGCCCTTTTTGAATATTTTTATTAATAGCATAGCTTATGCTGTTCACAATAATAACCCGAATATTTTCCATATCCTTTTTAAAATGTTATCTGACTTTTGAACGTTCAACGATTAGAAAAGTTTTGGTCAAAGTTCGTGCCCTGGCCCTAATCTAAGAAGGAAAAAGAGCTAACACCTTCAAAACTGCCCGCAACACCCTGAGAAGTTTAGGTGAAGTCATGTGGAAAGTTTTCCACTAAGGGCATCAGACACCTCAAGAAAAAAAGAAGAAAAACATTTTTTGCACCTTCGTTTAAAGCGACATACCGGCCGGTTTTTGAAACACATCGTGTTTAACTGAATTCTTACGTATTTATGCTAATTTGCTCGAATTTAGCTCGATTTTTTATTCTAATTTACGTTCATATGCATAAGTTGCATAAGAATGCTGGTCTACTTGATGTGTTTCAAAAACCGGCCGGTAGTTCGCTTTAACTTCATTTCTTTACTAATTACAAAATCCTTTAAAATACAATGAGCGTACTCTATATGGAAATTAGACCATAAAAGATTTTGGACAAAAGTCAGGCACGTGGAAAATTAGCTTTGCAGCTTCGCGGTTAACATTCAACGCTAGAAAATTGTACGTTACATAAGCAATGTAGCTTATGGCATTTGTAGTATATAAGATGCGACTTGAATAGGTATCACTGTTGTTGGAAAACCGCACTTCATCTGATTTATTCAAATGAATATAATTAGACTAAAAGTTATTTGCATACGTAGACAACACGGGAGTACAGCGTCCATCAAAAAACTGCTGTTATCGTCAACAAATTACTTAAAAAAAGCAGTACGGTTTAATTTCCCACCACTAAAATTAAGTTAATTTAATGTATTATCACTAATTTGCAATTCTCATCAGCAAAAAATTACAAATGCGAACTTTCCAAGCTCATCACAAAAGCACGGTGCAATTTCTGTCCTAAACCAAAAAAGTCCGTCTCCAGCACGGTGCTTTTCACTGGTCAATAACGTTGTTATCCACTTGAATAACTTAGCATGTGCGCCCGTCGCGGTTGACGTTGGAATCACAAAAATGTTTTTAGTTTCTATTTTTTTTCTTTCTGATATTTTTTGGTTCTTTTATATAACACACTAAACTAGCCTGGATCGTGTTCTTAGTACTGTATGACTGCAATAAAAGTAAAATAAAAATAAATCTCGAATGTTCCAATAAGTTACACCCAAAATATATTATTATTTATCCCAAGCAGCTAATTATTATAAGAATGACAAGGATTATTATTATTATTATAAAATGAATATACCATAGAAGCAGCGATTTTTCAATCAGGAAACAAAAATATATTCCCAGACAAAAACAATAAATAAAAATGGGTCTTTTTTCTTCCGCAACCTGTAATTAACCTAAATTTCGTGCAGAAACACGATGTAAATAAAAGGCTTTCGCATTAAATTTACAATAAATTCTACATTTCACAAAAAAATGTTCATGTTCATCTTAAAATTTGTTGTGCTAATATTTGTTGAATTACGTAGTTTCCTAGTGAACGGAAAGCTAACACGAGTGCTGCATTCAAGTTCGCAGTCGTCATGTTTCAGTTGCATTTTAATATATGCACTGGGTGTAAAGTCTACTGAAATTCTGCTAGCTTCTTGCTCAATGGGTTCAGAAATTTAATTAATCTATTAAAACTAAGATACTATTTACTTAATATTTTCATAAGCGCGTAAATATAGGGAAAACATTCTTTTTTCACTTGTTTCTGACACATGTCACACACAGAGATTGAGCAGTTGATCCACGTAAAAGTCAATACATAACTGAGATCTTGTTCTTTACATATTTACTTATTTGGACAATTCTTGCTCTGAAACTTGACTTAAAGTGAAAACCGACCGGTTTTTGAAACGCATCGTGGATAACTGAATTCTTACGTTTTTATGCTAATTTGCTCGAATTTAGCTCGATTTTTTATTCTAATTTATGTTCATTTGCATAAGCTGCATAGGAATGCTGGTCTACTCGATGTGATTCGAAAACGGCCTGTATTTCGCTTTAAATTCATTTTATCACGCTTTTGCGATACTTATTACAAAATAATGCACGAATATGTTAAGACTAATCTCTTTAAATGTTAATTTAGTAAAATAAACAGAAACTTTTTGTAAAAATATATTGGATTACGCAAGAATCTCAGGTAAAATGTGGCCAAAATATGTATTAGTGCGCACACTTTTGAGTATAACGAAGTTTGTCTCGGAGTAGAAAAGCAGTGAATCTCAAACAAAAAAAAACTTTTTTTTATCTCAAAACAGAGGTTTCAAACTTTCAGTTTTACTTACTTTTCTTTTTATATTAATTTTGTATATTTTTTTGTGGCTTTACAATGGTTAATCGCTCGAATTCCACTTGCTATCTTTTTTCTAATATCATTTTATCTAATATCTAATAGCGTTATTCATAATTTAAAATGTAATATGTTAAGCATTTTAGTGACATCACCAAATATAGAATGTTTTTATATACTCATGAGCAGGCATATTACTCGATCACATTCCCGCGCATATGAGTATATGAAAATTATAATGATCTCTCCTGCCAGGGTAAATAACGGTGATGATATTGATATGAAGCATGCCAAAGCTGAAGCAAGGGTCCTATTTTCTTATGCAAAATCGGACATCTACCGGACTGTTCTTTCGTGTTTTTAATACAATCGGCTGAGAATCTCTTTACATTTGTAATAATTTAACTTCATGTATTATTTTTTTTCACACTGTTCATGTTTACCACTTTTTCATACTAAACTATAATTTTGTTAACTTATACCCCTATCGATTGAATATTCGCTTATTTCTCAAGTTTCCAGTAAAATGCGTCTGATACCTCCGGGTTAACCCCCGTTACCGGTGATTTACAGCGCCGAAAAATAGGATGTTCGCGCGGGCGAAATTCGCCTCGCGTATTATGCGGTTAGTTTATTTTTTTAAGTATATATATTTACTTGCGTGATAGTATATTTATTTAAACTAACCATATTATATTTATTTTTTTAAACGGACCTACCGTACAACTTGACCATTAAATTTTAAGTATACCTTTTTAAACTGTCAATACTCAGATCATATACAGTATAGTATCAGACATCAGCTCGGACTACCTTACCTACTGGTCACCTTCAAATCAATTTTATTTCTAATTTTCGATTTCTCATGTATTTTGTGAACACGCTATGCAGGCTATGCTTTTGGCTACTGCCTCGTGATTCTGTCCCTCTTTATTTGAATTAAATATAAATTCGCTCGTTTTAGGCAAATACAATAAAACCACATAAAATAAATTTTAGTGATGTCAGAGTCATTTAATATTCATGAAATCCAAAAAATCACCCCCACACATTCAGTCTAGTGCTTATTTACAACTAAAGAGTACTGTATATGTTGTTGGTTGTATTTTCGCGTATTCTACAAAGGGTACTGTCTAGAAAGAGGTATGTTTGAGATATATTTTAAAATGATTGTAGGAACGGGTTCTGTTTTATATCTTCTAAAACCTTACCTTTACCTAACCTTACTAACATAACCTTACCTTTGTAACTAACCTTACCTGTGTACCTTTATCTCGTTACGCATGATATTTTGCATTTTTACTGTAATTTAGTGGTGTTTCATCAAAGCATGCTGAAAATTTACCGTATCTTGGAACTACACGAGAATATTTTTTTAATTTTTCATATTATGCAGGTTCCGTGCAGAAAGGGGGTAGTATTGACAGAATCACACCGTTTTTGATGGTATACTTTTAATCCCCATAACGTACTACGTGCTGTCCCTTGTAATTGTAGTCGATGTCGTTTCGCGTGATTATGAACGTACAGTAAGGAAACCGGGTATCTTAATTTTGTTTTATAATTTCTAGGTTACACCTTATCCAAGGCTTAGTGGTTAGTTCACTGATGTGCACCAAGTCATCGTTTCAAATGTTCAATGTTGGTTTCGAGAGGTTTTCATGCCGCTTCCGCACCTCATGAGCATTCTTAGCTATCAACTAATTCACTAATTGTAAAGAAGAAAATCTCAAAGGTGTTTAATAAATTTTTAGCGTAAAAATTGGTAAAAAAATTAAAGATTTATACTATCAGAAAGGGTCTCGGGGTTAATGCTAACCTCAAACTTGGGTAATTAAACCGACTACAGCGTGTTGTCTAGAATTTAGTGTATTTTCAACCCATCTACCAACCTATTTCCCTAGCACTCGTATTCTAAAAACTGTTCATTGAATCGGCGATGTAGTAATACCTCATTCCTACACACTTTTTCCTGCATTTTCCGCCAGTTAATTGGTCCAATATTCGTAGTTCTAACGGTAGTTTTTCTCTTTTAATTTCTGGCCTTTGGCGGCACTACGCACGGGCTTCACGACAAATTTCAGGCAGATATTTTTGGAAGATATTTAAAAAAATTGAAGTTTACTAATAAATCAACGAGCATGAAAGCTCACGCCGATAACTTGTAAGGTTGGGCTTAATTAATTGTGCCTTTGTACTTGAGCTCCAGGGCCAGAGAGAAGTAATAGAGAGAGAGAGGGAGAGGGAGGGAGGGAGAGAGAGAGAGAGAAACCCTAATGAAACCAGGTGGTCCAGATAAGAAAAGCCTCTATATCTATGCGTATGCTCCTCGTAAATTCAAGAAATCCTCTCTGATATTATTGTTGTGATATTTGCGGATGCATCGCTGAGTTTTGATTTCGTCCTTGGAACAATAAAAAGAGTAATAACGCGACACTACGCTACCGGCTAGATCACTACGTTATAGGAGCAACAGTAACTCCCAGAACTAATTTGCATATATTTTGGAGGCGTTTTTTTTCTAAATACTACTGTATATTTTGGTCTACAATCGACTGTCTTAACGCTTACGTCACATAGAGCACTTTTATATATAAACAATGCTAGAAGAAAGAACATCTGTGGAAAATTTCCTTCAAAATCCTTATTCTTGAACTTTGACCGAATTTCCGATTCCCACATACTGTATGTTATTAATTGATTGACCGATTACGACTTTACTTCTGGTCCCGTACATCGTACAGTACAGGATACCACTCTCTGTGGGATCTTTTTGCGACGTTAGCAGCTACAGTTACCACCCCAACTTACTTAGTACTAATAGTCTTTCCTTATGTAAGACAGATACTACAACGGCTCTAAGGATCTACTACGCTAATACAAAATACTCCCAGAAGTCACGTATTCGCTCTTGAGCTAGGCATCTGTTTCTGTTACAAGCAACATATTCCTTTGACGAGATTTCGATTAGGCTACACCCCGATTTCGGGTCCGAACACGAACGAGATTGTTTCGCTATATTTTGTTTTCAAACCTTTTTCGACTACGAATTCGACATACGAAACCGACTTGCTTTACTCCTAATATTGTTGTCTATGCCTTTATATTTCTGATTTTACTCCATAAAACTACCACGACATGGCCGAATATTCTTACGAAAGTAGTGCGAATCCCATCGGTGGTAGGCTTGACCTAAACGAAGTTAGCAATGCTAATTTACGATCCGCCAAGAAGTACCACGAACAACCGCGACGCAACCGACTGTCGTTACCGCTGGACGATAACGCGTTTACGATAAACATTCCCGAATTTCGAAGTTATCGGGAATTTGACTACGAGTCGTATTTGAGTACGATAGTCGAAGTATCGGAGACGAGTGCCGCGTCCCCGGATATTTCAACATTTCGAAGTTTGGAGACTTCAAAATCCAGCAATTCAAATAAGAACGGAAAATCATTGAGGAAGTTTATCAAGAAGGCAGAGGCACAGTAAGTTGTTGAGGATAATTTATAATCATTACAGCACTTTAAAGCGAAATACAGGCCGGGTTTTGAAACACATCATGTACGCCAGCATTCTTATGCAGCCTATGCAAATGAAGGCTATGCCGTTTGCTTTTAACCTTTTAAAAACTTGACAAATTACAAAAAAATATTTTACCTGACGTTACCCTTGCACACCTCACCTAACTTCACCTTATATACCTTACAATTAGCGCTAAGCTAATATAAGATAGTGTCTTAGTTAATGCTTAGTTCCCAACCACAAATCGATAGTCCATGCTCTATTCAAGCTCATATTGACACTCCCAATGCATTCCATATGTTAAATGGTCTCCTAAAAAAACATCCCGCATGTGCCGAATAGTGACCAAGAAAATGAAGCCCCATTTACTTCGTTTATATAATGAATCGTTTTTGCGCCACCGGTCATAAACAGAGTGGATTTAGGCGATTCTAGATAATATGCTAGAAAGTTACAATCGTCAACAGTTTGTGATGGGGAATCTTTCCCCAGGGATGCTTTCCCCAGGGAATCTTTCCCCAGGGAATATTTCCCCGAGGGAATCGGAGTGGTGAATATAGCCTCTGGGTTCGGGATGAGTCGAAATCAAGTTATCTATTTCATGCAAGCTATTGTAGAATTCTCTTGGACATTTTTGCCTCGAATGGCAACTCATGTACGTACTACGTTACGCTAACTACAGTAGTGTAGAACATGGCACTTCAGCTGTAGGATATATTTTGGGTCACGCAGGCGGCCGCCAATTTCATTGTGATAAATATGCATGATAATATAGACTTTGTTGCACCGTTTGATTTTCTCACAAATTAGATGTTTATCCATAATTGATCTCACATCTTCTATCTTTTTAAAGATGTATTACACGTGAAGCCCACTAAGTGGCAGATAATACACGAGAATGCAGTTGTCTCTTCATAAGTTACGAAACCACGTGCTGCACCGCTTTAATATAATGGCATATCACCCCCCCCCCCATTCCCAATTTACTCGTAACTCGCTTTTTTCTCAAATTTCTGAAAGTTTCCGCTTCAAAAAGGGCGTCGCGAGTGACCGACTCCTCATGTTGGTTATTCCCCAACTTTTCACCCCGTTCCCTGGGGACGGCGAGCAACAGGGAAACTCTATCCCTTTCTATCCCTCTCTCCTTATCTCTCTCTCTCTCTCTCTCTTTAACTCCCAACAAATCCCTCCCAAAATAAGTTCAAGGGCATCTAGTTAATTTTTTTGTCAAGATGTGTGTGATGTCTGGAGCACATGAATTTTGATCATAGAAAAACAAGTAATGTAACTACTACAGGGATATTTGACGACCTGAAGGCCAAACCCAAAATCGTAGACCTATTGTATCGTAACACTAATAAGGAAACAGAGAGGCACCATTAGCACATAACAATTGCCCAAGTAAAAATACTATCCAAACCTATACCGGCACCAAATTTATATAGGATAAATAGTAGTACGTGTATCATATATATGCATGTTTCCCAACATGTTTCCTAAAGTAGGCACAATACTGCTTTAAAAGTAAAGTGCTACATTGTTCGATTCGATTTGAAGATAAGCATTTCCTCTTCAGATAATCCTACCTCATAGTACTACCTGAGCTAGCGCTAATAGTTTTAATCGTAATTGCCCTCTAATAAAGCACAAAACATGTTCTCCCATAACACAGCATGACTCATCCCTTTAAAGTTGTCGTTCGTTGTGTTTTTGCCCTTTTTGGCCGCGTCGACTCGGGTTATCTGGTGTGCCACATCCGCTGACAGGACTGATAAATGTCTGCATCTTTTAGCCACACCCGTGACTAGTATTTCTTCTTTTTCTTCTATTCGTGAGTGTGTTCCCGAACAACAAAACAAGTAAAGTCGGAGAGAGTTTTTGATTTGTGAACAGCGCTCGATTGGGTCAGAGTCATAAATCTTGAAGCAGGGTAGAATGTTATGCAAACCCTTTGAAAACGTTTGCAAACTAAACTCCAAATAAGAACTAATGAACGTTCTTTAATTATATTTGCACGCTCCATGAGTAAGTTGGAAAGATAGTAGTATGAGTAAGTTTCTTGTGAGCTTTCGAATTCCAACCACAAAAACAAATGCGTTTAACACATTTTTATTTGCCAACGTTTCGGTATTACACCATCATCAGGGCAGATTTAATTACCTCAAACTTGGGTAATAACCTAGTAACTTCCATAATTATTGAGACTTACTTCCGCTAAGATAGTGAGGACTTGACCCCATCAACTTCGGGTGTCCCTTATCTGGGACCCAGTGTGGGCCACAGGTGAAATGTCGTCGAAAGAAGTGAGTCCCACGGGGGTCTCGGGTCTCCGGTCACGGACACAGACGTTTGTGGGAAAGATTTCGAGTTTAATCTCCCGACAACGGGATGGTGTTCCGAGGGTGGGAACCGAACTTTGGTCGAGCTAGTTGTGAAGATAAGTTGTGCGACACTTGTTGTACTTTGGTTACTACGTCCACGAAGGAATCTATCTATCAACTTAAAAAGTATCTATCTCATAGAATTACGGTGCTCTCCATGAGTCCTTGATCATTTAATTTGCAGTAATTGCTCTTGGGGAGGTGAAGGTTAAAGTTTGAAGCGAAATACCGGCCGGTTTTTGGAACGCATCGTGGACATCTGACTTCTCATGTATTTATGCTAATTTGCTCGAATTTAGCTCCATTTTTTTATTCCAATTTATTTATGTTTGCATAAGCTGCATAAGAATTCTGGTCTATGTGTTTCAAAAACCGGTCGGTATTTCGCTTTAACTATGTAAGGAAGGAGCACAGCAAGGCCTGAGATGTGAAATCCCCTCTGCGGGTCTAACCCTGTAAGCTTGAGCATGTGAAATTCCAAGCATTGTCATCTTCACCAGGTATGTGGCCAGTGAGCAAAACGGTGACCAATTATTCCCCCGAGGGTCAATTGCTTGTCAACTTGGAACGGGAGAATGTAGGGAATGCATGTCTCCGAACGCATCATGACAATGTTCATATTGAAACGATTTTTAAATGACAAATGAAAAAATGAAAGAATTTTAGGGGTGAGAGACTGAATGAAACCGAGATACAGAGAGAGTGAGAGAGAGAGAGAGAGAGAAAGAGAGAGAAAGAGAGAGAGATAGAGAGAGAGAGAAGGAAGAGAAAACGAAGTAAAAATTATCTTCATGCTTTCCCTCTTCTCATTCTCTCTCACTTTCTTCATCTATCTATCTCTCTCTCTCCCTCCGTATCCACTTTCTACAACACGAATATACAAATTGATTTGCTTTTTTTGGGGTCAGTTTGAGGCGTTTGGGGGCAAAAATGCCATATAAGTGTGTATGATTTATAACAAGAAAAACGAAGAAGCGAGAAAAAACGGCCCTCACCCTTTCATTTGAAACTTGCAAAGAACGCGTGAGCTCTCATCAGAGATGCGAGATAACGAGTAAAAAGATGAAGGGTCTTTTTAAGCGATGTTTCAGCGGTCGTTGAACTTGTCTTGAAGGTTTTTGTGTTAATGAAGGTAGTAGTATTTTGGCGCCTAGAACGTAAAGTTTTCCCACCAAGGTTAGGCTGAGCGTAAATAGCGCGGTTTGAATAGCGCAAGAGGCGCAGACAAAATTGCATCTCGTAATTTTTGTGAAACAGCGAGTGCCCAGCAAACAGAGTAAGGTCATTAATGGAATGCTAATTGTCCTGTAGCTAGTTCTTGCTCCCGTTCGCGTAGAGATACACAATTATCAAACAAAAATTCATTTTGCAAAGTTGAAACTTCAATTGTAACATTATCTCAAACGATGTTTTTTCGATAAATGTAGAAGTTCAAATTTCAAAATTGTTTCACCCTATTCTATTTGCACTGCAGACCACTTGGTGTGAAGCTAATCAAAAAGACATAAAAAGTTGTGACAAACTTTGGGGCAAAATTAATGTAGTTTGGAACTGGTCCAATTCAATATTGTCATTTAAAGTAAAGGGTCAGGCACACAAACAAGCAACTTGCTGAAACTAGCGTTGATGATGAATTTCATGAGCCTATTCGCAGAGCTCGAGATCTTCATCATATAAAATATTTATGATAGTTGTATAATATTCATTTTTCATGAGCCGGATCCATTCAAAAGTAAATTTAAAAATTACCTGCTAAACGAAAGCTCCTGGTCGTGACCAATATATACAGTTTTACCACATTTGTTATTTGCTGAAACATTTACCGACTGTTCTCCTTTCAGCAAAATATGCTACATACAGTTAGGCCTTTAGTTTACCTCTCCACCTTTACCTCAATCCCAATATCAACCATAATTTTTTTTTTTTTTTGACATTCTTATGCTACAAAACGCTGAAATGAGTGAGATGCTCAGAACATAAGCCCCGCCCCATTGCCTAACCCTCTCCCGGGGAAAGTTAGAGAGAGAGGACGAAACGAAAGGAAATATGCGCGAGATTCCCGATCGTCGCAATTCATGACCTCTTGCCGACGACGTGGTCCTGGTTCTCGTCAGGGTTCTTGTCGGGGCTCTCGTGCATGTCCGACACCTATGCACTGACCTTTCTAAACGATATTCACACTTCAAACTACAAACTACATACTCTCAGACTACAACATTTTGTTGCATCTGGCGACTATTCTAGGGACTTCTTTCGACCGTTTTTCTTTCGGTTTACTGTCAGAATTCTACCGTATATTCGACAAAGCGGCACTGTGTTAAGTGACCGTAACGCCCGATTCTCTCCGACAGGACGGCCGTGGTTTCTGTTTCTACCACACTACAGGCCAGCCCCTGATTTTCAAGCTGGCCTGCCTCAATTATCGATTAGCTCTACTTTTTGTAGTTTCTACTTTGGCAATCGGCCAACATTCTTAATCCGATCTATCTGAAACATAGGCCGGCCTCGCCGGCCTTTTCTCTCGGCCCTCCGAGTTCGCCGCCCTCTCTACCCAGTTTACATAATGTGGAAGAGCTCAGGTACGGTAGCTTTTTGTGTGTTTTTTTCGTGTGGCTTATGAGATAAGCTCGACATCTTGAGTGTATGTATTTGGTACCGTTGACTTACTGTAGTTTATAGTCGTATTTCTCCATGTCCTCTCACACGAACTATTTTGGAACTATCTCTCTATCTCTTTCTAAAGCGCCAATGAGAATTGTAGTTTTTTTAGTGTCCTTGCTATAGTTATACTCGACTGATTATTTAAAGCGGTATGACACATGGTTTTGGTGAATATATCCTGTTCCGTTCTGTGCCGGAAAAGCCCAGAACATGGACATCATTTTGCGTTTAATAGATTGGAATGCCGTTGTCCAACATTTGTCAACCTCCTACAATACCGCTTTGAGCTCCGTGCTGTTATCTGTTCTAAATGTTTCTTACTAATTCTAAATGAATTCTCTTCCTGTTACTCTTGTATGCAAGAGTTCCTCGCTCCTTTGCTTCCCTTTAATTGATGACACGGCTTAACGGTTGGGCAATTACGCAGTTGAGACTAAAAAACAGACGGGTGTAGCAATCTAACTAAGGGGGGGGGGGAGAAGTAGGGGAACTACTTAGGTATTCCACAACAAAGCGCGCACTCGGGCGGCTTCCCAGCAAACAACTCCGGATCAGATGATTTCTTAACGGCTGATGATACCATCAGTCTTTCGGTTAGTTCATATTGATTGATGATTAATGTTGAAGCTTGTAGCGCTGATTCCTTTAGCCAGCTCTAATTAGATCATTCGAACTGTGCATTCTAAAATGTCATTTGCTCGAATATTGATGAAACTATTGTGAAAATACAAAAGATTGAGGTTTATATATATATATATATATAAATATATATATATATATATATATAATGTGTCAATAAATTATTATTATTATTATAGCTGACACTCCTGACTTCCTGACAGTATTTAGGTTGGTATACACTATGAAATAGAGAAATCATAAATTACGGTGGCTTTGTCTATCACCTTACGCCATCCTGCTTATGCCTTGGTCCCCAATTTTTGGTCCGAATTTCATCTAGCCGGATTGCGGTATCTGCTAGCCTGTCATAAAAAGCCCTGTATACGTTTGTTAGTTTATCTGTTAAAACTATCACTGTAAACTGATTAGAAGGACGTAAATCCCGTTGTAATCCGGATTTTATTATACTTGGAGGGCAAGAAACATGGACACGGCTGTTGCGCATGAATTTTTAACGACATTTCAAGGATGAATATTGTCTCTCTCTCTTTATCTCTCTTTCTAATTCTCTCTCTTCAACCTCTTTCTAATACTCTTCCTTTTCTCTCTCTCTCCGTCTCTCTCTCTCTCTCTCTCTCTCTTCATCTCATCATACCACCCGTGATACACAAAAACATTGGATTCTATTGAAAAGTTTCCGACCAAAAAAATCCCGACGATATTGTTTTATTTGTAAAACAAAAGAGCGATGTGAGAGCAACCAGAGACGAATTTGCCTGAGAAAAAGTATTATTTGACTCATTTTGTTTATTAGGTAGTGGAGCTAGCCGGGTTGTGACAATAGTAATTCGAGCTAAAATCCATAATCTGGGAATTGATATGGATATGTATAATATAATGTACTGCCTGTTCCCTTACGGATCAAAGCTTGTAGATCACTTGGCCCTATTTACAGTTAGTTATCTAGTAGGAATTAGGCTTTGGGAGAGCCTAAGATAACTATTCCTTTTCTTAAATCATTATTAAATAAACCTTGAACACGACTTATAGCTGGTACAGATATTTCTCACATTTTTTTTTCAAATAATTAATATTTTCTAAAGCGCTCTTACTCCTACTTTCTTCGTTTTCTCCGTGTGCTCTTGCTAAGCTTTTCCGAATCTGAGAGTCTGCCATATATTTGATGCGTTTTTTGAGTTTTATGTCCTTTCTTCTCTTTTTGATATAAATGGGTTCAGAATCACGGCATTGGCGTCATATACCACATCATTTTTATGGTTTCGTGCGAATTGGGGAAAACTTTTTTTAAAGCGATATAACGGCCGGTTTTTGAAACGAATGTTGGACAACTGTTTTATGCAAATGAATATACGCAGTGTCACGTACATTACGCACTACATGGGAATACATCGCCCAACCTTTCAAAGCCGGCTGTTATACCGCTTTATGTTATCGTTAGCGGGGTCTACTTATGATGGTACCATACATATGCCTAGATTGCATTAAAATACACATTATAAGACAAAACTATTTAGGCTGCTTACCACAAAAATAAAGTCGTTTACGTATGCCCAACATAATAGAGACCTGAAAAGTAAGCGCTAGTCTACCTCTTTGTAGATAGTCTATTACTCTACCCCCCTTTTTATTGCATAAATGTTTATTGAAAAAATTTCGTGGAAACATGTTCAATGATCCTCCTGCTATATCATACGATTGCACACTTTAGACTTGCACACATTGATAAAATACAAGTACTTGACATCAACCTAGTTTCAAGCTGACTTAACTTTCTTCTTATTTCTCTTTATACCCATCCGCCCATCCTTCTAATAAACTCGCCGCAATCAGAAATATGAGTCTATAAGTCTAATATCGGGATGTGATGTTCCCATAATTTTGGCAAAAGGGAACGTTGCCCCTATAAATTGAATTTATTCCCTTGAATGTGGCAAACAGACATACGCCGGCTGAATGAAGATACATTCTTATGAGTGTTTAGCGGATATTATTGACAGCCGAGAGAAGGGGTGACCATAGTCTGGGGTCTGGGCACTGGACCGGGTCATGACTGGGTACTGAAATGGGCTATAGAGTGGGTCATAGACCGGGCCAAGAACTTTGCCGAGCCATGGTCTGCCTGCTTTCTACTGGGCCATAGACTGGGTCATAGGTTACAGACCAGGCCATGGACTGCAAAGTTTACAGGACCGAGGAAAGGCCGGGTCATTGACTGAGCTTTTTACTGGGCCGCGTCATATACTGGGCTAAAGAATGGGTCCTCGTGGGTCATCTTCTGGACGCTTGTCAAACAAAGGCCTACAAAATCTCAGCCAGTAGCCCAGTACCTAGGCCCTTAGGCTACATTCTCCGTGTCCTTGGGTCTCCACAGTATTCCGGTGAATCAAGTCAACGATGCGCTTCACAGTGGCAACAGAACATATATCTTCCTAATTTAAATAAAGAGAATGAATAACATAGTCACCGTTTCTGTCTTTATTTTATTATTTTCAGCGCCGAGCGTCTCAACCTCTACCTGGACCGTCACGAGGGCGAACTCGAGAATATAGATGAGGAGCCGGAAGGACCGCCCACCAAAAAGACGCCCAAGGAACGGTGGAAGACGGTACGGTAATTACTGCAATTATTGTTGACTTTTCGGTGTTTCGGTGTACAGTACTCTACACTTTCTTCAATTTCGCTTTGGGCTGTGGTTGTTTCCAATATTGGTGGTGGGGTTTTTATAATATCCTTCTATAGACTTGTAAGCTTCCCGATAAGTTCGTTTATAATTGAGAAACAGAAATATTGTATCTTTAACCTACGGTATCTGGTGTTTTTCGAAGTCTAGAAGAAAAATATGTCTAGAAAATGCTAGACCTGTCTATGGGGGAGAAACACTATAAATAATAGCGGTGAAATAACGTTTAGAAAAAGTACAATAAAATAAGAAATTTGAAAAAAAAAAAAAAAAAAAAAATATTCAGCGATTACGAATCGTCCTTCCTCACGTGGGTCTCGTCCTGATATCGGCCCTGTACACACTTCTGGGAGCCACGATATTTCATCATGTTAGTTTATTTATATTTTCTCGTTATTTGTCCTTAATTTATTATTTTTTATTGTTTATATCTACTTGTTTGGTTACTTTTTTACTTTGTGTTATCCTAAATATGTAAAATTGAATTCATTTTTGTCCTAGGTCCTCTACGCATTTAGAATATAAAAAAACTGTAAAGGAGATTTCCTTGAAATCACCCAGGTCCTGGTAGTTTTTCCCATGATGTCGCCTCATAGTTATTTTTATTTTTAAAATTCGAAAAGTAATATGTTTTGTGCACATTTTGATAAATTCGTATGGTCAACGCCGCATATTGGAGAGTTTTGAAACGCATGACAGACTCTGCAGTCAGTCCGATGTAGTGTACGCAAATTGTTATACGAATATACTTCACGATGACCAGTCCCACTATATTAATTTGCATACAGCATAGGGGAACGTACATGTCTCAAATACGTTTCAAAAACTGGCCGCCATTTCGCTTTTAAGGGATCGGTTCACCTTAAATTGTGTCTTTTTTTTGTTTCTTTATTTTCTATAAGGGATAATAAAAATTTGGAATACAAAAAGTAGTGTTCAATTTCAATACTTACGATATTGGGTGATAAAGTGGTGGATTGATCGGTCCGAAATGCAAAAAGGGCAATTGTCCTGCCTTGTTTGTATAGGATAATTGCCCTTTTTGCATTCCTGACCGATCAATCCAGCACTTTATCACCCAATATCTTCGTGAGTATTGAAATTGAACACTACTTTTTGTATTCCAAATTTTTATTATCCCTTATAGAAAATAAAGAAACAAAAAAAACAGACACAATTTACGGTGAACCGATCCCTTTAAAGAATTATAATTCGAGTTTCGACAATCTGCATTTTGATTTTGGAAAATAGACATTTATACATCTCCACGAGGACTATTCTTAGCAGGCGCTTTCTACATAAACACTATTTGCAGTACGAAAAGCCCTACGAGATGATGTTACGAAACGAGACCGCCCATCGTGTCCACGCACTAAAACGTCGTGTAATCGATCAATTATGGGCGTTAAAGGATAAAGGAACACCGTTCGATCAGTGGGAACAAATCGCACAACATGGGTAAACTATTTTAAAGGGATATGGCACGTTTGTCAGTTATTCGGACGTGCAGACCTGGGCTCCAGCACTGAACAGAACCGTATATTATTACAGTAGGACCAATTTTACCGCATCCGCCATTTAGAATGGACGACGTAATTCGGGATGTCTTCATTGATTACACGCGTAATTACATGACTCCTGAGGATATAATTACTGGAGATGGACCAGTGAAGTGGTCTTTTGGAGCGAGTATTTTCTTCTCATGGACAGCTATAACTACAATTGGTCGGTTAATGATTTTGGTTTATTTCATTTTTTTTATTTTTTAGTCCATGCGTTAGCTTCGCTGTTTATCCTTCATGTACTGATTTTGCCTTTCATCGTTTTTCCTACTCCACCGCATCATAGTTAGCGTGAAGATATTGTAAATCACGGGAAAAAGGAAGAATTCCGTCGTTAGCCCGTCACCAAATGGTTTTCGCGAAGAAAAACATTTGTGACCGGTTAGTGATCGTTTGATGACGGTTCTCGAAGAAACTTGGTCACGAAATCGTCACCAAGCGGTCACGGTCATCAAATGGGGTTTTTAATGACGGTTTATTGGTTAACAATCAATACAAATAAAGAACGTCAACCAAAGGGAACCTTAAGACCCCGCGCTTCACAACGCGAATGTACTTACTAAAGCGAAAGTACTTACTAGCGCGAAAGTTCTTACCAATGCGAAAGTACTTACTAAAGTTGGTCCACGAAAAAAAGTAGGTCCACGCGAAACTTGGTCCACGAAAAAAAACAGGGACCAAATGGTTCCCCCGTTTCCTATGATCCACCCTTGGTTAATAATTCAAATTTCGCGCTTCTTTTGTCGGAATTGGCCGGCGAACGGCATTTTCCCCACTGCTTATCGGGAAGTGTGTTGTCTGTCCCCGTTATGGGTGTCATGCCTCATCGTGCGTATTTTGCGGTTATCTCTGGGGAATTCTGAGCTTCCGAGCCTTTTTGCTCTCTTATTCTCTCGATCATTCCCCCTTCTTCTTCTCTTTCTCTCTTGTCTCTCTATGTTCTCTCTCTCTATGCTCCCTTACTCTCCCTCTTTATTTTCTCTTTCTCTATCTCTCTCCCTCTGTTCCAGCAAACTAGTCGAAATGTAGATGGACGTCATTGTTGCATAGAAGGTCGTGAGTTGTGACCTAAAAGTGAGATTGAATTGTAAAAATTATATTTCGTGAGATTTCCAGGGTTTTCCAAAATAGTTAGGGCCTACTAACAATAAGGAAAAAAACAGGAAAGAATGGGTTTCACATTATGTCTTAAAGGGTCGGGTTCAAGAGAAAAACACAATTTTTGTTATTTTACCATAATAATACGGTTCTCCGTACACATGGGAACGTCTTTGTGCAACGATAGCTATGATACAGCAAATGGAGTAGCAAACTCTCCGAAATATCCTGTTCTTGCAGATTTAATCAGACTATTTTTCAATTTGTATATAGCCTGATTAAATAAGTGACGACTGCATTAATACGATATTCCGGAGAGTCCGGACATTATAATTGCCGTGTGTAGTAATAGCAATAGCTATAAGCTATAACTGCACATTGACGGTCCCATGCGTAAACTCGTATGGTGAACTGAATTATTATTATAATAAACTAGCAAAATTGGGTTTTTCTCGTGAGCCTGACTCTTTCAGGGCATGTTACCTTGTACTTTGTACAATTTAATTTTAATCTAATTAAGTTGTTTACTTGAGCTTGAGGTCAGACATTGTACCCTATGCTCATCCCATCAGCTTGATTGAGGCAATATTGTTTCAAGTTAATTTACTTATTTTGTGAAGTGGAAAACTTCGTTGTTGGGGGGTCGTTCTAGCATAGCGAAACATAGGGTCGGTGTGCGACAAGGGGCCACGACGCATACCCAGTTCCACTTGGCGCACTTGCCGCGCACCTGCCGCGCCCCTCCACTTTGCCTGGTTTCCTTGGTTCGAAAAACGCACTACATAATATGCGCCACGTTTTTGATGCGCAGTCTCTGTATCTCATGCGCTGAGGGCAACATTTTCATCCTTGAAAGTGTGAAAATAATTATCACTCACTCAGTCCTTCCTTCATGCAAATCATGTTCAAATTGCGCTCAGTTAGTGCCCAGTAAATGTACAAAAATTAGTTATTCATGTTTTTCTGCGCAAAGAAAATCGCGGGCCAAATTTCGTGTAAGCTCGAAAATTGGCTACAATATGCAAATCTGAAATGTTTACAATTTTCCAAATTTGGAATTTCCTAATTTCCAGGCTACGGTCACATTGTGCCTCGAACGAATGCGGGTCGCGTAGCCATTATATTTTATGCACTTTTTGGAATTCCACTTATCCTTGTTACAATTGCTGATATGGGACGATTTTTGTCCGGTAAGCGGGTTTATGTTTATTTGTATTTATTAGCCTAGACTAGAGCTAAAAAAATAGTATCGTAATTCTGAAAATAAATTGATCGTTTTGCCTTCGCACTATTTTACAGAGAATTTTCATGGTTGGATCAATCTAATTCAGCCAAATTTCCTTGTGAATATTGACGTCATAGCCGAAACCTAAACCCCTAGATCTAACATTACCAACTATCTAGTTTATTTATACTGAATATGCTATATTCAGCATAGTATGTGAAAATTGGAAAAATTACTTGATCATACTATATTTGACACGGAGAGTCAGATGAAGTGATAAAAATAGGGGTTACTTGAAGTGAGCCTGAACCTTTAAGATGTCTTGCTGAATGTACATGTGAGGGTAGGAGGGCCGTTGGAACCCTGCTGTGAGAACAGCTTGTAAAATCACTATATATAAGATAAGCTCGCAGAGTTACCCCCCCCCCCGCCCACCACGAGCGACCCCCGGAAGCTAACGTATCCGTATGTTTAGTTATCCAATTACAGGCGGTATAATTTGGGTGCACAACACGTACCGGAAGATAATGCGAAGGTGTTGGAAGAAATGCTACAAATGTATACGATGTTGTTGTTGTTACATTCAAAATAAGTGAGTCATTATTTGTTTACGATTAAATGCTTAGTGCCTGGAGAAGTCTAAGTTTAGGGTGTTTTTGAATGGCCAATTGCTACGCTAAAATAAACCTCATATGCGTAAACAATTTTCATGCTTTTCGTTATCACATTTTTTTATAATTTTCTTATAAATTTATCTCCTAAGAGTAATATTACATTCTCGTGTTCTATATAGCATTAATTTTTTTATCGCATATGAGTCTTTAGTTTTTAGCTGAGCTTTTATGTGTATTACAAACTTGGACATAGTACATTTTGTGTAATAAATATTTATTTAGACGAAGGAAACAACTACTCGCCAATATACAAAAAGAGCACCTGCCTACAATAGAGCAATTGAATAAACGAAGGATATACAGTAGGAAACGAGCCACCCAGGATAATGTATCGGATGCAGGCACGTTCGAAGGTTTGTGTTTTTATTTGTTTTTATTTTTATTATTAATATTCAATTTATTTATTATTAATAATTTATTTATTAATAATATAATCCAATTAATACTATTAATATTATTAATATTTAATTTGATCATGTGCTATGCTCAGTTCGAGTTCCTCAATATTATTTACATAAAAAGTAAAAAGTACGACTGCAGAAGGTGCTACTTACGATTCTAGTTGGCGCACTTGTGGCGCTCCTACTATACCGCCATTGGTGCGTCAACTAATATTGCCTCGCCGCTAGTGAGAGGAGTCCATTGGTTCGCTATTTGTACGGCGAATTCGCGAATGTTATCACATTAGAAATATTTATATTAACAGTGTTGTTGAAAAAGTCATACGTCATAAGTATCCGGGCACCCAAAAAACATGTTTCTACTAGGTTTGGCCTCTGCTTCAATACTCTGAAGCCGTTTTTTGGTGTTTTGTACCCTATTTACCTGAAACTTGAGATTTTTTGCTGAAATGTTTTGTCTCTAGGTTTTTGGCCATCCCCGACTTTTGTTAGGGTAGTTGATTTTCTCCAAAAGTGCTTTTTCGCAAATTAGGGCTAAATTTTGGGGTGCTGCCCGGATACTTATGACGCGCACTGTACTTCTACTTTTCTCACACATCAGCGCGATATTAGTAAATGTAAACTATTATATTATATATATTTTTATTCTTCTTATCTCAGACATCAGCGAGATCCCCAACCAAGAGACCGAGGGCAAGACCCCTTCCGAGGACACCAACGCACGTGCAGACGAGGTGGAATTCGAGCCTCCTCATGATAGAAGAGTCTCTGTTCTATTCATTCTCGTCATCATGCTCGGTTAGTTTTTTATACTTTGTACAATGTTGTCCAGTGTTTAGCATCCGGTATAACTTATTTTAGCTACTTCATTAGTTTTCAAGTGACACCCAACTAGCCAATTCAAGGCCTCTTTTCCACGATAAAATACTCTCCTTACATTTGACTATACTCTCGTTGTATCATTCATCAAAGTTTATATTTATTATGAGTTTATGCACATGGAAAATTGAACACAATGCGAGCAGTTGGTTTGTCAGTTTGTCAGCTTGTTCTCAGATACTTGCCCGAAAGTTTCCCTTTCGCCTAGCTAATGACTGACAAATAAGGAAACTTAGACAGTATGCCTCAATAAAAATAAATAATAATAATTAATAATTAATCTTTTACGCCACAAGAGCGTGCTCTTTCAACTTTCAACTTTCATTAACTTCCCCTTTTCAAGGTTACGTGGCCGGTGGAGCGTATATGATCCGACATTGGGAGTCGTGGACATTCTTCGACGCATTTTACTTTTGCTTCGTGACGGTCACGACAATAGGTGAGCAGCTAGCTATAAGTATTTGCGTTGTGTGGCAGATCTTTCCGCTATCTGCATTTTTCAACATCAAATAGTTTGTGCATAATAATTCAGATATTGCTAACTTTGATAAAACTAACCAATTGTACGATATCCGACACGCCGTAGCTGCATAGGAATTGATCGTAGGTGAAAAAGTGTACCCCCAGCTTGTGGTTGTTTGTTATGAACGTGTAAACAGGAGGTACTGTAAAACTAATTATAAATATTCAGGATTCGGAGACATCGTCCCTTTAAATTCGGACTTTTTTCCTTTGACGCTGGCTTATATCGTCCTCGGCCTCATAATTACGACAATGTGCATCGGTGAGTGATTCTGTCGATTACTGGTAACAACCGAAATTTACTGGAAGCATTGAAGTAATACGAGTATGCTAAATGCAAGCATGGGACATATTAAAGCGAAATACCGGCTGGTTTTTCAAAACGCATCGTGGACAACTGAATTCTTATGTATTTATGCTGATTTGCTCGAATTTAGTTCGATTTTTATTCTAATGTATGGTCATCTGCATAAATTGCAGAAGAATGCTGGTGTACTCGGTGTTTCAAAAAACCGGCCGGTATTTCCTTTAAAAAAGTGAATCTTCAGATCTTGTCGGATCGGAATATATCCGTGACATCCACTTCTATGGACGATCCTTGGGCAGATCGTTTATGACAATTGGAGGAAAGGTACGCGATAGAGACACTATTTTTCAATTTTGGAGCGTTTATTCAAATATGCGATGAGAAAACTCTGTGATACGCGGCGACAAACTGGCGAGAACTTGTTTTTTTGGCTTCCATCCAATTCTTATGTTGTGAAGACCGTGACATACAAACGCCGACTAATATTAAATGAGTCTATGGAAGTCAAAAAAATGAAACTACTGGAAAACTTTGTTTTGCTGTTTAATAAGCTCATAAATCATGAATGTCTCTCAGGTTGTGCATCTCGGTGAAGTGTTCGGCTACGTGGCCTTTCTTCAGAAGAATTACGGATTGACGCCTGAGCAATTGAACAAATTAGCGCAATTGCCTGAGGTTGGTTTTGAAGACAGAAAGCTAAAAAAATTTGCATTTATTATGTTTTCCATACTTGTTCTTATGTTCATACAATTTCTATTGAATAATTTTGCTATTAGAAGCGAGCGATGGGAAGAGAGAGAGAGAGAGAGAGAGAGAGAGGGAGAGAGACAGAGAGACAGAGAGAGGCAGAGAGAGACAGGGAGAGAGAGGATTCCACCAACCCATTCCAGGAGTACCTTCTCGATTGCTTGATAAACGGTCGTCAGCCGGACCTCAACTGGATCGGAGGTCGTCCCTTCGTCCCTCCAGATATCTACTATTTCAAGTGGATCGAGCATCCGAGGACGTTGTCATTCGCCTCCGAAAGGGCTCTGGCTAGTATGGAAAGCCTCGACCTCAACACGAGCAGGTAACTAAGCCTAAGGCTGAGACTATGCCTACGTTAAACAGTATGCCTATGCCTTACCTAAGCCTAGTCTGAGCCTATGCCTACGTTAGACAGTATGCCTATGCCTTACCTAAGCCTAGTCTGAGCCTATGCCTACGTTAGACAGTATGCCTTACCTAAGGCTAAGTTTGGACCTATGCCTACGTTAGAGTGTATGCATAAGTTGCTTATGTCTATATCTGTGCTGTGCCTGAGCCTAAGTCTTCAAATAATTATTACGTTTAATCTTAAACCTTGTAAGGTAGCACTATCTTTTTAGTGTATGTTTGTTGCCGCAAATCTACGCAATGAATGATTCCGATTGTTTGCCCAAAAACCTCCCCCCCCCCCTGCATAGATTCCTGTCTCCTGTATTCGGACATCAACCTTTCTAGGAGATTCTTCGGAAAATCTTGGCAACGAGTACTTACCCTACACTGGTGAAACTGCGCGCAATCGCTGCGCACAAAATAAGGGGCCGGCGCTCGTGCGCTGCGCACCCCCACTGGGGTGCGCGGTGGGTGCGCCACAGGTGTTCTATTTCAAGTGCGCCAGTGGTGTGCCACGGATGCGCTGTATGATGTTAGCGCATCCCTGGCGCCCCCGTCGCGCACCCTAGAGGTGTTCCTGTTTTTGTGCGCGGCGATGGCGCGGAGTTTCACGTTGTATCATTCCAGGTGCTCCACCGCCCGTACCCTCACCCCTCGGGAGTACTACCAAAGGATTCTATTCCAGTATTGCAAACAAATGCAACCCGACGACCCAGTGCTGGACGCCGAGGAAAAATAGTTACCGTGATTCGAATACTGTGATCCGATTATATTCTTTCTTCATTTTCTTCATATTAATAATTCATGATATTCATTTCCGTTTTGAGTACCGTTAGCTCAAATTTATGGATAACCATAAGACAATACGCATAATAGCTCTTTTCACCGTAATTGAAAAGTTCAGCTTTTTAAATCCAAATTGGTGCCTATGTTTATATAATATAACCCAGCCTAACCAGCGTGACATCACTTGTATAGATATTTATTGAATTCAGTGTCTATTCCTGCCTTACTATGTTTTTGTCCAACATTTGCTCTAGTAAATTTCTCGACATCGAGAACAAGTAATTCCCCCCACCATATTCCAAAAATAGTACATTTTTATTTTTATGTAACGAAACTCAACGTGCACATAATACTCACAGCCAGAAGTCATAATACTAATAACTTTTCAATACATCTAAATTAAAGCGAAATACCGGCCGGTTTTTGACACGCATCGTGGACAACTGAATTCTTACGTATTTATGCTAATTTAGCTCGATTTTTTATTCTAATTTATGTTCATTTGCATAGCTGCATAAGAATACTCGTGTACTCGGTTCGGTGCGTTTCAAAAACCGGCCGGTATTTCGCTTTAAATGTATTCCTCTAATAATCATTTCTAAAGTTCTTTCCTACTCTTCATATACTGCCCACTTACAATAATTCACTGACAACAGGCGTACATAATGTGATCTTTTTTCTAGTTGTATTATTTTATTTATTCAATTGTTTCTTTATGTACTTCAGAGTTTTGTTCGCTCGCATACTCTTTCATGTGTCTTGTATTATTCGTTTTCTAGTCGACTTCTATTGATATTATTTATTCCTTTTGTCTTTCTAAATGCGTTTTCTGTAGTTAAAAGTACAGTAGCGACTTTGAAATCTAAAATTGATAGAAGCTTTGTCTACTGTAGTTCAGTTAGTTCAGTAGCGGCATGCATGAAGCCGGGAGCAGGCTCCCAAGTCTCCCGCGGGAGGTAAGAAAAAAAAGGAAGGCCATGGGAACCAAACTCTCGCTTAAGTTCGTGCATACGACTACAGACAACACAGTAGATAATTATCGCATCTATGAGCTACACGAATCCTGAGGTCGTATCCACCAACACACAGGGAGCCCTCCCTAAGCTCACGAGCGCTCTGAATCTCTTCTGCTCTCGCACTCTTTAGCTCCTTGGGGAGGCCAGGGAGAGCTCCCTGCGTGTTGGTGAATATGGCCACTGACCGACTGCCATAATAGAGCATATACGATTATACGATATACCACATAATAATAATTAAGAAAGCGTTGATTCCTCTACGAACGGTATCGTAAATTATCCATATTGAAAGACTCCACACCACAGCACCCCCTCCAAACTAACTACTAATAAGTTCTATATACAGTAACCCCGAATTTCTAGTCAAAGAATTTACACAAAATACTACGGTTGAGATTTGAGTAAAGTATCGACTTAATTATTACCATTACCGCATGTGTTTTAGATAAATACTTCTTACGTTACATATCGATTCAGCTGGGCTCTTTTGCAGCTTCATAATACATCGAAGTCAAAATCAGTCTCCAAACAGCACAACTGAACCTGACGACCAGTTTAGGTTTAGATGCCCTTATATTACAGATTACTCACATTCTACACTATTACTATTACTACGTCGCAATTTCGCTCACTTGTCCTCGTAACTTTACTATGTCACTCAAATAAATAATGTATGTTTTGCCGCAATGTTAAACTTCACATACAAACCCAACCCAACACTTTTTTATTTTTATTCTTATTCTCAAAAAGATAACAAACACTTGATTAACAACTACTTTTTTCTACTCTAAACTAACATTTAGTCAGAAGCTAAAGAAAATGAAAATAAACAAAAACAAAAAAAATCAAACCAAACTCAAACGAAAAAATCCTCATTCCGACATACATCTGTCAAACCATATATAAAATGGGAATAAACTGATGAGCATAAAAGCGGGCGAAAACAGCTCAAAATTTCTCAAAAAGCACAAATTCGATTATATTCGCCATCGCCAAACTATAATTTCTACATAAATTAACATCAAATTTTCAGTTCAACCCACAATTCTATAAAGGTAATGTAAATAAAAATGGACCAGCGGATATACTTCTAAATTTGGACGAAATTTCAGCTCATAACCAAAACCAGAAAATGCGTTCAAATATAAAAATCATGTGGTTGTTTAAAATGAGGAAATTAAAGACAAGGAATGCTCAAAGCAAAACATACTTATTCGAGTTCATCGTCGATAAGTTCCTGGATCTGAAATATTAGATTTTAACGTTAGATATCACATCACACATGTATTTAAAAACGGATAAATGGCCCCCCTTCCCCCTATATGATTTTCAAATTCAATGTATAAGCAACTGAACGGAATACATAATTACACTTCTAAACTTCACATGGAGAAAAAAAACGCATTAGAGCTCAGCTCAAACCTAATGAGGTGCTCGCAAAAAAAATCGAATATCACCCTTGTTGGAGAAAAAGCACACTTCGTGTATATAACGCGTTAGGGGCAATTCAAAGATCTCATATAACGTGTTAGGCAATGCAATTAATTATTACATTATATATAATGTGTCAAAAATTTATTATTATTATTATTATTATTATTATTATTATTATTATTATTATTATTATTATTATAAATTTGAACGAAACTAGGAACTATTTCCCAAGAAAGGGCCCATTCCTAAAGTCAACAGAGCAAAGCCCACACCGGTTTGTTCATATGTTCATCAAACAACTAACAATTATTCCCTTGCAACTTGCACGGAAATCCACATAGTACGGAACTACAGTTGAGTCCAGACTGTCCATAGTTCAGATAACTAGTTTAATTAAAAAAAATATATATTATATATATATATATTTACCTGTCCGGGGGGCGGTCCATCACCAACATACTGAATGAGTGGAGTGTCACCTTCGGCAGCATCCGCAATGTTGCCAAACATGTCAGCCAAACGCTAGAAAAGAAAAATAATTAGAATATTAGAAACTAGACAAAAGTCACAAAAGGTATCCCTCGTCTATTGGTCTATTAAAAAAAACACATGCATCTCAACTTAGCTTAAAGCGAAATACCGGCCGGTTTTTGAAACACATCGAGTACACCAGCGTTCTTAGTTCTTATGCCACTTATGCAAATGAACATAAATAAGAACAAAAATCGAGCTAAATTCGAGCAAATTAGCATAAATACGTAAGAATTCAGTTGTCCACAATCTGTTTCAAAAACCGGCCGGCATTTCGCTTGAAGACAGTTGGCCGTCAGAACAGATGATTTTGCTTGTTATTGCTATAAATCCAAAATCCTCATTACAGTCATACATTCGAATTCATAAAACCTCGCGAACTCATAGTAGCAAATTTAGTTATATACGATGGGAGAGGCGGGACTTTACTTTACACTTTACGTGCTCTAAGCTTAACTTAAATTTGACGTTATTGCCTACAACCGAATGCAAAATGTTAGAATTTAGAATTAAACAGGCGGCACTGGCACTGCATTCGGTTAGGGTTTTGACGCACATCAGGGGAAAGGCCGTGAGGAATATAGTACAAGGATCAGTGCACAACAAAATTATTAAATATTAAGTACGCAATTACAGATAATTTTAATGGGCGATTAATCGAGATCTGCCTCCGTGATTTCAGTGACACCACCGACGTCGTTGTCAACACCAAACATGGCAGACAGGCGCTGCAAGGGCAGAGAGTTAAGGCGCACAGACTGAGTGTGTTTGTGAACTGAGGTTGAGGTCGGACAAAAAAATATTCTTACTTTATTTATTACTACGTACTACCTATCCTCAAAGATCATGGCTACAGAGGGGGGGGGGTATTGATATCGCAGTGGCTCGCGCAGCTTTTCCTATTGATAGCTCAACGTTGTTCGAAACCACAAGAATTATCTACGTTATTCGCTCACGGGAGCAGTTTAAAGTGCCGGTAAGAACTACGGAACAATATGCATGGCCAAGGACCAACTATAAGGGAAACGGTAATTGGACTGCGAGCCAATACACTACGAATACAGAATGTCAGAAGACACGACTCTTGACAAGACCACAATTACCGAGCCAATCGAGGTGGAGGCAAAAATCGGCAATTTTTGCCATACATTGAAACCCCCTAAACCGACAGAACCCCCACCACTCGGATGAGTGAAAATAGGTCACATTTCAAAAAACTAAAAAATCCAGTACCTCACGAACAAGAGGCAGCTGCTCAACAACGGCGCTGAATTGCTCGGGCGCCAGTGTTTGTTGGAAGATCGACAGAAGTTGTTGCGATTGGCCGCACAGCACAATAGCGTTGGCGATATGCTTAGCGCCCTCTTGGGTGTTGCCTGAAAATAAAAGTTTTAATTTAAGACAAGCAGACAAGACACGTAAGCCGGGTGTTAAACCGTTAAACGTGTCAATTCCGGTCAAAAGAATATCAATTCCGGACACACATACACATAATAGCCTCGTACTCGTCCGTCGCTATTGATGTAATTTTTCAGTAAAAATCCAAATGCGCAGCAAGCATACAGCTTGAGTCACTCGGGCTCGTGTGAAATTGTGCTATATTCATATTTTACCGTTGCTACTAGATTAGCCGTCCCGTCATCAATTTTCATCAATAAGCTAAAAGCTGACTTGAACTCCATCTCCATGATTATGATTATCTACCTGTTTGCATTAGCTCTTCTCCGAGTTGAACCTCCTGCAGGAAGAAGGCTTGCATCTGGGCCGGATTGCTCGGGTCGGGCACGTCCATCGGCATACCACCGGCAGCCATGCCGGCAGAGCGACCAGCCTTCTGACGCCGCTCTAAGATAATTCGAAGATTAGTAAGATAATGTATGCACAACTAGAATCATGGACGGGAGTAGGAACGTAGGTGAGCTGCATTTTTTTGAGTTTTTGAGCATAAAACTAGCCGGTGAGTCCGGAGGTGGTTCGCGTAATTTTCTCTCTTCGTGATATTGTGATACGTTTCTACTAAATTTCTCGCACCACCTCCGGGCTTCCCATACCTTATATGCTAATTCCGGAGAACCCTCTAAATTTATGCAATATTCTAATTCCGGTGGTGGTTCGCCGGTGAGCTAGTCAGCGGGCTTAGGTTATGGTTTGAACATAACTTGATTTGCTACTGATATTGTTTATAAAGATTTACATACACTGATCACAATTTCAGCAATAAAAAACAATAAAAAAAGCAATAAAAAACACCCATACAAACAAACAAAAATATGAAGAAGAAAAAAAACTAACTCTCTCTAATTTTCTGCTTGTAGTCGGGGGCGCTACGACGCTTGCTATCAAAGTAGATCGCATAGCCGACAAAAGCGGCTCCTAAAATTGTAAGTCAGAAGTGCGGCCACACCGGTGATAGTCTATCATTAAAACCCAAAAAAATAAAGATTACATAACGATAACGGAACTTGAAAGTGCCCAAAACTGGTGTACGTATCTAATAATAACAAAAAGAACCCACCAGCAACACCAGCCCACGTCAGGAAGCTCGACCTGTTGAACCCAAGGATCGTTTGAGCTTCCGCCATCCCGCTGAAATTAGCTTTCATAATGCAAACGAAAATGCAAACCGTCGAGTTTCAAAGTTTCCCACAAGAACGCACCACGTAAGTAAGGCAAACAAATGTGGACACGTATCACATCAGAATAAACAAAACAATATAATTATAACAATATAAATAATATAAATAAAAGAAGCCAAAAATATTTTTTCAAAAACCAAATATTTTTGTCACGACGAACGCACGGTTGAAATTTTATTTATCTGCCATATGTGCACGGGACAACTTCGTCATTTGTTCAGATGCGTACTCGCGACCGAAAAAACGCGAGAATTAGCAATTTAATGGTCATCACCCGTCTTGTGTGCCGAGAGATTGTTGGGTCTCAATGTGTAAACATATAAGATTCTCAAAAAATAAAAATAAAACTTGTATATTGTACGATAAAGGTCCAAGAGTCGAATCGAGGATTTTGCTCTCGCTTATTCTTCTCTTACTACAGTAAGATTTTTCGGTCTAACGTTACTTATTATTTAGGCCCATGTGCAGGTCCGTGTTCATGATAACTTTTGTGAACCAATATATTTTGTATCGTATATTTCTCATCATATACCAAAGGAGCCATATTCAGATTAGAATACGTATACTCCAGTGTCTGTATCGTGACTTGTTTACGTCTACGTTAGCTATTAGCATGAGAATCTTTATTACAAAAGAATAGGATATCGGTGATAGAAGCACACGTGATCTAGTTCACCTACTGACTTCACTGACTACTACTCGACTAACTGACTACTAAAATGGTGGGTCAACTACTCATTTGAGGCACGATGTTCAGGGCCAGACCTTCGCTTATATTTTATTAAACTTACCTTATTTCAGGCTCCCGTTCGCAGAATGCCCTACAGCCGTCGTCTTGCCATCAAAAACCGCATTGTCAAGGAGGCTCGCATGCACCAGACCCTCCATCGTGCCCTGCTCGCCGCCCGGGCTCGCCAGGCTCACATCAGTGCTGAAGAAGACTGCCTCATTGGACCCCTCTACAGCGACAGTGGTGAGTTCAGTTGTATTAAAGCGTTGCGACGGGTGGTCTTGTTGTGTCAGTTTGTGCCTGCTGTTGTGCCTGCTTTAAACTGTATATTTTCAGAGCTCACCGTCTTGCGTATTCCCCAAGAGAACTTGGTGTCTTGCACCGCTTTGTGCCCAGTGGATCAGTGCATTGGACCTGCTCTATCCCAGTCGTCCGTACTCTCGGCCGTGTTCCCTCTATCACTGTGGTGTCAGAGTGAGACTGCTGTGACACTGCCCTACTACGTCACCGACCCTGAGGAGGGTTCTGACACCGACCTCGACGACTGCCCCATTGATGTCATCTTCAGCAAGACAAGTGAGTTCTGATTCTGATAGTTTCTGATCTAGATCGTTATCGATTTATTCATTGAATACTTAGTGGTCACGTGCTTGCCATTGACGACGACTATCAATACGCATATTTCAGGTCTAACTCGTCTCCACTTCTCGCCGTCTGTCGTTTCCGGTGTTTTCCCACTCACTGATCGAGCACTCTCACAGTCTCCTGTCTACGGTCCAATGCCGCTCACCGTGATGTCAACGCAGCATATATGTGGTAGGTTGTTCACATCAATATTATGGCAGCTTGCTCGAGACCTGAGCCTTGTCTGGTCTGAGTCTAGTCTGGCCTGGACAAATACTCATAACCTGGTAAATACTCACAAAACCTTTTCAGAAAAAGTTTCCTCGTCGGTTGATTCAATGGTTGCCGCACTCTTCGCCGAATCAAAGGAGAAGAACTGGATGCCCCTTTGGGATATGAATGGATTCTTCGATTACGGTAGTTCGATTACGGAACTTTTTGGCAATACCGCATCTCGGCTTAGCTTTTTTTATTGGCTACAGTTCAGTTACAGTACATTACAGTATGGGTAGAGTAGGACGGTAGGGTTACGTCATCGTCATCAGTGAATCATATTTCAGACACGTTCGAGCTGTCTGAGAGAGACATGCTTCCTTCACCGTTCCCAGTCGTCCGACATGTGAGCTCAGATCATCTTTCTGGTGTCTTTCCACTTACCGCTCGGGTAAGGTTTTCTTCTCTTTGCTCTGCTATACCTTCTTAGGGTGGGCTCATCATCATCATGTGTCAGGAAGATCATGTCAGGCTAGTATGGTAGAGTATGTAGAGTATGTAGAGTACAGTAGGGTAGGGCAGGTAGTACGGTACTGTTACGTCATCGTCGTCGTCATACTCTATCACAAATTAGGTCTCTTCGGAACATTTGTCGAATGTCTTCCCTCTCAGTGGAACTGCTTCTGATGACAAATCTCAATCTTCTTCTGTCAGCATTCAGTGGATTGATGGACCCAAATTGGTCAGTTCTACTAAACAAGAAATTTCAAGTAGCCACATAGGACACCAAACATATCAGCATAGACAGGGGTTATTCAGGCTTCTTCATAGAATAGAGCTTCTTCGCTGATCGTTGTGCTCCGTTTCGTATAGTCCCTCATGGTCTTCTTTTAGCGCACCTTCCGTCCATTCCCACTTTATGTGAGTGAATTGGAACTGCCCACGGAGTTGGACAAGACGTCATCCGAACATTTGAGTGGAGTATTCCCACTCACTGATAAGGTATGCATTTTCACGTACCAAACAAAAATCGCTCGTCAAACGGGTCGGGTCCATTTCAGGTAACCCCGGTTTTACATCACAGACCACACATAACTCACAGACCACACATAACTCATCAGAATACGCTGCACACCAAACATATCAAATAAGGGTTTGACAGTCTCGACAATCGGAACACCCTAGATTGAACTGAGTGAATATAAGAGTTGGGACGGGGACATATCCACATTGAGGGCATCTCCAATAGCGTCCTCTCTCTCTCTCTCACTCCTCTCAAATCTCCTTCTCAGGGACATTGACAGGGAAATAGAGATTGTCAGGGGACCGAAAGCACAGGGAATTCATAAATTCAGAATTCACTTCAGGTTTCTTCTGAACACCTCACTTCTGTCTTTCCACTATCCGAGAGGGTCAAGGCCGAAAAGGCCACGAATAACATTAACACATTGGGTGAGTTTTTGTTAGCTCCGTTATTCCCTATGAAAATACATACTACTGTATTGTGCCATATTACTCTCCATATTTCTCTTACTACATCTGACTACATCGTACTACATCTAATGACTATTTACTGATCGCACGTAGTAATTATCAATTTCAGTTCGATCGATCGAAGTTTTCACTTATCTATTATCTTTATTATCGATTTTCCAGTGGCTCGTCTAGCCAGTATCAAGGAGCGATTGGCTCAGTTCGAGTTGGTGTTGGACTCTGTTCCCAGTGAAGATTCTATTATCAGTTGTTCGTCCACACTTCCAGAAGCGAGTGGATACCTCGCCGACTGCTCCAATGTTGCCTCTACTACGTCATCACAAATGTAATTAGTAATTAGGAATATCATCGTGTCCTATATTCTTGTATCTAAATAGTATCTTCTGGTATCCAAATAGTAATAAGTAATATCGGACAGTACTAGGAAAATAATTCTTCATTGTAAAATCTGCTATAGTGCTTCTGTTCTCAGTGAGGACTTGATCATTCGTGTGGCTAACAGTCGGGGCTCAAGCGTAAGCCTAAGCCTAAGACTAAGCCTGAGCCCCGACTGTTCCAATGTTGCATCCACAACGTCGTCACAAATGTGAATAATTAGTTAGTAGTTTTTGTTTGTACCGGTATTATATTATATTTTATTATATTATATTTTTTCAGCCACTCTGTCTCGACCAACTCCACGGTGTCTTCCATCGAGGAGTCCGACACTGGCTTTGCTTCGGCCTCTTCATCTTGTCTGAATTGTGATTCTAATGTGAACACCATCACCATCACCAAGAACGGTTCTGAATGCTCATGCTGCAGCACCTCTGATGTTACCTACGATGTTAGTTGATTATGTAATTTCGCTATAACGCTAATAGGACAGGAAGGCAGATCTTTAATTGTAATCGTAATGAGCTTCTTATGTTGCTACTACCTACGTACTTATTGTGCGCCAGATGAGTGGTCCTCCCTCTCGAACGTTCAGTACAGAGCACAGTATTGTGAACAAGTAGTACGGTAGTCCTCTTTTCGTCGTCCTACATTGTTTATATAAATTTCAAATTAAGAATCTGTCACCTGTTGACTCGTTGGACCTGATCTGTAACCATGCTGAGGAGAACGCCGGAGAGGAGATTGATTACACGGACGCGCTCGAGATTCTCTTTGCAGAGGTCACGATTTGCATATTTGGTTTTAGGCTATTTAGGCAGCATCTAGTATTATACTATCCTATGTAGTATCGCATAAACAGTGACTCGCAACATGTATCGCATTTAAAATGAATCACATTCAATTATCCGCTCGCAGTGCTCTGTTCTCTCTGCTATGTACTCTGGTCATCATTCATGCTAATTCATCAGCTGGATAACATTTTAGGACGATACCGCTTCTCGGACATCACTCCCTTGCATCCATCTCCCTGTCGACTCTCTGGATCTGATCTGCCCGAGGTCGAACCCAACTGCATCAGTCAAGAAGTATGATTTCAGCACCGTATCTTCCCATCAGTGGCCATGTGCCAGTAGAGTTTTGTTCTGTTAATTGTAGGACTTTTGTAGGATTTTTTATTTAGATTCCGTCGTCGTGCCCTATCCGGACTAGTCGAAGCTGAGGATAGGTGGTCTTTCGATACAGTGCGGACTGCCGGCGGACACTCCGAAAAGGTGCAAGATGAACAGGAAAAGAGGTAACTACTTACACCACTCGTCACTCCCCGCTACGGACTCATCTCATAATGCAAATTTACGCATCGAATACTCTCCCGGTAATCACTCCTCATCAATGTCTCGGAAGCGTAGACCATGGAGTTCTACTTCGGTACTACGATAGTTTATATTCCTATTGGTACACATATTGGTACTATTGGTACGTGAAACATTGAAAATTCCATGGAAGGGGTACCGTACAACACGAAATATATACATTCTGATACATTTTTCAGCCCCGAATCCGACAACTGGTTCCGTCATGCTATGGAAAGAAGACGCGCATCGATTGTTGGTCGGTCCTTTTACCACTACCTTTTCCTTTTATCTACCTTTTACCATTATCCTGTTTCTTATTATTTTTTATTTCTTTAGCCACCTTAAATCGCAAAAGATTTTTACATCTGTACATATGTGTATATAAGCCATAAGATTTCTTAGTTTCAGGTTCTCACTCCGATGTCTCCTCTTGTTCTTCATGGTCTGTGGACACACTTCCTCTCAAGTCATTCTCCCTGCCTGCGAGACTGAGCTCATCATGGGATATGCTTGCCAAAGACCAGGTATGGTGTTCTTTTTACTTTACCAGTCTGGTACCATATCTCCAGTGGCCATATACAAACCGGGGATGTTGCTCCCAACCGGGTTCCCGCTCCTCGTACATACGCCATTGGTCTCCTGCTACAAGAAGCTTACAATAATTCTATCACATTTTAGATCTACACCCCAGTGGAGGGTCCAATTAGCTCTACCGTCATCTCTACTCCCACATGGATCCATCTTCTCCAGGGTTCTACAGAGTCTGTGAGATTGGGCCCCGTGCCTGCACCCAGAACACCTCCCATGGAGGTCGTACCCGCGAAGAAGATGATGGAGATTCCCACTGAGGCGCTCCGGGAGGCTATCCTTGTTGAGGTAGAACAACAACACTATTCCATATCATTGCATACTGTACAATACCATATCGTAAGAATACAACTACGGTAGTACAACATTGCATCATTCGAACATTCCATCATTCGCATCACCCGCATCCTTATCCGCATCCACATCATTTCAGCGTGCCCGTTGGATGCTGCTTGCTGTTGAATGCGTGTCCAAGATTGCCACATACGAGAAGATTCTGGCGGCCCTCCAACAACCTCTTTCTGAATAATTTAGAATAATAAATTTATTATCGCTATTCTCGTGTCCTTTTTGTTGCTGACGTATTTACACATATGTCAATGTCATAGTATCAAGTATCAAGTCATAGTGGGCATGTCCGGCACGCGTTTACACAAGTTATATTAGAAACAAATATATTAAGGATTTTGCTAGATCATATCATAGTCCCATAGGTATGACTATTCAGCTATAGAGTATCCAACCAAGTTCTTTCGTCTATAACTAGGCACTAATGTCAGCCTTTTTTCTTTGGGTTACCAATCGCGCGAGGCTCACAGGAGGACCACTTCGAGATAACCGATTATGGGTGTATGTAGTATGTAAATTCCTACACGCCCTTTTTCATCGTGCATATTTAATGATCGACCTTTGTATGTCTTGTTTACACTTGACTACTAATTACACATGACAACAACATAATAATTAGCATTTTACTCACAAGCTGAAATGAAAATGTGTAGATTCATTCTTACTCTTATATTTATATGTACATCCAAAATGGGTGGAGAAGTAGTACTCGTAGTATTCACAGCGGATTACAGAAACGTAATAAATAAAATAGTAAAGCGATATAGCACGTGGTGTGAAACGCATGCTAGAACTCTGCGCCAAAGGGCACAGGAGATACAAGGTAGCACATAATGTTAATGCAACATTTTGCCAGGAAGTACTCCACAAACCACGTGTCATACCGCTTAAAATTGTCAACACGTCAATGTCAAAGGGAACGATTTGCGTCAACATAAATATAGAAAGGGTAAAATTAAATAAATATCACAGGTATGAGTATATTTGCGTAGATTAGGTATGAAACAGGAGAAGTTACAAAAGTGAATCTCTAGCATAATAAGTATTCAAGAAAAGTTAATATGGAGCGTTTCATAAAAGTTGAAAATAAAAAGATGGTTATAATTATTAATCGAACAATTCGGCCATTTCTTGCAGCGCTTCAAGGAACAGTTTTTGGAAGCGGTGAGAATCCTAAAAAAATACATTTAAAGCGAAATACCAGACGGTTTTTGAAACGCATCTCAAATATCCGCATTCTTATGCAGTTATGCTAAAAGGGGTCTATTGGGGTCTATTTTTTATTCAAATTTATGCTCATTTGCATATGAAGCATAGGAAGGCAGGGAGTACTCGATGCGTTTCAAAAACCGGCCGGTATTTCGCTTTAAGTAATACATTTGCTTTTCCGATCGATTTATGCTTTATTTCTTCAAGGGCAGTCGCACAGAGTAACGGGACCAAATCCTTTACTACGTTACCAATCGCAGTTCTATTCTTATTTAATAATAATAAAGCATAGTCAAGACTAAGACGAAAATGCTTTATTATTATTTTATTATTGAAAAAAAGGAAAAGACAAACCGTATTCTCCGCACTGTGGAAACTGGAAATATGAGCGCAAATCGAGTGATTACCCGCGAAACGGTAGCAGATTCCTAAAGAATCGAGAACATGCAAAACATAATCATGTTGACGTTTGGGTAGAGATGTTCTTACATATTTGAACTTGTAGTAATACAGTAACTAGTTTCACCTGCCAAGAAACCATACTTTTCTTATATACCTACGCAAAAGGGAACCCTAGCTAACAATAAGAGACTTACTACAAGTAAAGCAGTACACTTTATCGATCGATGGCCTAACTAATCAAAAAATCAATAAATCAATATCCATGCTCCTAAACCTACCATAACCCTCCTATTAACCACAGCTCCAGTACTTTTATACCCTAACCGATCAATATACGTAGTTCAACATTGTCTCGACAGCTCGATCAATTCCACAACTGATCAATAAATCGATAAATTAACGTACCGTATCCGTCCTTAGCCACAGCGGCAAAACAGGCCCCAATCCATGAATTGCCTATATTTGCGTCCTCATCAACTTGCTGTGTCACATTAGGAATCTAAATCATTCAATTGCAAAATAATATTGATATTGTGAATGTTATACTGAGGCCGTATTCACCAACAGGCAGGGAGCCCTCCCTGGCCTCCCGAGATTTAGAGCGCTCGTGAGCCTAGGGAGGGCTCCCTATCAGTTGATGAATACGGCCTCTGATAAGGTTGATCTTTTATTTTAGACTCAATTGCTTTACGTGTACGGTAAGAAGGATGCACCTCAACCTCAACCAACCAAACGAGAAAAAGTTGTGCGGCAACTCGGTCTACATTTTTTCGCGCGACAATAAGTACCTGGCGAACGTCTGGCGAAGGCTGGGCGAGAGATAAGCAGGCGCGCCAGTGCACCATCAACATTTCAGGTTATAACTCACATGACTAGTTGACAGTGTCCACTTTTGGTTGATATAAGTATCAAGGAACGGTGATGAGATGCCAAATCCTTGGCTGAGAACGTAGAGGACGAAGAGATGTCTGAAATAGAAAAGTATGCAAAAAAAAAAACTTATTTGCATATTACTAGAACCCTAGGTAGTTCTCTCTACCCCTCTCTTTTGGTGCTAGCCTTCACAAAAAAAATTCGATTTGGTGCCTTTTTGCATTTGGCAGTTTTAAATTACTAGCTCATTTTCTGTTCCTTTTTTTCCAAAAAAATCTGTTTCGATATGTACAAGTAAACTCATCCGTTTTCCTAAAAAAATAGTTTCATACAAAACTCTACCTGTCAATTCCTTTTCCGACCATGCACTCCTTGTTCTTTTGTACGTGACGCTCGCACGCAGTCTTCAAAAGACGGATTTTTTCTTGTTTCTGAAAATAAAGCTAACATTCCACTCTTACAAATTCCAACACTTTCTAAGGAACCCTACCGCATGCGCAAAACTTCTTCACGACTTTAAAACTTCAAAACTCTAAGTAATGAACGACATTGACCGAAAGAACTGAAAGATCTTCACATATTCCCATTTTTTATAGAAAATAAAATTACAAAATATGGCAGTTGAATAAGTACCCTTTGTCAAACTTCAGCTTGTCTAATAAAGGGGATTTATGAAAAAATTCGAACAGTACAACACCATACCGTGCACTTATCATCCAACATTGCCTTGACGAACGCACACGATTCGTCGCCAACCGTTCGCAGCGTTTCGGTGCGAGAATTACGGTAGAAACGGACAGAAGCCGGTTCGTAGGTGAGCACGAACTTTCCTTGCTCCTGGAGTAATACAGAAAAGATGAGCATTATTGCTAACTGTATACATTTATATAGAGTAAAGGTGATTCATTTTTTAATCACAGAAGGCTCAGGCTCACGTGAAAATCAACCCGCTGAAACTTTTGCACTTGAATCAAAACGATTAAACGAATAACTATGCTGAATATTTACAGTATTTTGGAACTACACGATAATGTTTTTTTAATTGTTCATATTATATATGCAGGTTTCGTGCAGAAATACGGTAGTATTGACAGAATAACACCGAATTTTTAAGGATCCTTGGAAACCCCATTCTGTCTGTTAGTTAGTGAATACAGTAATCTGAAGAGACAATGGTACAATAGAGTATCCAGACAATTACCTACCCTATAATTGGCCAATTGAATTGCCATTTGTACAAAAGCATCGGGACTGCATCCGCATTTCTTGATCCGTCCCTTTCCCCAATCACGGAATATTGTGGCTGCCAGGTCCACGTCATCGGCCGCTTGAACGTGTGAGCGATAGCAACGCTCAATCTCGGAGCTCATCTAAAAAATAAAATCAGAAACATAAACTTCATTGTCTCGTCGTATACCCAACCGTTTGACAAGAGTTTACGTAAATTTGAAAAAAAGAAAAGAAACTTATATCGCAATAAAATCAACCTCATCGTCGACCAGCTCAATTTCGATCTTTTTCGCCAATTGAAGTCCTTCTTTTACCGCCAATTCACCAGTTAACGCTTTTTGATCATCAAGCGGGAGGTACCTAAAAGAATAGGAATAAAGCATGAACATACTCTTCTGCTGGAACTTCATCTTCCTACTGTATAGTCCTAAATGATTAATTGAATTGGCCGAGCTGAGATGGAATACTGATGCATGCCTATAATGGCCGGCCCGTCTTGGTCATCTCACATATATACATAGGAAATGCGTGAACCCATTTGGTGACGGTTCACTGGTTTTTCGTAGGCCAGCCCATTTGGTGACCACTTCGTGACCATGTGGTTTCTAAAACCTTCAAATGGTCAACAAATGGTCACTAACCAGTCACCAAATGGTTTTTCGGTGAAAACCATTTGGTGACGGGCCAGCGACGGGTTTTCTGTGGTTTCGGCAATTATTCCGTTTTCCTGTGTGCAATCTCAACTGGATATATAACAAGTCCATCTAAGTAAATAAATAAAAACAATAAAAATAAAAATTGAAATTAAAAATCACTAACTTGACAACTTCGGTGTCCATATAGACGTAGTTCTCCATGATGTGATCGAACTCCGATCCATCAGCAATACTGTGCTCTGTCGTTCCTCCGCACTGAAATAACACTCAGATTAGAGCTTTACGACGTTTCAAAACGCAAACTGAGCTGCTTGATCTGGTTCGGTTAAAGGGAGAGGCCCATGAGAAAAAAGTCGTCCTTAATTTACTTGCACAGGATGTTCGAAATTTTAGAAATACTTATGTGAAAACAGCATTTTTTTACACCTAGAACTCAGAGAGTTATTCCCCGGCAAACTGTTCGACCAAGTACCGTAGTCAGAAGGTTTTTACGGTTTATAGCCGTTCATTTTCATCCTTTCTCTTCAAGGTAATGTTAAAACAAATGAACGTCATTCCTATGATATTAACAGGGCGTTTCCAATACTGTAATGCCCTAAAAGCGCACAAATTGATTCTGACTACGGTACCTGGCCGAACTGGTTGCCGGAGAATAATTTTGCGAGTTCTAGCTGTAAAGAAATGCGGTTTTCACAGAAGTATTACTAAAACTCCGGAAATCCTTTGTAAGTAAATTAAGGACAATTTTTTTCTCATGGACAATTTCTATACAAACAAGGCAGGACAATTGCCCTTTTTGCATTTCGGCCCGATCAATCCACCACTTTATCACCCAATATCTTCGTGAGTATTGAAATTGAACACTACTTTTTCTATTCCAAATTTTTACTATCCCTTACAGAAAATAAAGGAACAAAAAAAACAGACACAATTTAAGGTGAACCGATCCCTTTAACTTTAAGACTACATACATGTATTTGACAGTTTCGAGGTTTCGAGTGAAACCCAAATTATTTGCACTTGTGAAAACTGCAACAAGTTTTCCATTCATAATCGTGCTAAAAATCACATATGGTTTGAAAAGGCTGCACAAGTGTATGATATAAATATATGAAATGTATGTGCCCTTCTGTACAATTCCAACAATGGAATGGAACTGAGGCCGTATTCACGAACACACAGGGAGACCTCCCTGGGCTTACGAGCGCTCTGAAACTCTTCTGCTCTCGCACTCTCTATGCACTCTTTATCTCCCTGGGAGGCCTTGGGGGGGGGGGGGTGCTCCCTGGTTTTTGGTGAATACGGCCTCTGATCAACTTACCCTTGTGTTCTTATCAACGATATAGTTGAGAGACTTGTCACACCATCTGTTCGCTCCATTTCCAGTGAGCATGTCACGGAGGAAACCGTCCAGTTTGGATGGATCTTTCTGCAAATACAATATTCATCATAAATTCAACCTCGCCCACATTCTGCCTCTCCGCTCTGTTTTTCTCTCTGTCTCTATCTCTCTCCCTTCCAATTTTCTCTCATTTCTTTTACCTCTCTCTCTCTCTCATCCCTCTCTTCCTACTATGATCCTTGTTTCCGAGCATTTTCCGCGGAAAAACCGGCTAGGTTATTACTAGTTTCCTACTCGGTTTCTAGTCGGAAAAAGCTCGGTAAACGAAAGTTTGTCGGGAAATGCTCGGAAACGGACAAACAGAGGGCTCCCGAGCTCGGCCCGCCTATTTTCCGAGCTCGGCCCGAGAACCTCAAAGTTTCCGAGATTTTTCCGAGAATCTTCTCGGAGAATACCCGGAGAATCCGCGGAAAATCCTCGGAAACGCAAAGTTTCTCGGAAAATGTTCGGGATTCATTAACGGAGTATTCAATTTCTCTCTCTACATCCTACAACTTATGCTCACCGGGTCATAATCATTCACATCGTTCTCGTCCAGAATCAGGAACAAAACAGCACTTTCAATTGTCTGGAAATAATAATTCACCAAACTTTGAACAATATACACAGACTAAAAATCTCGGCTGAATGCCTGAGGGAAACCATAAAAAACTTTCCTAGTCAGGTTACGGTAAGAGTGTAAGAGTGCATTGCGCACTGCACAAGATCAACAAAATGGATTCCGTATTTTGCTTGCATGGGAAACCAAAAACCCCAATATGACCCCGATCAAGTCCCTTAAAAAATCGGGCCGTGATCGGGGCCATATCGGGGTTCCACTTTCCTGTGGAGAAGTGGAGACCCTTTTCAGCTCGATGCTAGAGCAACATTTTTTATAAATTCCGATAAACGCTGACCTCGAGCGCCTTTTTGTTGGTCGAATTCTGAAGGAAGAACTTGTCACGATTACGGGCCCATGCATCACTGAAATTAGAAGATAAATAAAGTAAAAACTTAGAAAACGGGTCAACATGAGAAACGTCGAATCCCAGTTTAAGCTTTTTCACCATGAAAAATGATATAGTAGATAATGGGTTTTCCAAGTATCAAAACAATTCGGTGTGATTCTGTAATACTACCTTATTTCTGCAAGAAACTTGCATAAATAATATGAAAAAATATTCTCGTGTAGTTCCAAAATACTGTAACTTGTCACAATTCTTGGAAATTTGGAAACCCCATAATGAATTTTCGACCTTATTGTAAAACAGAAGTGTTGCAGAATCCCACAGTAACACCCGAAAACTATTAATAATTATCTTCACCGAAGAAATTTGGCGTTGGCCGCAGCTACACTACGCCCGCAACGCGTGTGCCGCCATGTGAAAGCTCACCATTTTAGTGGGCCGCGCACTGGCCAAAATTTCACGTTGTTCACTTACCGTCGGTCACAAGTCAGAGCAGCTACTTTAGCCAGAGGTCCATTCTCTTCCTCTGGACGGTTGATCAGTTCGTCGAAGATTCTGAATAATAAAAGGGAGACATAATGTGCTTCTACACATAGATTATAAATATACTCACACACAATACTATTTCTTTTTTTTCCCGCCCGACCGAAACCTCAATTTTTAATTTCGCGATCCAAATGCCTAAAATTGGCTAGGGCGGCCTTAATGCTCTTTGTGCGCATCTTGCACTAACATTTGGAACTATTTATAGCCTTCAGTGGAAGCAACGCTACTGTACTTCACCTCAATATTCTGCATTTTCTGTGTGGGAACTTGGGCACTACAGAAGGTCAATAATCATGTATGTGAAGCAATATCCATATCTTTTCACTCAAAAGTCAGTTTTCGCAAAACAGCTACACGGCATCATATTGAACTTTGAACAAAAACCTAAGACATGTAGTTTTTTACATTTATAAACGTACTTGGTCAACTGATCAATTGAGTAGATGTTGCCTCGTTGGTCGCAGATTTCCAGACGGTAAATGTTTCCACGCAGGTAGACGGCGACGTGCTTTGAAATACCTAAAGATGGAATTAGTATTAAATTAATCAATGAAAGAAGCGCGCGGGGAAGTTGGAAAAGACAGAGAGAGAGAGAGAGAGGGAGAGAGAGAGAGAGAATATAGAGGAAGGACAAGGTGAAACTCCGCGCCATCACTGCACAAAAAATGGGATCCAGCACAGAAGGGCGGGGCACATTCTAAGGTGTGCGGTGGGTGCGCCAGCTGGAATTGAACACCTTTTCGCGAACCCGTAGCGCACACTCGGCGCACCCTCCAAAGAGTGCGCCGCGAGAGAAGCAAAGAGAGTAGCAAGGGGGGGGGGGGGGGGGGTGCGCGGTAGCAACGAGAAACTGGGGAAAACACATTTGTAAGTCTACCATAACCTACCGTGATCCTTCAATTGATCCATTTTTTCTCCGGGAACCCTGGTAACCGTATACATGTTGTCGTAATGGCACGAGCACAAAAGTCCTTCGCCAAGCTGAAAGGTTTTAGTTTTATTTGATCTATAAGAAAATTTCTCCAAATTTTCCCACGAAAAATTCGCACGAAGAAAATCGCGGTTGGTGCACGAGGAGCCCGCCACTTAATCTTTTTCTTGAATTGGAAGATCTTTCGCATTAACTTTATATCCATATTATTATACTAAACTAATTTTTTACCCGTTTAGCCTGTTATTTAGCATTTGGAGCGTAACGCACGTGGCACAAACAAACAAACAAAAAATTTTCGTCCCTTACCGGTTTGTAGTTCTGTCTATGGATAGCGAGCGGGCTGAGCGTTTCAATAAAAACGACGTGCGCCGCACGATAAGCCCTGGTCGCGGGTTGATCGACGAAGAGATCCACGTGAGCCACGGAAGAATTTATGAGAAGCGGCTCTCTGTAAGGAATTTTGGAAAATCATATCGAAACGTTACGCTGTGGGATACCGTAGCGCAATGGCTAACGCCGCTAAACGGTAATCCAAGGAGAGTGGGTTCGATTCTCGCTGCTCCAGTACCCCTTTTCACTTTGCCTTTCCAGTCTCTCGTCCTCTCTATCTCTCTCTCTCTCTCTCTCTCTCTCTCTCTCTCTCTCTCTCTCTCTTGTGACTACGTAAATACATGACAAAAAGAATAAAAAGACTACCTCGAATAAAGATAGGCATACTGTCTCCAGAAGCTGGACACGTAGTTTGTAGTGAACAAATTGTAAACTTTGGCGTACATCTGTAGTTTTGGGCCCTCATTTTCTAAGAAGGACTTCGCATTTGACTCGATCTCTGTATATTCGTCCTGAAATAAGTGGAAGTTTGAATTTTTTTTGTATTTCACAAAAGAAACTAATGTTAAAATCACCAAACACTTATTAGAAAGAACATACTGTAGGTGAGGTCACATCATGAGATAATTACATGTTTCCTAATTACATAGTAATACAGTAGGACTAGGCATCACACGTGTTCACGAAAGTTTGATTTTGATTTAGAAGATAATTACGGAAGAAATTAAATATAAAATAGGATATACATACAAAAATGTTGAAAATCACAGTGCATATGAAAGTTCGATGTGGCAAATAAACAATGAAAACGATCTTAAAGCGAAATACCGGCCGGTTTTTGAACCGCATCGCGTACCCCTGCTTTCTTATGCATCATATGCAAATGAGCATAAATTAGATTAAAAACAGACTCCAGTCCGACCCCACTTACTTAGCGTAACTGCAGAAGTATGCAGATATTTGAGATGCGTTTCAAAAACCGGCTGGTATTTCGCTTTAAATGAAACCCACCTCAGAGACAACGTGCTTGATGCTGGCCAGATACTTTTGGACGGTCTCCTGCAGACTCGGCACCGGTAGTTTTGGAAGCAGGGTTTCCGTCGACTGAAGTCTCGGTGGAGAGAAGGAGAGCAGGAATCGCACCATCTAAATTAAGAAGTCGATAAGATCTTGAGAATTGGAGTATATAATCTTTTACTGATTAGCTTTCTCTATTTGAAACTATAATAATCGATAGCAGTTCTATGCGCAGTCCCGCAATAAGTAGCGGGGTCGTTCTATTGTTTTTCTCGCTAATGAGAACTACTGTGGTTCGTATGATCACCAGCAGCACGGACACCTCGCTAAAAAACATGAAAATTTAAAATAAAAATTATTAAAGCGAAATACCGGCCGGTTTTTGAAACGCATCGTTTTTTGAACACAGCTGAATAATTACGTATTAATGCAAAGTTGCTCGAATTTAGCTCGATTTTTTATTCTAATTTATGTTCATTTGCATAAGCTGCATAAGAATGTTGGAATGCTGGATGTGTTTCAAAAACCGGAAGGGATTTCGCTTTACATAAAAATATAATCACTTACTCCCCAAATCCTCGTCGCGATTGATGGTTTCTTAGGGGTTTCAAAGAGAAATCCCTTATGGGAAAAGTAGAAATATTTGAGAAAACGGCGAATTAGGAAGGATGGCAAATAGGCAGAAGCGAGAGAAACGAGACCAATTTCAACGGCCTGAAATTTGGAGAAATTTTTTGAAAAACTAACTTTAATAAAAAAAAAACAGTCCTCTGTGTAGTCACGCAATAAGGTATTGGAGTCGTTTCATTTTTTTCGTTGCCAATAAGAACTACTGTGGCAATATTTCGTATAAAACAACACGGACACTGCCACTAACTTGTGATCTGTGATCTAATGAAAGTAAAAGAGATGCTAAAGTACCACATACAGTGCATCCACACGGATGTCAACAAAATACAGTACACCCATTGAAAACTATAAGGCACAGGTAGTGTACTGTACAGCATATGTAAACTACAAACTGCGGAACATGTCATACACAAACATTGATACTGTATCTTCACCCTTGAATAAAGGTGCACGCTCTTGAAGCGTAAAAGATTTATTTATTTATTTAAAACCATAACATAGCCAATCAGTACCGTACCTCAACAACTTTGTGGGTGGTCTTCGGGAGTACATTCATTATCCAATTGCCTGGATTCATCACATGGTAGGCGGCAATTGCAGCACTTGCACCCAGGACATACTCGGGGCGAATGGGCCAGGTCTTGTTCTCAACAGCATTCTAAATAGTACATGAACTAATTGAAAAGTACGCGAACTAAGTGAAACAAATTGAAAACAGCATGCATCATACCAAGCTCCTCATAACTGAAACATCGATATTTTCCAATAATTATCAATGATGGGATTTCCAAGTATGCTGAAAATGTACAGCATTTTGGAACCCCGCGATAATATTTTTTAATTTTTCATATTAATATATGCAGTTTTCGTGTAGAAATATAGTATTGACAGAATCACACTGAATGTTTGGGATCCTTGGACTTGGAAACCCCATTATGCTTATGCTCAAACCACTGCCGAATTTTTCAGGTACTGTAGGACTGTAGAAAGATTGGAGCCGCGGTTAGAGAGAGAAAGAGATACGTTGAGAGAAGAGCTAGAGAGGTAAGATGTAACCACCAGCCCTTAAAATGTATAAACTTACATATGTTAAATAGGCAGTTTGTTCCAATTTGCTCGGAAATCTCTTGTAAAGGGGGAAAGGCGGACGCACAACCTTCACTTTACTCGTTTTCCCAATCGTCATCTATAAAGTATACATTAATTAAAACTTTTCATGTACACTCGAAATGCTTGAAATGTTGAAAGAGAGTAGCACACAGGCCGAGTAAATTAAAGCGAAATTAAAGCGGCTCAACTTTGTCGTGCACTGGGTAAGAACATATAATAACAATTATTAAATTTTTTATACATATTTAACATATTCATCAACCAGGCACACAATTTTTCAAAGAAACCGTAAAGTGGTCAAATGATGATTAAAAAATCATCGATTTGTGATTAGCCAACTGCAAAAAGAAAGCAGCGTGCTGGATTCGAACCCTACACTCTTGTTAGATAACTTCTCTGAACAGCGCCTTAGACCACTCGGCCTCACAACACATGTGAGATTTGTGCTTGCGGAAAAATATTAGTACAACGACTGCACTTACGGCAGATCCTCCGAACGCTTTCAATAACGTTGCCGAAAGTGCGGAAATGGTGCGGGGCGCAAGTTGCGCGCCGCACCATTTCCGCACCGTTTCCGCACCTTTTCGGGAAACACTTTGCGCGCTATTTCTATTCCGCGCGCATTTTGTTTCCCATTCCTTTGCGGCGCGCATTTTGTTTCCCGAAATGGTGCGGCGCGCAACTCATCGGCTCTCAGTGATAGCACAGGTATAATACAGAGACAGTTCAAAGTTTCGAAGTTGGAGACTACTGAATACAAAATGAATACAACTTCGGCCGAAAGTATAAGATGTCAAATGGTCAAACAATGATGACAAAAAACATCAAGAACATCACAGAGAAAACAGTTTACATTATTCCCTTCTTATTATAAATGGGGCTGGGTGTAGTTATGAGTGTCACTCTGTCTGTCTGTATGATTCGACATACAGTAGAGTACAGTGTACAGCATGAACTGTCATTTCAAAAAATAATTAAACCTAAATTACTCATGTTTCGCAACACAATAGAAAAAGAGCTCAAAGATTACGCATTTTTCATTACTGCACATGCACAGTATTAGAACCAAAGCAATAATGAGTGGTGAATTTATTGTGTAGCCATATAAAATAAATTTTATGATCCATAACATAATATCCATTATTTGCATAATCAAATATTTGACCTCGAAAATGTTCAAAAGAATGTCCTACAGAAGGAAGGATAATAATAAGATTTACAATTTAAATTTGAAAAAAGTTTTAAATTATTAACTAGACCAAAGTGCATTCAAGCGTTGGCGCCAAGCCCAGTGCGCATTTTTATCTCAGCAGCTTTATCAACTAACTTCTCCAAGGGCTGGCTGACACGCGTGTTTTTCAGTAAAGATCCTTTTCTTTCCCTCCCTCCATATCACTCTCTTTTCTCTCTCTTTCTCTCTCTCTTTCTCTCTCTCTCTTTCTTCTCTCTCTCTCTTCTCTCTCTCTCTTTCTTCTCTCTCTCTCATCTCTCTCTCGCTCTCTCTCGCTCTCTCTCGCTCTCTCTCTTCTAATAATCACTCGTTATCGGTCAAAAGACTGCTTCCAAAATGTACTTTGTCCGAAGCCAATACAAAAGAAAAAGTGTAGTGTAGCCGGAATTTGCAGCCAAAAAGATAAATAACCAACAAAGTTGTAGTCGCTACAGAAGTGGTATGACGCGGAAACCCTTGCTCTAGAATGACGCTAATTTCGCGAACTCTTGGCGAAATTTGCAGTTCGCGCACATTTGGCAAAATTCATAACATGGCGCTAATTTCGCGAACGGTTGGCGAGCACTTTACTCCCAACTTTAAGTCACATGAGCTAAAAATAAACACATAAGACCATTTGTCTAATACTTGAGGACAAAGTACATAAGTACAATAAGTACACCAAACTGGAAAGCGGGTTTACTGATAAAGATAACGCGAGGCAAAATGGAAAATCTTAGAAAAGGGGAAATTCACAGAAAATTTACGATATCCAAAGAAAAAGATTTACTTGAAACAGACAAGAATTGGTAAGAGAGTTGTAAAACCAGGAATAATTTCAACCAAATTCAGGGTCAACGGTTTATCATATAATGGCTAGAGAAAGGTACAAAACAGATGTTTCCGTCTTTAGAATAACCAATGAAGGCTTCAATTAGTATGTGAAAATTGCTTGCTCCAATTTTAGAAAAGTTGTGTGAATACAATTAAATTTTAAATTATTAAATACTACAATGTTAGGTGTTAGGATTTATTCCCATCTTAACTCATACCAACTCTCATTTCATACAAAAACTTAAAGCGAAATACCGGCCGGTTTTTGAAACACATCGAGATACACCAGCATTCTTATGCAGCTTATGCAAATGAACCTAAATTAGAATAAAAACTCGATCGAAATTCGAGCAACTTTGCATAAATGTATAAGAATTCAGTTTGTACGATGCGTTTCAAAAACCGGCCGGTATTTCGTTTTAAGATAATTATTCAGAAAAAAAGAAAGGAGCTCCTTGTAAAAGAGCCTACTTTGCAAAATATTTAGAAAAACGTGACCGGACTTAAAAGAAGAACTCTTTGCTGCCAAAACACGTCAACTTTTTCTGATAAGCTAAAAAGACCAGAAAACGACACGCGCCTTTCATACTAAACAGTAAATAGACAAAACACCTGACCATATTAGTTCATAAGGTAAAAACAATAACAAGAAAAACAAGTTCAAGGTCAAAGTTTACTAGATAGAACCTTTGGTAGGACTATCAGACTTTCTTGTTAGCTCCGAAAACCAGGACAGGCTTGATAGAAACCGTCTGCGCACTTGCCCTACATTTTATCGAGCCAAGAACTGTCGGAGATACGACCTTACCAAAATAGAACAGAGATACTAAATCTATACTTATACATGAAATAATCATTAGCAAAATATATATCTACATAACTAATTTAATCAGAAACATGTAAGAAGCTAAATACTTAGCAGTAGAGCTCCTCTACTTACAGTGTATAAAGTATAAATTCCACGAAATCCAATAATTGAGCAAAAAACACCAAACTAACGAGTTTGATGTTTGAGTGCAGCAAACAAAGGTTGTTTTGCACACTTTCCAGCACTACACTATTATTTTTCACTCGCTGATTGAGTGAAACAAACTGTCAATAAAAAGCGTACGAGTGGATAAACATAAGAAAGTTCAACGAATAAAACGGAGAACATTTTATTATAACATAGAACAAATACGCTGGCCAGTGTTTTTTTTTTATAAATTTCCACTATCCCACTATGTTCCACTATCAGCTGCTAATTTATCGTTTATTTATGTACTGATGTCACAAGTGCACAACCAGTCTTATTTTTATTTTCTTATTGTATTGCAGAATATAATATAAGTACATAGTACTTTCTTACTTATTGTTAAATTTTCCAAAAAAAAATTCAAGAGGCAATTGAGACACCAGATTATTTTGGTGAGCAGGAAATGTTACAGTACGCGGCACGTCATAGGGTAAGATTATTTATGCTAATTTTTCTGTAATTTTTGAGATTGCTGCATAGCACAAAGTCAATCTTTAAGATTCACACACAAAAAACTGCAAAGGTTTACATTAAATCAGCAGAATAACCTTGATGAATAACCTTGATTAAAAGAAAATCTCACATATGCGTAGTAGTCACGTAGCTAGTAGTCACACAATATCACGGCGTTTCCCGGGTGGGCCCCACAACTACAAAGTACAAAGTACACAGCTGGACAAAGTGCATTAGAGCATCGGGCTCTGCAGGATTTTCATTTATTCTCCCGCACCCGGGGCTCTCGCGGGAACATTTGCAAACAGCCCTCCCGAACGACTTCAAACACCAAAGTACAGCCTACAAGCATCAGTTACTCTGTTTTCGATCATTTGCTCTAGAACAACGGTCATTTAGTGACGGGGGATGTAATGGGGTTTTCCAAGTATGCTGAAAATTTACCGTATCTTGGAACTACACGAGAATATTTCTTTACTTTCTCATATTGTATATGCAAGTTGCGTGCAGAAATACGGTGGCATTGACAGAAGCACACGAATTTTTGGGATACTTGGAAACCCCATAACTGAAAATAATCATATAACGGCTATTTGAAAGAAATCTCACTCAGCCTCTCAGCCAGCCCACAATACTTTGTTTGGTGCTATTTATGCAGGTGTTAGGCGAAATAGACTACAAAATCAGTTTTCTGCAAGGCCCGGAAGAATATAGATCAGTGGTCTACATGGAGCACGGAATATTACTAATATGAGTGCCGCGAGTGTGCTGCACACAACTCACCCTCTCTTGCACACTTCTCTGCCCAAGGTATCGACGACAGAAAATAAGTGATGAGCCAGAAGTCCGCCACGTGTGCGCGAATTAAATTGTTTGATATTCTTCATAGTGTAGCCGTAGCGCATTCTTTTCACGTCAAGGACTGCGAGTGGCGACTTCTGTATTTTTCAGCCTCGTAAAAGTACCACAACTACTTTAACCTCATCGCAAACGAAAAAATACAGCGTTCTTTGTGATTTGGCGCAGTAGAGGCACCGTGAGAGGTCTGGTTGCACAATGTCCCAAAACTAAGCCGCGTGAATTAAACTAAACATTTTTTTAGATACGCACATATAAAAGTTCGAATTTAACTGTAAAACTCTCACATATTCATAAAGCCATTACTGTAACGACCAAGAAACTGCAAACAATACCACGTATATAAATTCTAAAAAACCACAATCAATCAGTTCATAAAATTTTATTCGACTCGTACTTCTTCGAAGGCGGTTCGTTATTACAGTACAACATTTTGACTAATAAATGACATCTTATAGGCTACTATTAGACACATGTGGTTGCATATGCTTCAGTATGACAAAAAACTTAATTCTTATTTGCTAGGCTACAAACTACAAATGTATTTACTAGGCTACAAACTACAATCCAAGTGTAATTGTATATGTTTTCTAATCTTCTCTGTACAGATATTCCACTCCAAACTGGGCGACTCCCTCCTCGAATGGAATATTGACAACCTGAAACGAGAACATTTAAAATATATGATTAAACCATTAAAAGAGTTTAAAGAAGAATGGCACGTTGTCTTGAAATATATGAGAAACTGCATTCACAATGCAGTGTTCTTTTCTGTCAAATCCGTGCAGCACTGCAGCACCATAAAATTGTATTAATACATGGATGGAAATACAGTTGTTCAACTATGTTTCAGAAACCATGTAATGAACGCTTTAAAGAATTCAGACGGGTTGATTTAGTGCCAATTAACGAAATAACTAAACATATTTTAATGCTTAGTGATATTCTTTCGACTAACGCAAACTATTTTGGTTCGGACCGAGTTATACTCTGACAAAAGTAAATTTTATGTAAGGGCGCATTCGAGTTGGACATTTTCCGGAAAAGAAAAGGAAAAAAGTGGTTCGAGATGGATTTCACCAGAAAAGAATGCAATTGCCACGCATACACATGCAAATGATCGATTGATTTTAGTTTCAATTACGGTACAATTGCATTTTCGACAATTGCGTGTATTATTTTTTTTCTGGGTGTCCATCTCGAACCACTTTTTTCTTTTCTTTTCCGGAAAATGTCCAACTCGAATGCGCCCTTAGTATGCAACTCGTGGGCTAACTACCGGCTACCATATACGCACATTCTGAATTGTAAACACTTTAATAGAAATAAGTTGAGTAAAATTGGTCTTTTTTGCAAGAAGAATTATTTGGCATGTATGATCGAAATGTTTCACTCCATAAATATAAATTCCTCTTTGTCTTCGGAGATAGTCTGTGGTGGCACCTAGTAATTTACGCTCGGGACGATGTTGCTGTTCTTATTGCTAGTGAAATATGACATTGAAACTTTGTTTCGGTGACTAAGCTAAGGCTAAGGCCAAGCGACCTCATATATTTACGAAATTAAGCACAATACGCACGTGACTTACGTCCGGCATTTAAATAAAATAAGTATAAGTAAGAACAAAAAATCTCGTACCTTCATCAAATATCTCATCTCGTCCTTGGCCAACCACTTCTTCTTCTTGGTGGCCTCTTCTGCGGCCACGACCGCCTTTTCATGATCCCACTCACGGATATCAGCATGGTATTCTCGGATCACCGTCAATCGGTAGGCTCCTGAAAAGTTAAAATATGTGATATCAATCAAAGTGATGGACATGATATTCTCAGAGGCCGTCTTCACCAACACACAGGGAACCCTCCCTAGGCTCACGAGCGCAGACTACGCACTCTTTAGCTCCCTGGGTCGGCCAGGGAGGGAGGGCTTCCTGCGTGTTGGTGAATGCGGCCTCAGTCGCCTCAGACATAGCCAATCTGTAGTCCCCTAAAACATTTGCAAGCCGGGCTACAGATCCATGAGAAATGTTTGCAAAGATAAATGCATATAAATAAAAAGCATAATTAATACTTCGATATCCGTCTTCGAGCCCAAGAATCTTGCATAATGTAAAAACTTTATGCATAAACAAAGTGTGTTAGAAGAACCGGAATAGGAAAACGTATAACTTTACACATCAATGTTTTTATTAGTTTTAATCAAGAACCTCAAAAAAGCACACCAAACTCGACACTACCCATTCGTGTTTTCATATACTATATATACACAGATTCACATACAAATACAGTATACAAACTACTCTTCATAAGAATTTTACTGAGCGCAACACACAGGTCACTAATTCGACAATATGAACAGAACGAAATAAATTAAATCACAACTCACCCCAAATAACACCAAGTCCAAGGGCGGCCCATCTTCCTGCGCGGATCAGAGGAGAAACCTACAATAATGAAGCTGTATTGGCACGATATATAAGACTGACGGTGTGAACTTGTTTGTAAAACGTAACCCCCTGGTTTGTAAGTCTCACGAGTTCAGTGCAGTAAGGTCTAAGGACACCAACATACTAACACAACAGGGGATCTACAGAATAATAAGGTATACAAACAAACAATACACATGACAATCTGACAGCGAAAACATATAGGTGATGTGCTGTTGAACGGTGTCACTGACCCTTACCTTATTATAAATAAAGAAAGTCCCATGGTCCCAAGGGCAAGAATACGGTTTCTAAGGTTAACTGTTAACATGCTATGACACTATGGAGGTTTTTAACGAGGCACGAGGAGGAGGAGAACTAATTTCCATATTATATGCAAATATCTTTGCGCTTCGGGGCATCCGGACACAGGATGGAACAACGTTTGGATATAAGGCAAGCAGACGTAGTCGACCAGAGGCCGTATTCACCACTCAAGGGTAAACATTTCACTAGAGACAAGACTTTTGGAACGCATTTTTCGGGAAGGAGAGTGAGTGGTGAATGCAAATTTTGTGACATAATCTCGCTTTCTAGGTAAATTTTCTCCGAGAGACAGTTTTCTCCAGGGGTAAACGGAGTGGAGAATACGGCCTCAGGTTATTTGAAAACCACGAGCGAGAGCGATAAAGCTTGTTGAACAAAATCGTATAATTCAATAATTCGCATATCTTATCTCGAAAAAAATGGGCAGAAAAGACACTACACGTGTTTCATCGAGTAATAAAAAATCTAGGGATACAAGAATCGCTCAGGCCACCTTTAGGCCCAAAGGGCCAAATTCACCAAATTAAAGGCTTCTAAGCGACTCTCCTAATGAATAGATCTATAGATCATAAAAAGAGTTGTGAACTTTCTACTAAAATAAGTGCCCAACGTAGTCTGCAGCGGATGCATGTGAAGCTTTAGGAGAAGGGGAAAGTAATGCACAATAACATAACAAGCTTATGTTTACGAATTTAAAAAGAAAAACGAAAGCAACAGGTCTAAGTTGCAGACAAGTAAAAGAAACACCAACCTTGATAGGCTGGGGAAGAACGACTGTGTTGGGATGTCTCGGGAACGGAGTCTCGGACATTTTAATTACACCTGAAATATGAAATAAACATTAGCATCAACTATACAAAACAAATTTCAAAGTTAACTTGGGCCAGAAATACATCAGCAAAGGTAAAACGGTAACATCAACGTCCCCGCTTGTGAGGAACATAAATAAAGACATATCTACCCATAAACTAAGTCACAAACAACGAAATAATAAAGTTTAGAACAAAAAACACATAAATTGAAAAAATCTCTGGTACCCAAACGCACCGGGTCCCGTTCCAGCCAGAAAAACCGATCCGCGATCCGCGGCATCGCGGATCGGGTTTTCTAGCTGGGTCGGATACCGTGCGGCACGGTACTTGGCTACGGTAGCCGCGACGTATTTTAGAAAACACCTCAAAAATAGCAGGGCTGCACCCACCCCGCTCCCTCCTGAAAATAATATAATAAACAATATTAACCTTACACCAAATACAGAAGGCAATTAGAAAATATATTTTATTATAACACACTGCAAAATTAGGCATACGGCAAACACGAAACACGCAATAGCACAACATGAAAATGTTATGGAAATGTAATGTAAAATAGGTTGCTATGTGCAAACAGGTGAGGTGCTACTGTAAAAAAATATGTCAGCAAATTGAGTGCAGCAATATTGTAATAAGAATAAAGACAGTACCTACATAACTATAAGGTTAACAACAATCAAACTATGTAATGCGGTTAAACTAAACAACAGAGTATGAATAGCTAAGAAACTAATGTAAATCTACAATCCAAAATAATAGCTAACATCTAACCACATAAATAACCAACTAATAACTCGCGACCAAATTACTTAAGCTAATATTTATAGGCTGCACAAATGACGTAGTTTCCCGTCAAAAAAATATTTACATAAATTGTCTTCATTAATTTCAAATTATAGGATATGTAAATAAATATTGGTAGTTCTTACAAACATTTTACGTCCAAATTACCCTCGTATGGGTACCCAAGAAATACATTTCTGAACTCTCGTTTCGCTCCCAACTGTGATTGATGTTGCATGTCGGAACTTGGAACGTGTGGTTCGGAATTGACATAGAAGCCATAAGTCGTGCGTTGCCACAAGTGCATCTAAATATGATACTTTACCACGATGCATGTAATATTCATGAAAACTATAATACACAGAAACTAAGACTGCGTATATAGCTCGAACTCGGGTTTCAGTGCTGATTTTTCACGACAATATCTTGCAAACGTGTAAATTAAATCCCAGCCATTTATCTTCTTTGAAGTTCATCAAAGTCACACATTTAGCCTTTTTGAACTTGAACGTAAGGCCTCTCGCCTCTCACACAAAGGAGGTATGACTCGTTACATGCTCCGTATGATTGTAGGCTTTTACGAATTATTTTATTTAAAACAAACACAAATTCATACCAACCTAGGACATTTTCTGAAGATATTTTCTTGCAAATTTCAAAGCTCGAAACGTGGCATGTGGCACTCGTGGCAGTAAGGCAAATCAGCCGCGGAACTATCCTCTCGTACCGTACGTGCGATTTCCTCCCTGAATAATTTGCTTAAAGTGAAGAAAACACTAAAACACTATTTGTTTGACCATGTGTGATGCATAAAGGAGATAACCAAAAATTAAAATATTCCATTGCAAAAATTTCTTATGTTAGGTATACGCTTTTCACACACCAAAAATTGCGATACAATAATATAGGCATATAGTCATAGTTAATTTTGAGACCAAAGACTTTTATATGAGCATAATCATAACGTCCTAGTCCCACCCAAATAACAATGTGAACAAAGCATACGGCTTCCAATTTACCTTTCAAAAAAAGTAAAGTGCAAGTCTCACCTGAATCTTGGATTGCAGGTTCATTCCCAATAATCATAAATCACAGAGCCTCACGAACGGTTGAATGCGCTAAAAATAGGCGCATAGCGGGGTTTCCATCTTCGCCAACCGAACATGCGAAAATGTCAAATGCCCATCCATTTTCAAGTCATTTTACATGATGTCAACAGTCAACTGCCTACGGCGAATCGCACATTTGACACGGTCCTGCCGCGAAAGGGAAAGTGCCAAATAGTACTATTCAGAACAGGACCCGTGTTATTTGAAACAGATCCATACTAGATCAAACATCGCTGCCGAGTGCCGGACCATGTCATTTATATCGACTCGAACATGGAAAGGCATTTGTCATCTTCGCAAGTGCTAATCGCACACATGGAAAGCCCATAAGAGAGTCGCCACGCGAATAGACTCTCGTGCACATAATAATACTTTTAAAACAACAAATACTTACATTCTTACTAATTGTAAGCATCCTGTCGAAATCTTGGTGTTGATCGGAATCCAAAACGCCCACGGTCGCAGTTGCTCAAGCCTGAAAGGGATACGCATCTATTCTATAAGAGAAAATCCAGGATATAGTAAGTTCTTCTCAATAGGTCACCCATAAAACTTACTTTTATCTCATTATCCTCCCTTCCAATTCTTCTTCGAAGCAGAGCAGGCACCTTCCCTTAACAAAACAAATGTGTGAATATAGGTAAAATAGAAGAGAACACTCGAAAATTTGAAAAACTCGTAGCTTTGGAAATGGCACAACGTAAAAGATAATGCAGGTAAGAATTTTGTACTTATAAACTATAAGACTTACGCCATACATACCAATGTGTCTCCATATCGTCGCTATTCCGTAACAACCAGAACAGCAGTCCCGTTCTACCCAGCCGAACCGCCACGAAACCGTCCAAGCCTCTTCTTTGTTGCAGACGACTGAAATATTCTGTGTAGCAAAGAAACGGTAATAAACCATGCAAGTATATTCATTCGATCTAAACGTACCATAAAGCGTATTATTTCATTTCATCGTCCTTGTTCCATGTCTTCCTCGAAGCGGTACATGTACACGACTACCTGATGCAAACAATAATATAGAAATTCGAAGAAAACAAAGAAAAATAAGAACAAATCGAAAAGCACAGCATTCGCCAAAAAAAGATGAACTAAAAATGCAATGTGCATGCGAGGCAAACGAGCCGGGTTCCGAACTCGGAACGGGACCCGGTTCGTTTTACGAGCCGGTACGTACAGTAATCCGAGCCGCCTAAGCGGAACGGAACCCGGTTCGTAAGGTCCAGCCGGAACGGGACCCGGTCCGTTCGCGCACGTAGTGTTCTTCCGTTCAACGTTCTTCATGTATCATTTCGTATTTGATGTGTTTCGAGTCATATTACTCTGTGCAGGCCACTTTCTTTACGCATGGAATCACCACGCATTTTGTGATTGATTGATAACGGACATTCTTTGTTATCTGAAGGATCTGAACATTTTAGGCATACATATGTCATATTGGCGCTCGTTTTCTGCCGAACCTCAAACTCCGTCGTCTTCAAGTCCTTCACAGGAGCCGAAACGTAACACTCCGCTCTGCCAACACTCACTGGGAAGTCGAATGTTGCGCAACCTCGTCAAACCCCGTCGCTCTCCATTGTTTGTGCTAACTGGAACAGCCCAAGCTGATGGTGAGCTGTTTATATTATGGTGATCTTTTACGGCTATCAACATTTGGGTGGATGGCAATTAAGAGGGTTGCACCGACGACAGACTATATACATGTGAAGACCACATTACATTATTCGGACATAAGACGCACGCACGAATATGTTAGCGCAATCAACTGCTGGTGCACTGTTCCGTGAACTATGCAGTGTGTTCTTTTTTATCCATATTTGAGCCAAGTAGAGAAGAGTAGTGAGTAGTCGTTGTCCCGTGGGCTGTGACCGCCAGCTACGGCAGGAGGTATGTTTTACAAGAACGACATATCTGTTGCTGTTCAGTTCGATTTGTGGGTCTGTGTCCGTCCGTAGCCTTTTTCACTATTGGAAATTATTATTTTAGCTAGTAAGGTCTCGTCTTCGTCTGACCCTGTCTTCGAGTCGACCTTTTATGTTGGCGAACACTCTTTTCCTGAACTACGTCCAGTGAATGAACTTAATTATCAATGGTATGTCGTTCTGTCAAGTCTAATGAATCCTAGAAACGTTGTTTCTTGTATCTTGTGATACTTGTATACTATGTTTTATTTTATTTTTCAGCCCGTCAACCGTTATTCCTGCTAATTCTAGCTCTTCAAATGCGCTCCAAACAAATCCAATGGCTCCTTTGTCGATTGAAACCTTTGGTGGAGAAACGGCTGGCGCTGGCTTGGACTACCTCAGCCAGCTACCAGATGGAGAGACTAGTTGTATGCAGTCTCGAAAGAGTGGTCGGTTATTTGTTATCTGCGTCTTCGCATTGATGGCGCTGTAGCGCGTACACGCATATATGTGGATTCCATTCCCTTAGCTGACACTGTCACATGTAATAAAAAGTGATCTACACCGCTCCGACCCTGGAATGGTTTATAAACAATCTCCGAGGGAAAATGAATGTTTGTGAGAAAAAACAATCAGGAAAAGAGTGTTCGCCAACATAAAAGGTCGACTCAAAGACATGGTTTATAAACAATCTCTGAGGGAAAATGAATGTTTGTGAGAAACATATCGGTAATGCATTCTCTATGGTCTTGATACTGTTCTGCCGCAGTACGTAGTAGTAGTAGTAGTAGTAGTAGTAGAGCGCATAGTAATAATGTATGATTGTTTTAGCTCAAAATCTCGCCTTATCGAATATGAGGAATGAGATTGATCAGAAGAAGAAGGAAATCCAACAATTAGAAATCGATGAAGTAATGTTGAAGGATTACGTTGCCACCAATTTTGCCGACGTAGATGGCTTGGTCAGTCTGTTTAGTTTGTTATCTTTTGGTGAGGTAATAGCTGACAGTAGCTTTTTGAGATGCCCTTCGCGACTCATGGCATAAACTTGTTGACGCTCTGACCGACGAAACCACCATCCGAATTAGCATATTGCATAAATTCAGACGTCTTGAGCTCGTAGCCATACCACCGTCGGGATTAGAGTATTAGGTATTGAAAATCATAAAGAGATACAAGCTTCAGAAACACTACATATATTTCGATGGTGGTTGTGAGCTTTTCCCGACGAGTTTTATGCCCTGGCCTTGACTCCTTGACAGGCGTTCACGAGTGTACTGGTACTGTACTGTACATGTACGAAATCATGAGTCTAATTCCTAATTACTGGAGTTAAGCAAACTTTGAGTTTTTTATCCGGATACTTGTGTTTAGCATGAGGACGGTTTGAAAGCAGAAATCGCCGATTTGGAAAGGGCGATTGCCCAACTCCCCCAGCACCTGCAGCCGCCAGTGGCACCTCCAGGTATACATTTAAGCTAAATGATCGGAGGCCATATGCCATATTCCATATTCACCACTCCAATCCCCTTCGGGAAATATTCCCTGGGGACAGAAAATAGCACTCTAATGTGAGGCACGCTGGCACGCAGAGAAAAAGGCGGGGAATTCCCCATGGGGAATTGAATGGTGAATATGGCCTCGGGAGTGATCTTTACTTGAAGCTTTCTCTAACAGTAGCAGAACGGTGCGTGCAATCACAATCGCATCGGCCTATTAAATATAATTGTAGATTTTAACTGCTCCAAACTCTAACAATACGCTAAACTTGTTTTTCTCTAGTTCCCCAGCGTCCCAAGCGATCGAGGGGCACCCCTGATATGGAAGAATGGATGTGTGTGAAGTGTAGCTCGGCAAATAATGAAGCCGGAACCAGGTTAGCAGTTACTAGTGTAGTACTGTATGCTACTTACTACTTACTAATATGAAATTGGAAGTGTGTAAAGCATAGCGTTACGGGTAACAGGTGCAGGGTGTACCATCATGCTAATTTCCCACCCCCAATATTTTAGATGTATCAAATGTGGGATGCCGCATCTATCAGTTAACAAAGGTGAACGGGACATTTGTGGCTGTGACTTTTGCTGCCCGGCAATGGCAGGTTTGTTTGCTGTGTAGAACGATGGGTAGATTGCTTTTCAGTGGGCTCTTATATCTTTAACTCTTAACTCGTATTTATTGTTCTGTCTTCTCCTGTGATTCTTTTTCTGTTCGTGTGAACGTGGCTTTTTCTGATCCGAATGTTGAAATGTGAATGTTGTGCCAATTGTATGCTGATTCTTATGTTTGTGATCTTCTATTTGGTCTCTTTCATAGCATGTGTAATGTGTACTTCCTCTCTATGTTCTGTGTGCTTGTGTGCAGTCTATCTTTATTAAAGCGAAATACCGGCCGGTTTTTGAAACACATCGGGTACACCAGCATTCATATGCAGTGTATGCAAATGAACACAATTTGGAATAAAAAATCGAGCTGAATTCGAGCAAATTAGCATAAATAGGTAGAATTCAGTTGTCCACCATCCGTTTCAAAAACCGGCCGGTAATTCTCTTTAAAGATTTAGCTTAGCTTATTGTTAGCGGTGTTGGGTTAGTTTAGAGGAAACAGCGAGCTTACTTTTCACACATGTTTTTTTCCAAAGTTGCCTCCATTTTATGGCTTTTCGAGTGTTTGCCTATCTTGTTCCTTTTTTTTTGTTTCTGAAAATGTGACTATTCTATTTTTATTATTATAGACCGGTTCTGTGTCTCACCGGACAATGGATCTGACTGGCTTCTCGTCGACGCTCAGTAGATTCATGTTATAATTTGAATTCCATTTATCTCATTTTCGAGATGGTATCTTGTTTCCGCTCCCGTTCTTTTTTACTTCTACCCGGCACCGTAATTGCCTTGGCACTGGATTAACCTATCTAATTTAGCGTGTATTCTGGTATTCTTTGATTTTTTTAGTTATACTTGCGCGATCCTATTCCTTGTTGTTAGTTAGCCTATAAATTTTGCCGCAGCCACACCGTAACCCCTAGACCTAGAGTTTCGCAACTTTGTAAAAACGTATTAAATGTTGCAACAAAATTGGTATGCTATTTGAGCGTAAGCCAACTCGAGTGCGAGTGAGTGATTGTTTTGCCAACTTGTCTTATCTGTAGAATTACTTCTGACTTATGTTGACCTTTATTAATGATTAATGATTATAATATTAATTGCCTTAACTTCATCTTGTATTATGCATCCATCATAGTATTCATGTGAATAGTGTACATATAATTTGTTTCAATAAATTTTTTAAGTAGATCTGCAATATTGTTTATTGACTTTTTCTTCTTGGAATTTTCCGCAACCCGCGAGTACTTGAATTTTGATAATTTTTTCTCTGACCTGTGCGAGCGAACTGAGCGTCACGTGACGCAAAGTGGATCTAAAATGCTCAAATGATTCAAGTTTGATGTTTTGTATGGTTGATCTACTTGATCAGTATGTCGTAGCTAGTTTTTCGCTTTTCTGTTTTTTTTTTTTTTTTTTTTTTTTTTTATTTTTTTTTTTTTTTTTTTTTTTTTTTTTTTTTTTTTTTTTTTGTTTTTTTTTTTTTTTTTTTTTTTTTTTTTTTTTTTTTTTTTTTTTTTTTTTTTTTTTTTTTTTTTTTTGTTTCGCTTTTCTGTGCAATTTTTACTTTTATCATAAACTTATTGTTCGATTTTCAGATGGCAACTTTGGCAGCTCTACGGGAGATGGGCTTCGGTGAGGTGGAATCAGAAAAAGCTGTGGCTGCGGTCGGGGACAATCTGGAAGCTGCAGTGGGATGGCTGACGGAGTTACAGCAATCTGTTGTAAGTCGTAGTTACAGATTGTTGTGGACATTTTGGGATTATGGTCAGTCTCAGTCTGAGGACAGGGGTATGTGAACTAACCCAACCGAAATAAACTTGTGGCTAGATGTATCTAGCAAGTCCAGTGTAGAATGAGCGAATTTCTTCGAATGGGGTTTCCAAGTATGCTGAAATTTTACCGTGTCTTGGAACTGCACGACAATAGTTTTTTTTTAATTTTTCATATTATATATGCATGTTCGTGCAGAAATACGGTAGTTTTGACAGAATCTCACAGAATTTTTGGGATACTTGCAAAACTGCAAACCCCATACTGTTTCTCATCCGCACTTGCGTGCGGATGAGGAAACAAATCTGTATATACTAATACTGGTGATTTTGTTTCAGGAAAGCTCTGTGACATTGAAAGAGGACGATGCTCCGGTAGGAAAAATCTGTGACCTTTATTTTATGTTTTATGTGCATGATGCATATGGTTGTAAATTTTCAACGTATGCTGTTTTATGCATGGGCCAGCAACGTGTGTTATAGTTGGGCTTTGATGCCGTTATTTGCTCACCTGTTCCTACTATGGCATATTGACTGTTGACGTTTCAGGCCGAGGGGTCCATTGTCACCCTCAAGGACGAAGAACCTGCGGCTGCTCAGACCGAAGCTCCTATGCTGCCTAACAGCTTCAAGTGTGATGAGTGAGTTTTGCTTTACTTTAGATGTTTAGATCTGTCTTATTCTTTGCTCAGTGAGCCAGTGAGCATGGGCATAAGCGTTGCACACAATTACACACCAACCACTCATATTCATTTGGGCTATTGCAAATTTATACATTTGAGTAAGCGTTATGTTTGGGTCAATAAGCAAGCGTAATATCTCCATTTGCTAGGATTAGTCCCTAACGTGAGTGATCCATATTTCACAATACCGGAAAGCTGCTTAGGCTTACGGTTCATATAGGATAATAGGATTGAAGAGTACGACAACTATGATACTTTAGCTGTGGAAAGCTTCTGCGAGACCACGATGCTGTCATGTTCCACGCAGCAAAGACCAGTCATGAGAATTTCTCAGAAAGTGCCGAGGTTCCTTTTTTTGACATTTGTGTTTCTTCAGTGCTACGTGATGCAATAGTTTCTTTGCTTCCCTGTCTATAATGTTTCTTACTGTGAAGGCTTAAATATTACTACTTTTAAGGCTTCGGCTCAGATTGGGACCCCCATAAGCCTAAGCCTAACCTGGTCGTCTGTTTCAGTCGCTCAAGCCATTGACTCCTGAAGAGCGTGCCGCCAAAGCCGCTGAACTGAAGGAAAAGCTGAAGGAGGCGCGAGTGAAGAAAACGGAGGACGAAAGACGTGAACAGGTAGACTTGGCAAGATTTATCGTCCATTTTCCCGCAGTAATTGTTAGCTGAATTGAGATTTAACGATTAGTCTTCACGTAGAACCCGCCTGCGGTGAGGCTTTTCTGAAACAAAATGCGTGCGTAGCGCCATTGTGTAGATGAATTAGGGCGTAGCAGAAAAGGTTAAAGACTGCATATATATTTCTGCATTTCATTCATACTAGATCGAGAAAGAGAAACGTCGCCGTGAGGAGGGCCGTATGATGCTTGAGAGGGCGGAACAGTCAAAGGCACATGAATTGCGAGAGATCGCCGAGGATAGACGCAGACAGAAGCTGGAGGACCAGAAGGCCAAGCAGAGGATTCTTGATCAGATCAAGTCGGACAGGGTAGGAGTTTGAAATGTTTGGGACTTTCTGTATGAAGCAAGGTAGTACCGTAAGCTGGGCATAACCTGGTGTGTCAAATCACGCACACTGACTGAAGCAGGCTGACTATCTCCACATGTTATGGAAGATTTATACAATTTGAGTGAAACATTGGTGCTTTGTGATTCGGCTACTTGACTCATAGATGGGATTTGTGCACGTTTGTTAGTCACTGTAGACTATATGTGTCTCTCTCTAGGAGGCCAAGAAAGCCAAGGAGCAGGGTCTTCCACCACCGTCCCACGATCCTGCAGGCCCCACCTCTGTTGTGAAGCCTCCACCGAAAGTTGACTATCAACAAGCGAACATTCAGGTTTGTCAACGTTGGTTTTTTTTGCTCTTATTTGGGCCTTTGATTGCTAGTTGTATGTGAACGGAGATGGCCGTCTTTTTCTACCAATGTTGATTGTTGAACATCTAAAAGAACGTCTTTATATATTTTTTTATTTAAGGTGCGCCTCCCGACCGGTGAAACTGTTCGGCAGACGTTTGGAGCGAATGAGCCGGTTAGTCTTTCATCAGTAAAAATTCTGCGCCCACTGTAACTGGTTTTCCTTCTCGTATATTTTTTTCGGGTTTCTGAATTCTTCTATTGTGGCCATTTTTATCAAGTGTGAATAAGTTAAGATTGATATTTCCGTATTTTTCCCACTTGTGTGTGTGCGTGCGTGCTGAAAGAAACAATAAGTACTTAGTTTGTAACTTAAACTAACCGTCTGTAGGTATCGGCTGTCCGTCTATGGATTGAGATGAACCATAATGCAGAGGGTCTTCCTTTTGTTTTCATGATTCCCTACCCCAGAAAGGTGATCGGAGAGGAGGAATATGAGGCACCCCTCAATTCACTTGGTAGTCTTTTAATAACTATACTAGAGTGTCTCTTTGCCTTATCTTATATATTTATATAAACCTTTAGTGGAAACAATCAAACAATTACAACTATAAGTGAGATAGAGAAAAGGACGCTGGGCGTAATCCCGTTGACGAACTGATCAAAGAAACCGCCTTCCAAATTAGCATATGGCATAAATTTGGAAGGTGGTTTTGAGCTAGCAGCTGTACCAGCGTTGCGATTAGAATATTAAGCATGCTAAATTCGGAGTGCTACCAGAAATGTATCAGAAACGTCTAGAGTCCACTTTTCCACAAAGAAAAACGAGGTCCGTGTTTGACACGGTATTTATAATCAAATTATTCTTTCATACTGTTTATATTTATGACTTTTCACTATTATATTTCAAAATTATTTTACTTTACGGTTTACAATTATCTCTCTATTATTGTTTGTTTATTGTATCATAAAAAAAGACACAACTTCGGGAAACATGTTAGGATTTATCCCCTAGAAGACCAGCTAACGACCTGAGCATTTTATCTCGTTGTCGTTTGTCAAAATCAAAACAAGTGACACATTTATTTATGTTGCTTCAGTAAGCTAATTGTTTTTGTTTTTAGGTCTGGTGCCGGCTGCAAACCTGATAATGAGCCGACAGCGTTGAACAACAAACTGAGCATTCATTATGTACTACAACATTACTATTACTGTAAAGTATTTATTTATTTGCTCAGTCGGCCATCTACAACTCTGAGGATTCCTTGTTTATCTGAACTACTTTTTGTGAGCTGTGTTATCCTCTTCGATCACGAATATTTATCATACTGTAAAACTATTCTTACCATAGGGTCTCTGCTGAATATTTGGCCACACTCGAACTCAATACAATCCGTGTAGTGTACATAGATGTGTGTATCATCTTCGCCCGGTAACTTATACTTAATCGGTGTTATATTTATTGAGTACCAATACCCTCAGTGTTTTTGTTACCTTATGTTTATTTTCTGTCCTAAGTGATCCGGGCTGTAGTACTGTGTATACGGAACTCATCGGTTGATCAGTTTTATGAACTCAACTTTTGTTTAACTTTCTTTGTTGTGTTTTGTTTAAAAAAAAGTATTCTGTACTTTGTACTTATTATTGTTTATTTCTTGTATACGATCGTTACGGCGATTTACCATATTTGTTTTTTTTCTAGCTCAATAGACATTTTCGTACTGTAGCGATTCAAAACTTGAATGAAAACTCTCGAGAGTTGTTTATGAATTGTAGTTATACACTATTAGTTATTTCGTTATCAGACTTGCCTGCGAGTAGAAATTTGAGTGTTCTTCGTTTTTTGTGCGTATATGGGTATAAATTAAACTATTGATTTTCAGGTATATGCCCTGGGGTAACTGGTCAATTGTCTGCTGACAAAACGCAACCACTAATCATTGATCGATCAGGTATTGGTCGGTTATTTGGAAAGTTTTTCTCATTTCGTATCATTGCTATTTTGTAGGGGTACCACTACATACGTTTGTTTTGAAAAATATTTACAAGTCACGAGTTTTGATTTTAGTCTGTTTGCTCACTGATTGGGAGTGATTGTATGTTTGCTCATTTGTTAGGGAGGTTTGCTTTCCTTTTCCTTACTATATCTAAGATAACTTACGAGCTGTAGGTCGAAGTAATGAACTGTTTTGACAGTTACAGTATTTCCTGTTGTATATATCTCATTTTGCATGTCTCTATCATCTTCCTAGTTTTGCTCTACCCTTTACTCTACCGTAGATTGAGACCCAATATGTTGTTTGCGCGCCGCGTTGCGTGTGTTTACTGGGGCCGAACAGGGTTGTCCTTTCTTAGTTCGTTTGCTGGTCATCCTAGCGTTCTTTTCGCGATGATTGATCGCCTAATTCAAGTTCTTCCTTTGCTGGTTTTCAAATCGCCTTTCGATGGGGTAGCACTCGTGGGCCTAACTTACATGTATGGTTCGTTTATAGTGATTTAGTGATTCCCCCGTTGTCTTTTGTCAACTGTCTCAAAAACCCAATTGGGTAATCTGTTCATTGTATGAAACAATGAAACTTTGACATAATAATCATCAATTATCAGTGGATTATTAGCGTGAATCAACATTGTCATGATTTTACGCCTATTTTGAAATGTGAGAGAGAAGTCACATTGTTTTTCTTATGATTTTGTTCTATTGACAACGGTGCTATTGTGAAACGAACTCTCCTCGGCAGCAGTCAATATTTTTTTGAATCAATTGGTGAGAGTCTAAACGTCTAATGCACTTGTTTTTGTCAACGACAGTGAGCTTAGTGATTCTTGCACTTTGTAGTAAGTGTCTGTCTCCCAAGTGTAAATTCCATCGTATATGTTTTGTGATTTTTATAGTGAGCATCTATAGGGAACGGTGTATGGTTTACTAAGGAAAAGCGATTTGTATGTTACTCGAAGCAGGAAGTTATTTCTAAACGTTTCTTACATCTCTCTCTCCCTCTCTCTCTTCCTCTCTCTCTCTCTCTCTCTGTCTCCGTCTCTCTCTGTCTCCTTCTCTCTTTATCTCTCCCTCTCTCTCTGTCTCCTTCTCTCTTTATCTCTCCCTCTCTCTCTGTCTCCTTCTCCTCTGTTAATGTTTTCCAAGCTTGTTCCGAGAAACTAGGCCTCTCCAAGCTTGTTCCTACTATTTTCCCAGTATTCTCCAACAACTTTCTCGGGCCAAGCTCGGAAAACCCGAGTTTCTCGGGCCAAGCTGGGAAAATACTCGGCCCAAGCTCGGGAATTCCGGAGGGGAAAACGGAAGTGTACGCAATGCTACAATTTACGTTCGTTAACCGTGCGTCTCCTTCTTCAAATATACCGCCTTTGCCACGTGCGCGTTATCGCTCAAACGCAGTTTGCGTGCCGATTGGATATTTTTTCTCATTTGTGTTTTTGTATCCACTGTTTTTGTTTATTACTTGTTTGGTTTATGTTTACGCGTATGACGGTTAAAAAGATGACGTGCTTGTCTAGCGTTTATGTGCGTACCGTTGCCGTACGTTCACAGTAGTTGTAGAATTTTATCTTCCTTTTTATAACTTTATAGGATGGATATGCAGATTACGACCCGTTCCGTCCAAATGAGAACTATGGAAGAAACATGGTAATCTGTCTCCGGACGTCCCCGCTTGGGCCGCCATCGTGATGCCCTCAATGTTGTAAGTAGGCAGGTTTCGCTTTTCGTTTATCCACAACTGTTTGTAGTAAGCCATATTGGCGGAGGAATTTGCCACTGCGAACTACGCATTCAATTCTACGGAAGTATTCATGTACGAAAAATGGGCTTATTTATATGAAAAGTCTGAAGCTTATATTCCTCATTCTATGTAATAAGGTTGAAGTGCACTCAGTTTGGGTTTGCGAAAAGTTGGCCTTCTTATACATACCAAGTGCCTGAAACGTAGAAAAACGTTGTGGACATCAAACTTTGCTCCTTTATATAATGAGATGCTGCATAAAGGTTTCTACATGAATTTGCTCCAAGGAATCGCGAATTTTAGTATTATTGTGGCTGCTTATTTTAGGTTGCCCAACAGCCCAACTCTCCAACTCCAACTGAAAAGGGATCGAAAGTACTTTGGAGGTAAATATTTTTTACGATTACGATAGCATTTTTCTTTTCTTATGGGGTATGCATCCATGTATGCGATTTGCACTTGCGAAAATGACAAATGCCTGTCCATGTTGGTGTCGATGTAGATGACATGGTCCCGCGGCGATATTGGATCTGGTATGGATCTATTTCAAAATAATGCGGATCTATTTCAAATAGCACGGGTCTGATGCGATTCTGTTCCAAATAGCCCGGTTCTGGGCCACTTTCGCTGCAGGACCATGTCAAATGTGCGCTTCGCACGGGTTACGGTAAGGGTAGGCAGTTGACATGCATGTAAAATGGCTGGGCATTTGACGTTTTCGCATGTGCGATTCGCGAAGATGGAAGCCCCATTACTTTCCTTATGATGGTGTAGGGGTGAACTTGCGCTAGGATCCTACACATGTTCCCGCTTTTATTCGTTGTCATCACTGATCAAGCCATAAACTTTGAAACACTGTCTGCCCTTGAATAAAGGGGCGGGCGCCTCTTGTAGCGTAAAGGTAAAAAAATATTTATCTATTTGTTTAACTATTGATTGCGTTCTGTGTGGAAGTAAAATGGTTTCAGCATGCTGCGTGATCTACTCTTGCAATGTTAGGGACGGGACGGAAGTGCTGGGATTTTTTTCCGGCAAGAAACGTCGCCTTTATCCATATAACATCACGGTTTGTCGTTTGCGCATTGTTACGGCGTTATGTAGAAAGAGGTTAGCGGTTAGCTTGAGTACCGCTGATTACGGTAGTTTGGTACCTTTTTTTTACGTTTGGTTGTGAAGAAAAATTTTATGTGGTTTCTTTAGCTTGCCAAAACCACCCCATATCGTAATAATGGTACTGGAGGGCCATTTTTTGTTCCATATTTCGTTGGAAATAATTTGCTGCCAAATTTGCTTTAGTTATTCTAGTAGATACAGACTTACAGACAACTAATAACTTTTTTGTTTTTTGAGGTGGAACACACCTTTAAAGGGAGAAGCCCACGAGGAAAAGTTTACCTCAATTTGCTTGTACAGGAAGTCCAGAATTTCAGAAATATTACTGTGAAAACCGCATTTCTTTACGCTTAGAACTCGTAGAGTTATTCCACAGGAAACTGCGGCCAGGTACCGTAGTCAATACGTTTTGAGGGTTTATATCTATATCCGTCCGTTAGCATTCGTTCTCTTCCTAATAATGGTTAAACGAATCGGTATTATTCCTACGATTATAACAAGGCGTTTCCAATACTGTATACCCTAAACCCTAAAAGCGCAAAAAATGTTTCTGACTACGGTACCTGGTGGAACAGTTTGCCGGGGAATAACTCAGCGAGTTCTAGGCTTCTAGGTGTAAATAAATGCTATTTTCGCAGTAATATTTTTGAAATTCCCGACTTCCTATACGAGTAAATTGAGGAAAACTTTTTTCTCGTGGGCCTCTCTCGTAAAGTACCAAAAAATACGTTTTTTTAATCAATATCTGCCATATTTAAGCTCTTTCTACCGTCGGCGAAGCTAAAATGAGATTATCCTATATCTCCTGTCCTGTTGAATTCTCCGTTATGTAAGGTAAGGCATAATTATCTTTTTTTTTCGGTTCATTTTTCCTTTGTTGTGTGACCTTCGCAAATTTCCTTGGTGGTGGCGTGTTGTGTGTCACCCACTTAAAATTAGGGGTATTTACATTTTAGAGCGGTAGCATCCGCCATCCGGTTTTTGAATGATATGCATAAATTTGCTACCCAGCTTTCCTCCCCCACATTGAGACTATGCAAATAAATATGCGATAATGCGTGATTGTATTCGGTGTTATTCCCTTACTGTAAATTCTTATATTGTCTAAAAGTTAGTTTATTCATTTAATATGGGAATACATTTGTCGATTTGTCCGGTATACGTTTCAAAAATCGCCGCTATGCTATATCGCTTTAAACATAGTTTATCTACACTTTTTTGGGGTGAAAAATGGATGATTTATGATAATGATTTCAGGAGCTGCTACGAGATACGAGGTCCGTGAAAGGAAATGTGCTGGGCCGGCTGGGCGCTGGTTCCACGTGGCGTATAATCTACCTGCTCCGTCAAGGTTTTTCTGATTTCAGATTAGATGCTCTAAGTTAATATATCTAATTAGAGAATTGATTTCCACTTGGTTCCTCCAATATCATGTCAGTCGATTTAAAACGTAAAGGTTGAACACAGAACACTTTCCCTAAACTTTTTTACATTTTTTTTTTGCGTATTAGTAGTTATTAATTGTTGGTGTGGGTTTATTTACTTTCTAACGATAACCGCTAATTGTATGATAAAAGATTTCACGAGTCGCTCTGTATTAGTACCTAGGTATTTTCTCTTTATTAATAATATCTGCTGTAGTTATTGTTGTTTGTGCACATAAATCCAATTATTAGTGTAATGTGTAAGTATAATTAATAGTATTAATTCTGCACGGATCTGTGATGTATGTTATGTGTTTCTGCTCTAATGTAATAGTAATAGTATGGCATTTCGTAATATTTTCATATAAGTTGTTTACTCTAGGCAAAATAATCTATTCTCCTTTATATTATAAGATAATGGTAGTATTTCTATTGGCCAAACATAAGCTTTTATTTTATTTTACCTCTTTTTTTGTTACTTTTAAATGAATAAATACATTTTATTGTTATTTTTGTATGTGCGGCGGTTTTTTGCCGCGGTGCGGCGTGGGGTGGGAATTGTATCGTTGTCTGCGCTCTCTTCGGCGAGAGTGCGTTTCCAAGCTTGTTCCCAGGATTCTCCGAGCTTGGACCCAGTAAAAACCCAGTAGAAAAACAATACAATTCTACTGGGTTTTTACTGGGTCCAAGCTCGGAGAATCCTGGGAACAAGCTTGGAAACAATGATCATAGTCTTTATCTCTCCCTCTCTCTCTATCTCTCTTTTTTTTTGTGGGACACTGGGCATTTCGTTTTCGTCTGGTGGATCAATGTCATAGGGGGCCTGTTGTGGTGTCAGGTGTTTGGTTAAAATTCGAAGTTCTGTTCTTTCGTTCCTAGGTTCTTGGTTGCTATGTATCCAACCTTTTGTAATTAACTTCCCCACTGTTAACTCCTTCGCCTTAGCCAGTAAGTATTTTTGCCGAGGCGCCACCGCGCCACCGAAAAAAGTTGCCGGAATTGGGCAATACCGTGCCAGCCTTTCTGTGTGCTTATCCCTTCCATCTTTGTTCTGCTGTCGTAAGATATGTTTAGAATTCGGTATTGTCATAATTTTAATTCACTGTCATGCTTTGCGGGTTTTAGAGGATCTTGTTGGTGTTTTACTGTCAAAGAAGTGAACAAAATCGATGAACTCGTATTATCGAGAGAGTCTGTGTGAGAGAGAGTGGAGTAGGGGCGTGACCCATACGCCCTAGCTGTGCTCCGGTACTATCAACGGTATCAATGGGTATGGGTTGGGTAATGCCAATTATGAAGGTCATTGCAGTTTTTGGTCGCTCTTGAGTATCTATCGTCCAGGGTTGATATGTTAGCTGTGGCTGAAACTCTACACCTCATAGTATTTATGTTTTTGAGCATTCTAATGCTCCTGAGCATAGAGAACGGTGGTGTTCTTTGAAAAATTATTTATCTTTTTTATCTCCGAGCCTAGCATTCTAGCTCTTATCGCTCTGTTTAGTGTTTATCAGATATATTTTCTCCTGTGCCTGATTTGTTATCATGCGCTATCAGTTAACGGGGTAAATATCTGCTGTTGATCAATGAAGTTGATTACATGGAAGTGGATTCTTGTGCGCGTTGGTTAGCAGAGGTTTTAGCACCAACGTGTTAAGTATGATTGTATGATTACATCTATCCTCCTGTCTGTCTGTTTGTGTAGAATTTTGTGGCTGAAAGATTTCTCTAGCCGGGGGTTTCTTAAAATAAATTATGAGATTTTTTGCCCTCTTATCTCTCTGTCTGCCTGTGTTGTCCAATTTCTGCCCTAATCGAGATAAGTGGTGTTTTTTTTTGGCAAATACATAAGTTCAAAAACAGTTTGTTTCCTTTTCGACATCTCCCAACCCCTATCAATTGAGTATTTTCTTTCGCGGGCTCCGTTTTTCCTTTCATTTCATGGTGATATCCTCGCTCTGTTTTTGTTATTTTACAGCGTCGATGTGCTATTTTACAATTAGGATATTTCAGTGAAATCAAACAAGTTATCTATAAAGATGGAACAAGCCGGTGGATCTCTCTGCAGACAGAACTATTCGACCGATGTCGAGGCTGCTGTCAACAAGCAGGTTTGTATAGTTTTGTAGGTTGCTTATATACATTGGACACATGTTGGGCCTTGCGAAATCTTGTGCCTTAGTCAATCTTCCTAGTGAACTAAACATTAATTTGGCCTAATCCGACTCGGCGTTTCTTAGAAATCAAAAAGCCGGTAAAGACTGGTATATGGTAAAGATACGGAAAATTAGAAAGAAAAGTAGTTACGTTAGCAGTTGGCATGATCCTATTGCATATGTTCCAGATCAACATCGAGCTGTATGCCTCATACGTCTACTTGTCCATGTCGTGCTACTTTGACCGTGATGATGTGGCGCTCAACAACGTTGCCGAGTGGTTCCGCAAGCAGAGCGAGGAGGAGCGCGGACACGCCATGGCACTCATGAAGTTCCAGGTGAGGGCATGTATCGTCTATGTGCCATTGCACTTATCAGTGTACTTTGTATAGATAACTAGACCTACATACGTACCTTACCTAGATACCTAAGCCTATGCAACTTACCTTGGTTATTGACTATGTACCCATGCAAGCATTTGTTTTGCAATTAATTGCTTGCTCTATTTGGCATTGAGCATGAATTTCACGACTTGATCTTTAGAACATGCGCGGAGGACGTGTGGTGATGCAGTCGATTCAGAAACCCGAGAGGGATGAGTGGGGAACTGCTCTCGAAGCCTTCCAGGTATAATCATTTTACTTGTTTGGTGTTTGATCTGTTTGGTCCCACTGGAATTCTTACCACATACTGGAAGGTTCAGCCTTACTTGAGTAGTTTAACGCATTTCTGGTTTGGTCTGTGGCGGTGGCATATTGTATCAAGTTAGGTAAACTCGTTTCAGGCTGCACTTACCCTGGAAAAGTTCAACAACACTTCGCTTCTGGAGTTGCACAACGCAGCGTCCAACTCGAATGACGTGCAGATGACCGCATTCGTCGAGGATAAGTATCTTACTGAGCAGGTGCGTGCTATTTTAGTGTGTTATTTGTTCAATTGCTAATCGTCGAGCTGTCGAGCTTGGGAGGTACGATTATAGATGGAATGCGAATGATATGTGTATTCCTCCATGGGAGTGGCAAGTTGGGTACTTTGACCAATGGTAAAAATGGACTCGCACACTGAGGAAACTTGGCCGGTGCGCGGCCTGCACTGGGTCCGAAAAACGTGGGCCGCATACACCTCGCCCATAAGGGCGCTTTCGAGATGGACATTTCCGGAAAAGAAAAAGAAAACTTTTGGTGCGAGATGGATTTCATCAGAAAAGAATGCAATTGCCACGCATACACATACAAATAATCGATTGATTTTAGTTTCAATTACGGTACATTTGCATTTTCGACAATTATTTTGCATGTATTATTTTTTTCTCGGTGTCCATCTCGAACCACTTTTTCTTTTCTTTTCCGGAAAATGTTCATCTCGAATGCGCCCTAAACGGGAAAGTGGGCGGGCTACAGAAAGAGTGGGCGGCTGGTGTGGGCCCGGTGTAGGCGTGGCGTAGGCGAACTAAAATACGCACGGAAGTTGAAGCTCGCCATACTCAGGCGTACACCACGCCCACCCTGGGCCGGTGCGCCGCCTACACCAGGCCCGAAATGGGTGGGCCGCAAGTCCTATGCACCCGGCCGCAAGGCACCCGATTTTTGTAGGCCGCGCGCCGGCCAAAGTTTCGCGTTGCAGTCGGCCTTATCCACTTCCGACAGGGCCACCCTGGTCCCACCAACCTAACTGGATATGTGAATTGTGAAGCTGTTCTTTTAACCTTTGTCTTTTTTTAGGTTGAGTCGATTCAGGAGATCGCCAAGATGGTGGCTAACCTCAAGCGTCTTGGCCCCGGCATGGGAGAGTACGTGTTTGACAAGGAACACTTCTCTACCTAAACTATTTGTTGAATGCCTATCGGTGTTACTATTCGGCATACAGTGTATTATCGCGAATCCGGATTGTTGATATACCCTAAGTTAATTCAGAGTTGAAATTATTTTTGCATCAGTTAAGTGTTTTAGAGAATATAGTTTGGTGAGGTTTGTTTTCATAACTGGTCTCAACTACACATTTGAGAAAATTGGTCGAAATTGTTCGTCTCATAATAATATTAAAAAGGATTGGCCCGTGGTTTATTATTTGGTGTCGGGTGTGTGTGTGTGCTTACGTAGAGTGGGTGTAACCAACACTTTGTACGCTACTCTTAACCTAGGGGTCTATTCCATTTAAGTTATGAAAATGTTCTGTTACGGTTGTCTGACATGTTATTTTGTCCCCTTCAATACCTACCCTATCCTTTGTAGATAATGTAGCTGATATGTTATGTTATCTTTGTATATTAAACTTGTGCTTTGATACACATATATATTTTGCTTCAGCTTCTTTGCATTTTCTTGAAATTTGTATTTTTTTTATTGATATACATACAATTGCATGTTTACGTACAGCACTTTTGTTGAATAAACTGACTTTTTAGAATTTTCTTGTTTTATGCCTCTTTGTAAGTATTGTGTGTACTATTTTATCGTGTATGTGTTGTAGTGGGGTTTGAGTACGCGATTATGCTTCTTTTTTTTTTCGGAGAAGAGTGCAAGCTACATTGTTCGATTTATATGTAGTGGGGTAATTTCATGTGAAATTGTCACTCTTGCTAGGCTCTTGCAAGTTTTAAGCGTAATAACGGTTGGTTTTTGAAGCGTATGGTGGACAAGTGAATTATTATGCTAACAATAAGTATAGGGTCGATTTTTTTATTCTAATCGTACTCTTGCAAATGAGGCATGGGAATGTCGGTACTCGACATATGTTTCAAAAACCTGCTGTTATTTCGCTTTGAACTTATGGTGGTTTTGCCTATAATGCTTTTATGGTTTCATGAACAAGTCAGTGTTGGTCGTAAGTAAACACAAATCTAATGAAAATCTCGTACCAGATGAACTTTTACTTACAGTGCAAAGTGTGCTGACCGGGAGGGTTCGGAAGATCATGCGACGGGGAAGAAAATCAGCGAATATGGTAAGAAAAGGATTTTGCATAACTGGAAGTAATTACAGTGAGCTTCAAACCGGAAAAATTGCCATGATAACAGAAACAACCGTAGTAGCCGGTCACCAAACGGTTTTGATAGAAAACCCATTTGATGACCGGACTCTGACCATGTGGTGAACAGTTTATGGTTTTCACCGTAGTCACGGACAGGTACCGAAGTCAGAATCAATTTTTGCGCTTTTAGGTCATTGAACTATTGGAAACGCCCCGTCATAATTGTAGTAATGATCTTCATTCGTTTAACCATTATCGTTTAAAGAAGAATGGATAATAAACCATAACAGTACATTTTGACGGTGATGACGATGACTACGGTACCTGGCCGAATTGTTTGCCGCCTTGCCGGCGAATAACTACGAGTTCTAGTCGCAAGGAAATGCGGTTTTCACAGTAATATTTCTGAAATTCCGGACATTCTGTACAAGTAATTGTAGAAAAACTTTTCTCGTGGGCATGTCCCTTTAAGCCTTTAATGGCTTAACATTTCAGTCACAACCAATCAGACAGAGAGCACGTCGCGGACGCCCACCCGGCCGTGTAAGTGTACGTTTCTTAGTGGTAGAATTGAAGAACACTACCCCCTGGATTAAAGAACATTACTGCTTTTTGAAAAATATTACCCCATGCAAAATAATATCCCCATTTTGCAAAATACTGCCCCCTGTCTTTACAAAATACTACCCCTTTCTAGTGGGGTAGTCATATTCAATTGGTGGGGTAGTCATATTCAATTGTGGGGTAGCCACATTCAATTTTGTGATTTTTCCCACGGGGTAGTGAAAGCCAATGGGTGGGGGTAATATTTTGTAAGACGGGGGTAGTATTTTCACATGTAGGGGGTAGCGTAATTCAAGATTACCTAGGGTTTGAAGATCGCTACCCCGCCATTGAAGAACACTACCCCTCTATAGAAGAACACTACCCCAAGATTGAAGAACACTACCCCTTTCTTACAATTTACTACCCCCTTGACTGGGGTGATAAAATGTTAAAAGGGGTAGTATTCTTCAATGGTGGGGTAGTACTTTGCATGTTACAAAATGCTACCCCCATACATGTGGGGTAGTATATTTGAAATTTGGGTAGTATTCTTCAGTGGGGTAGTATTCTTCAATTTTTCTCGTGGGCATGTCCCTTTAAGCCTTTAATGGCTTAACATTTCAGTCACAGCCAATCAGACAGAGAGCACGTCGCGGACGCCCACCCGGCCGTGTAAGTGTACGTTTCTTAGTAATAATTAGTAAAGTTACCTCGTATTTCAGTTCCAATTGAGATCGTCAGTTTTTCTCTTGAGATCATCGTGACAAGTGAATAATATGAAGAAAAATATTTCTAACAAAAGTATGAGAATTAAATTTAATAAATGGATCACGTTTTAACATGATACCCCGTTTCGACCCCGATCGTGTACGAGGATTTTGTCTGACAAGGCGTATTTCACTGGGAGTTTTCTCCGCAGAAACTGTGATGAGGTGTATTTCGGATTTCAAACTGATCTCACCACGGTTTTTTCTTATCGAAACACCGTGACAAGATCTATTTTAGCTCAAACGTTATGTTTTGAATTGACTCTCTATTATTGATTGATTTTTGCAGACCTGCTCTGCGGACGACAGTGTGGATGTTTACAGACCAATCGATATAGGCTCCCCGAATAATAATGGTGTCCTATTAGTAAGAAAAGAGGAAATGTCGGACGATTACGAAAATCCCGTGCCCGAGCTGGTGTGTAGTAATTGTATTTGTTCAATAGTTTCTTCCAGATTTTTATAGATTTGTGGACAAATTTATGAGTTCTTTCTATCGCAGTTTGTGTCTGACAACATGAGCGCGCCATCGCCGCGCACAAAAACAGGGTGCGCCACAGGGGCGCGGCGCACCACCTCTAGGGTGCGCGGGGGGGGGCGCCAGGGGTACGCAAACACTATATGACGCACGCGTGCGCAGCGCACCATTGTCGCACTTTATGCGCTCCTGCCGCGCCTTCCCTAAATGGTGTGCCAAGTGAAATAGAACACCTGTGGCGCACCCACCGCGCACCAGCGGCGGCCCCTTATTTTTGCGCACGACGACGGCGCGGAGCTTCACCAGTGTCGCCTTACATTTATGAATATTTGATGTCGTTCAGGGATCCTCAAGGAATGAGTTTTCTCCGGATAGTGCCCATCGTCTTATCGCAGGGAATGTGGAAGACTGTACCAGTAGTGAATCAGTTCCGAGATTATTGTTTAAAGATATCAAGGTAATTGCATTCCCCTGGTTGTGTGGAAAAGACATCATGTATAACACTTTTTGCCTCTTATTAAAAGGCTGGTTTACTTAGCGGGTTTGTCACTTATACACCTAGTCCGTTTTGGTAGTTTTCCTTTTAACGTTACCTTTTTAGTATCTTACCTTTACATCTTGTGGTTAGTCGTAACTTTTTGAAAGATTGAATATCTTTTATTGTAGAAAGAAGTAGTCAGCGAAGACGAGGACGAGATACTTTCGTCGACCACCCACGATGATTATCGATCTCTACAGCAGACCACCCACGATGGTTATCGACATCAGACCACCCACGATGATTATCGATCTCCACAGCAGACCACCCACGATGATTATCGACCTTCGGTGCAGACCACCCACGACCACCATTATCGTTCTACAGTGTCGGATAGATGGACCACCCAAGAAGCAGTTTCGGATATATTGACTCGGTACCAAAGCGCTGTTTCATTGACAGAGCAAGGTTTTGGAGAAGTCATCGATTTGCAACTTTCTGCTCTGGAAAGTAATCAGTGCCAACAGAATATCCAAGATCATAATTTTTTTGAATCGATACCGCGACCTTTTACCAAATGAAAATGAAAAGATTCCCGTGGTTCGAAAACTGCCTACCAGAAGAGTGACTGCGAGGAAGCGGAAGCGACCGACTATAACTGCGAGTCATCCAAGACAGTCAATATATGGGCATGGAATCGAGAATAACAACGAATTCATATCAATCGAGGACATATCGCCCAGTAAGCGGACCATCAGGGCCACAACCAGGCCTATTCCACTTATTGGACACGATACAGTAATTGATGTTTTGCAAACGAGAGCGACGTACAAGATCAGCTCGAGGACCGGCGATGCGACTGAGATCAATGAACGCACAATCGAACCACTATTTGAGATGGATCAAGAGGATTTCCTGCTTGAGGTTAGGAAGGTTTATTCAGGTCTTTTTTTTTAGCTTTTCGTTTTCTCATACGAAATATTATTTGAAGAAGCAGATATGGCTGTCAATTGCGTCTGTATTTTGTACATGTAGTCGTTGTACCGAAATAGTTTTGGTCAGAAAATTACTTAATTCTCGTACTTACTACATACTGTCGTACCTTGTTGCGGTTTCAACTTGTGTGTTGACAAGTTTGTGAGTAGTCGTGTAGTCTTCATGAAAAAAAAAGAGATTATGGCGTTAGCGAATTGTATGTGAGCTTCTTAGCTCAGTTTGAGACTGGGCACGGTTGCTGAGAAATATTATAGAATGTCCATTTGATATGTTTTTGTATTGCAGGAGGAGGAAGTGAAAGAGCTCCATCGTATTAACTACCCTGCTGAGCACTGTTACGGTCGCAAGTTTTTACCGAGCGAAAGCCGACGTAGAGAGGTTGTTTCTAGCTATTTTCTATCTCTTTCTTTCTCTCTCTCTCTCTCTCTTATGGTTTCTTCCCCTCCCTCATTAGAGTTTGCCGTGCTCGCGGCAACGCCACTTCATGGAATCGGCGTCGAAAAGGTGGCACGCTGTTTTGACGCGGCCTGCACATTACCAAGTTTGCTCGGTCACTCTGTTACATGATTGTCACACTTGGTGTTACATAGAAACAAAAGTGTTCTTTTCCAGACTGGTGTTACATAGCAGAGGCCGTACCAACATTTACTTCTATCTTAGGATGACTGAAGACAAAATTGATGACTGAAGTACGCGGCAACACGCTTTTTGATGGATTTCATCAACAACAACTGCAATTTGTTTTGACAGAAGTAAATGTTGGTGAAACCGTAAGTATCGCGCGCCGCGCGCTTGAGTGAATTACCCTTTTTGACAGAAGTAAATGTTGGTGAAACCGTAAGTACCGCGCGCCGCGCGCTTGAGTGAATTACCCTTTTTGACAGAAGTAAATGTTGGTGAAACCGTAAGTACCGCGCGCCGCGCGCTTGAGTGAATTACCCTTTTTTGACAGAAGTAAATGTTGGTGAAACCGTAAGTACCACGCGCCGCGCGCTTGAGTGAATTACCCTTTTTGACAGAAGTAAATGTTGGTGGATACGGCCTCAGGTGTTACCCAAATTACGCTGCAGAACAATGCTTTATTTTTCTATTTTAGAAAAAGGTTGTTTTAGAAAAAAGAGCAAGGTTCGGAAGTCTGGTACAAGAAAAATCAAGATGGACAGTTCGATGAGTGTCAGATTTGTAGCGGAATTACGAATACAATCGTGGAATCTCGTGACCAAGGAGTACTGAGGGCGCTTGATCAAAAGTGGGTTACCTTGAAGAATACTGATAAACCAAAAACCCAGAGCAGGCCGGACCGTGTATTTCAGGCGCGGGACCCGCGCGGAGTTCAGATCTCTTGCGAGGACAGGTCTTACCTTAACTTTTTTTAAACTTTAGATAGAAACTCGTCACATAAGACCTAAACGTGTTGAATCCAGGCTCTCGAATTTGGCACTTTTGTTATTCATTGAGTGAAATGAATTACAAAAAAAAGTGAAAACAAAACACACCTTACGTAATAAAGACAGTTCGCTTTTGTGGGGTTTCCAATTATGGTGACCATTTACCGTATCTTGGAACTACACGAGAATAATTTTAATTTTGCATACTGTATATGCATACTATATAAGTTTCGTGAAGAAATACGGTAGTATGACAGAATCACACCCTTTTTGGGATATTTGAAAACCCCCAGTATCTAGTGTGTCTTCAATCTCTAATTGACCATTTTATTGGATAGTTCGTTGATTTCTCTCATGATTACGCCGTTGTGTTCAGGTTCGGAACGGCTTTCTCTTCGATGTTACGAGTAGGGTCACCACGCATTCAATTCTGCAAAGACCATGTCTATCAGGTTTGTTCTCTCTCTCTCTCTCTCTCTCTATTATGTCTGACCTCCTAACTGTGTCTTCTTGTCTATCTATGTCTCTCTCTCTCCCTTCCTCTCTATGTCCCTAAGATAGACTAACAGTCGTTACAATATTATATTTTACATTGTTCAGGTGGCCAGAAAACCAATGTGCATTATCTGTGGCCATGCTGTGATTGATCAACTTGAGGTGAGTAGAATGTGGAGAATAATTAGTGAACAGGATTCAAATTACAATAACCATCTGGAGACCATGTAGAGTCCAGGAGGTCATACAGACCCCATCAAACTTTTTTTCCAATTTGTATACGGTGTGTGTGTGTGTGTGTGTGTGTGTGTGTGTGTGTGCGTGTGTGTGTGTGTGTGCGTGTGTGTCTGTGTGTGTGTGTGCTATATGTCTGGATGTATCTAACAATCTAGATGTCTGGATGTATGCATTATGGATGCATGGATGTAACAATAACAATGGATGTCTGGATGTAGCGTCTCACTTACGTAATTGCTATGTAATGTCACGGGAATGTTATATTGTCTCACACGCTTGAGTTAGAGATAAATCTAATGGGGTTTGCAAGTATGCAACAATTCCTTGCAAGTATGTACACGAAGTACCGTACGTTGGAACTATGTATGAATATATAACATGAGTAATTATAGAATCGTTCCAAGACTCATTTTTCCAAGACAAATTTTTCGGCATACTTGCAAACCCCATTATAAAGCAGTGTATTGTATATTTAGATTAGCTTTTGTGCTCGGTGCGAACATCTCTGTGGGGACGGAACTCTCCGATTGCATGCAGCGAGATGAACGCGATATCGCCTTTGTTTGCCGGAAACATTTTGGCAAAAGGGTAAATGACCTAGCTTACATGTCGTGCATTAAAGCGAAATACCGGCCGATTTTTGAAACATATCGAGTACACCAGCATTCTTATGCATCTCATGCAAATGAACATAAATTAGAAAAAAAGCGGGCGAAATTCGAGTACATTAACATAAATACGTAAGAATTCAGTTGTCCACGATGCATTTCAAAAACCGGCCGGTATTTGCTTTAATGGCGTCTCTCATACTCAATCAACGCAATACACATTGAGCTTCTTTTACCATCCAAGAAGGCAAAAATGTGCTGTTTAAAGGAGAAGACTCACGAAAACTACACCCTCTATTTCTTTCCTTTGAGCACTTGCTCCTCATGAGACTCCTCCTCCTGCGTTTATCTGGTTCTGCATCAATATTGTCATGTTATGTTATGGTATATGTTATGTTATTTTCGTCCAATCGTCGCGAGAAATTGCGCGCCAGATGTTCGCCGTGCACCGTCCCAATTTAGTGAGTGTATATTCTATTAAATTTCAGCTCCTTTCCTACAGTGGAGATTGTTGGTGTCAGATATGTCATCGGCGAGTTCCGTTTGTGGATTGCTGCGTTTTCAATAACAAACAGGTTCCTTTTTTATTTTTTATTATAAATAACCAGCCGGGCCGGCTACGCCGCCCGCGACTTTCTAGTACATTTTTTTCATGCATAAGTCATAAGTGAAACGTGAATTCAAAAGTAGTTACAAAAATTAGAGCATGGATCATGTGCTAAAATCCTCGCTTCGTTTTTCTTTCGTTGCTCTAGTTTTGCATGTTCTTTGTAGTTTATTCATAGTACTTTGAGCGCCGCTGACGCACCCGAACGATAGACCACACATATATTGTATATGCAGCCTTTTTTGGGCTTTTGTGAGATTGGGCGCTCGGGATGTGAGATAGCTCAGTGCATGGGAACATGAACTACTGAGCCAATCTTTCTTCATGAGCGTAAGGCACATCATCCAAACAAACACACAAACAAACAAACCTCCCAATTTTATATAATAAGATTATACAACTGCACATTAAAAAAAGTAGTAAGTTGAAAGAGATAACCGATTAGTCACTGACTAAAGTATCGGGTGCTTACGTGAGCTTTAAAGCTGTAACACCTGGTTTTTGAAACCCGGATAATTGCATTTCCATGCATCATATGCAAATGAGTATGATTGGAATAATCGAGATCACGCAGTATAAACTTACTAGAGTATCGAGTACTTATGTGAGCTTTAGAGCTATATAACACCTGGTTTTTGAAACCCGGACAAAATGCATGCATCATATGCAAATGAGTATGATTGGAATAACCGAGATCACGCAACATAAACTTATTAGATTATCAGGTACTTACGTGAGCTTGTGTTTAGGAACTTGAGCGTATCTATTCGTTAGTCACTGGGAAGGAGTTCCAGCTGCCCGTTCACTGTAGACTGCAAGTGTTACACGCATGCAAGGGGCACATCAACCTATAGACCGGGGATTATGATTTTAAGTTTTAGGATTTAGGATTTATGGAGATAACTATCAAGAGTTTTATATTTTACATTATTGATTTTTTGAATATTTTTTCTTTCAACGCCAATAATTTGATGGAATCTCACGGTTGTTATCAGAACCTGAAATGGCCTGCTAACCGTAAGAAGAGTTCAAGGCGAAATACCGGCCGTTTTTTGAAGCGCATCGTGGACAACTGAATTCTTAAGTATTTGTGCTAATTTGCTAGAATTTAGTTCGCTTTTTTTATTTTTATTTATGTTCATTTGCATAAGCTGTATAATAATTTTGGTGTACTCGGTGTTTCAAAACTGGCAGGTATTTCGCTTTAAATGAGATTGATATGATTTAGGATATTGAATGCTGTGTTCTAGAGTGTAGGTTATTCTTTTTGTTTTCTTCTAGGGAAAGGGATCGGTTCACCTTAAATTTTGTCTGTTTTTTTTTGTTTCTTTATTTTCTATAAGGGATAATAAAAATTTGGAATACAAAAGTAGTGTCCAATTTCAATACTCACGAAGATATTGGGTGATAAAGTGGTGGATTGATCGGTCCGAAATGCAAAAAGGGCAATTGTCCTGCCTTGTTTGTGTAGAGACAATTACCCTTTTTGCATTTTGGACCGATCAATCCACCACTTTATCACCCAATATCTTCGTTCGTGAGAATTGAAATTGAACACTACTTTTTGTATTCCAAATTTTTATTATCCCTTATAGAAAATAAAGAAACAAAAAAAAACAGACACAATTTAAGGGGAACCGATCCCTTTAAATTCTCTAGATTTTGTTTTTTTGTTTTAATTGTAAGTTCTTCTAGATTCTTGAGTAGTACGTCTTATAGCGGTACTTAGGCCCCCGCTTTTTTTCAGCTCTAGTAGTTTATTAGAGATTCAATAGTTCTAGTTTTAGATTATCTACGTTATTTCGGGTTGTGTGTTCTTTCTTAACTAAATAATAACTGTGCTGATGGCTAATGCCCATCATTTTCTTTTCTACCTTAGAGTCATACCTTAGAGCTCCGGTAAGGTAAGTATAACTTGTCGTGAATGTATAAATTCAAAAGTCCTCTCTTGTGTAGGATTTCCACTTTTCTTTTCCGAAAATTGGTTATCTTGGCCACAGTAAATGTCGTACATTATGGGGTTTACAGTATTTTGGAACTATACGAGAATATTGTTTTAATTTTTCATATTATACAGGTTTCGTGCAAAAATCCGATAGTATTGACAGAATCACACAGATGTTTTGGGATACTTGGAAATCCAGTCCGGCGCTGATCACGGTTATTTCTGAATTTACAAAGCTCTAAAAGTTTTCTCTTTCTTCCTCTATTACTTTCATTGAGGTCTTTCTTTCTTTATTTAAGTCAAGTCTTTCACTAGATTATTTTCTCTCAGCTTTATTACTACTGTTGTTGTTTATCTATTGTTACCGTTGTTGTGTACTCACTGCTTATTGTTTGTGTACGAAAAATGAATCTTGGAACGATTCTATGATTACTCATGTTATTTATTCATACTTAGTTCCAAAATACGGTACTTCTTGTACGTACGTGCAAGGAATTGTTGCATACTTGCAAACCCATTAGTGTATCCTGGCGTTTAGTAAGACATTGTTTATTTATATCACAAAATGGAGATCAATAAAACGAAGCGAAATGAAAATACCCGTGCAAATGGAATAATAAGAAATAGGAAAGAATATACAATTTTTGCAAATAAAAAGTGACAAAATGAGAGATTTGACAAATATTATAGCACAGTGACGAAAAAATGAACCTAGGCAAGCATAGCTCCTTATGTGAAGAGGGTGACGTAATTTGTTAGAATTATGTTAGAAGACAGATACAGATTTATTTGGTACTGTGCAATCTTTTGCTCTTTTCTTTAACGTCTTTTTTTTCTTGAAGCAACCCGTAAGTATAAGTAGACAACATCGTAGCATTGTTGATTTTCTCAACATAATTACATCCATGTGCCCATATTCACCACTCCGATTCCCTAGGGGATCGTCGCTGGGGACAAAATAGCACTCTAATGTGAGAAATGCAGAGAAAAAGACGGGGAATTGAGTGGTGAATATGGACCCCGATGTCCATAATATAGATACTTTAAACCTTGAGACTACGGTAGATGGCGTTCTTTAACTTGGAAGATGTACGACATAACAGTCCAGTTGCGGTCTTCAGACCATTGCTGATATAAACCATGACCAAATCATTATGGGGGTCAATGAATAGCTCCTGGCCACCGTATCCTGGGTGACCGTAGATGAATGCGCCCTGGAAATAATAATTATAAGTAATTAATAATGCTTGACACCTACAACGAGAAAATTGGCGTGCAAGCGGCGTGGTATCGGCCGGCGGGCAAGTTGCACGCCGTACCGTTTCGCGTGCATTTTTGCGCACCACCACGTTGCCAAATGCGCGCTGCACGCCGTTGTCACGCGGCTTGCACTCAGTGTAGTTTCGTCAGTTCTGTTACTTACGGCATCAAGATCGATAGGTTTAGATGCAGTTTTCCGTGCGAATATAAGTGCACGCTTTATGTAATGTGTCCTTCTATATAAACAAAACATAGTCCTCTGCGGTCATATTTACATGCTTATTGCTCTAGTCTTAGTGAGTGTGAGGTTGTGTAAAACTCTGACTCAACTTATTTGTCCCGAGTTTTCCTGTTAATACCGCGAGATAAACTGATAATACGTAAAGGTTGAACCTTATGGTTATTAGTAGTTATTATGATATTAAATACCCACCGGTATGGTTGGATGTGCTTCGTAGAAGAATCCCCTTCCCTTATATACTGGATACAGGACAACTTGCTCCACGTGCCAATCAGTTAGTGTAGGTGTTTGTAGAAGGGAACTCGTACGATTTGAGAGCAATGTTCCATCCAATGTTAAACTGAATAGGAATACGCATAGAATACAGTAATTCAAATATTTGCTAATATGTTATTGTCTTCCTATATTCCTACTACTTGCACTTTGTTGTTTTCGCTACAGGAAAACAGACGCACCGATATATGCCCGATGAAGTCCCTCAAATAATCGGGACCTGATCGGGCACATTTTTTTGTTTTCAAATAGTCGCGAAGTGACTGTTCTATTAAAGCGAAATACCGGGCGGTTTTTGAAACACATACACCAGCATTCTTATTCAGCATATCATATGCAAATAAACATAAATTGGAATAAAAAATCGAGCCAAATTCGAGTAAATTGGTGTAAATATATAACAACTCAGTTGTTCACGGTGCGTTTCAAAAACCGGCCGGTAGTTCGCTTTAAATATTTTATTAATTACCTAAACATCTTAGCTAGGGAGTCAGCATCTCCAATTCCGTTTACCGCGGGTAGGTTGAGAGAGACGATGTCGGGATCGTTCACAGCTACCGTATCCTAGAAGATTATATATTTATGCTTTATTTTTGTATTATACATCTCTATTCTTTTCCTTATTCTTGTACTTTGTAGTCTTCTAAGTCGGGATTTAATCCGTCCTTCATAAGCAATAGTTTACACTCAATGTTTTTCTTATAGAAAAAAAAAAAAGATTGCGGAAAATGAGCTTCATGCTGCTTGAGTTATACCTAGGCTAGGGCCTAGGTTCAGTTTAAGCGTTGTGGTGCCGATATATAACCGGGAATTCCTGTGCACAAGCATAAAAAAGAAGGAAATTCATTAAAAACTTACATAGCTCATGTGCAGCCACGGAAGGTTGGAGCGTACCTTGTGCACCAACGAGTCGGCAGGGCGCACGTACATCAGACTCAACATTGCAATCATACGGGGGTCCTGGAATTGGGGGGTACAGATTTTATTATTTAGATCAATTAAAGCGAAATACCGGCCGGTTTTTGAAACGCATTGCGTACACCTGCTTTCTTATGCAGCATATGCAAATGATTATAAATTAGAATAAAAAACCCCAATTAGACCCCACGTTGCATAAATATATAGGAATGCAAGTACGTTTCAAAATCCGGGTGGTATTTCGCTTTAATCAATTTTGATTATTGAAGCACGAACGCACTCGTCTCGAAAATCGATCAGTCGGGCGTAATAAGTTGAAGTTATACTACTACAGTACAACTATGCTTACGATATAATTATTTTATCGGACCTATGCGCCCGTCTCTTGAAACTCGGTCGTAATAAAATGAAGCATAATACTAACGATAATTATATTCCTTGTGTATTCCAGCAATCCAGGCTGGGTAAGTCGTGCCATACGATGAAACTGAGACTTTGAAAGGCCAATGTCAATGTCGAGGTCTAAAGGAATAACAGCTATATTTAGGGTTAGATAGCAAAAGTTGTAACTCTTTTAGTTACCGTACACTGTTCTCATTACCGTACCTAAGTAAAGATGTTTAGGGAACGGAAGTATATTTGCGCGTGAAGTTGACCCGTTGTAAGCGGGAACTGTGGAAGCATGGTCGTCTTAGGGTTAGGGTATTCATTTGATTATCAACAATATATTTGATAAAATAAACTATATTAATCAATGATAGGGATAAACATACCGTATTTCTCAGCAATTTCCTCCCTCAAATAATTCTTCACATCTCTTCCCTTTTCGTCAGCCCTTCGTACAATACCGTCGACAAGAAAACCGAAAGAAACTGCGTGGTATCTGAAATTAAGGTTTTACTTAGTTTCAGACAAATTATTTAAAACCAAAATGTGGCAAGTTCATGGTACTTCACTCCTTCTATATTTTTAGACTTTACATGGGCATGGGCTCCAGCTTTATTATTTAAACAGTGACAGGATTTATAAACGCCATGTTTCACTAAACTACTAAATTTGGTAGTCTGGGGGTAGCTTGTTCTTCGTTCTTCGAGCAATACCTGTTTCTTTAGCTTACAAATAGTCGGTAGTTAAATCACGAAAACTCTTGTTTGGGAAGAAAGGTCTTTACTAAATTTAGGTAGTGAGGACGAATACACCCTCATACTGATCCTGCTTACCCGGTGGCAGTTCCCGGTGTCCAAACAGGTGTTGAATTTTCTATCATTTCCTCGATTTTGCTTCGATTGTTAACGGTTTCTCGGTTAATTTCCGTACCGACGAAGGGAAGCCCGGCCTATAATTAGTTATTATGACCTTAGGGATTTAGGGAGTGACCAATCAACTATCGAAAACCGTCATCAGATGGCCACAAAATGGTGAGAACCAGTCACGAACCCGTCCCCAGATGGTTTTCGGCAAAACCCATTTCGTGACGGTCTAACGACGGTTTTTCTGTGGTCTCGGCAATTATTTTGTTTTCCTGTGGAATAAGACCTGTGAATAGTACCAACCATATGTGACAGAACATGTTCAATCGTCGTGTTTTCTTTTCCGTTTCTCCCGTATTCCGGCCAGTAATCAGTGACGAGGTCCTCGTAGGCAATTACACCTCGGTCGACCATCATTGCCACACAAACGGAAGCAATTGCCTGGATAATTAGATTTGTCATAAAGCAATTGGAATCTACTGTAACCATTATTACGTGGGATTTTATTGTAGAGTGTGTGAACATCGATTTGCCATAAACTAATTAGCATCTACTGTAACCATTACGTGGGATTTTATTGTAGGGTGCACGAACCGCCGTGAGGCAACGTGTCATCAAGCTCTACAGATAAAACAACCTTGTGCCACCCAATATCCCATATCCCTATCTATCGTACGTTGTCTACAGTATTCCCAAGTCCTACCTTTGTCACTGAGAAGTACGGTGCTACAGTATCCTTCTGCCAAAGCCTTCCGCTCTCCGCATCCGCGTATCCGCCCCATAAGTTGACAACTCTCTTTCCTTTATGGTAGACTGCCAAAGAGGCTCCCTCACGCTCCAAACCGTTGGCAAAGTTCTCCCTAAATGATTTGAATTCAAATCTTATTTCAACAGATTCACACTACTATGTATAGACATTGTACCTACTTTGTACCTTTAAACCGGCATTGTACCTACTTTGGGAAATTTGCATATGACACGTATATTATATGTATCCTATGCAAAGTTTGGTGTCCGCCCGAAGCTTCCGACACCAAATTTACATAGAATTTCCCAAAGTGTGTACACTACCGCTTTAACAAATTTGAATATTGTCTTACATGAATACTTTCTCCACGTTTGCAAACTTCGGATCGACGTATCCAGAAATATGTTCATAAGAAAGCGAAGGGGAGAAGATGATAAATAGTTGTCCAAAGAAGACAGTAGCCAATAGGGAGAGGAGCACCAAATAAGACGTGTCCCCATACTTTTTCCTTCCCTCCAAAAGGGATAACGGCAAATTTGTCAGCCGTTTGTACATTGTATTTTGTAAACTGTAAGTGACTTGTTAGAAAGGTTACTTGAAAAATAAGACCAATAGACAATAGAGAAAATCTATGAAGTAAAACAAGTCTGGTTCAAAGAGAATAAAATAATATGTAGGAAAAATGATGGCGTTTTGAAGAAAGAACTAGATAAATGTTGTAATTGAAGAAAAGGAGGATTCAATGTGGATGGAACTTACAAATCGAAAATAGCCAACGAGAAAGATCAAACACGGGAAGCGAAGTCAGAAATTGTTAAAGCGAAATACCGACCGCTTTTTGAAACGCATCTCAAATATCAGCATTATTATGCAGTTATGCTAAAAGGGGTCTGTTGGGGTCTATTTTTCATTCAAATTTATGCTCATTTGCATGTGAAGCATAGTAAAGCAGGGAGTATTAGATGCGTTTCAAAAACCGGCCGGTATTTTGCTTTAAAGGGAAATACCGGCCGCCTTTTGAAACACATTTTGTAGACCAGCATTCTTATGCAGCTTATGCAAATGAACATAAATTAGAATATAAATCGAGCTGAATTGTAGCGAATTTGCATAAATACATAAGAATTCAGTTGTCCACGATGCGTTTCAAAAACCGGCCGGTATTTCGCTTTAAAATTACAAAAAAAGGTAAAGTAGACGATCAAAACAAGTCAAATGCCTTAGCGAATATTAGAGCTTGTGCGACTAAAGTCTGTTTAAATACACTGATGCTAGTGTACTATTTCTATTAGCAAAGAGATAAGTAACTGGGACACGAATCAAACAAAGAGCTTAGCCATTGTTATAGTACAATATACGTTTAATTACCGTTGATAGTGAAGTAGAAAAGATGGAAAAGATGTGTAATATTTATCTTACTATTTTAATGAGATACCAAGAACTGATGAGGTATAAGCAATATAACGCAATTTATTTATTTATTATTTATTAAAATTATAAATTAAAATTGTAAATTAAAACTATGGTTTACCACATTTCGAGAGCGAAGAAAATCATGAAACCCATGGTAAGACAGAAAAGACACATAGCATACCTCAGACAGAACAAATCCTAGAATGGTATAAGAGCTAGAGGAAATACGTTTCTTGTTCAAATTACTGTACTAAGATACAACATTAAGCCTTATGCTTTAATTAAGTAGATTTAAAATGTAAGCTGGACAACGGCATTCCTGTGTATTGTATGTAAATTGTATTTCTGTGCGGGAAGTGCGCAGGCTCAGAAAAAATATTTGCATACAATCTATGGGAACGAAGTTGTGCATCGTAGGTTTCGGAAGCTTACAAGTCGGCGAGGTCATGCTTTATTAAGGCCCTGTAGGTCAGTGATTTTGGGTAGTTTGATTTGATGATCTTCCCCCGCTACGTTCACTAAGTAAATACAAGTGTTTATGTTTGGTCCAAGTCTCTCACAACACAGTCCTTCCTCGTGGTCATCTTGGTAGCTTGTATCCCTTGCTCAAGTCTCTCTCTCTCTATCTCTTCCTTCTCCCTCAGTCAGTATCATCTCTCTCTCTCTCTCTCTATCACCTACAGCATCTCTCTGTTTGTCTCTCTTTCTCTCTCCTCTCTTTCGCAGACTCTCTATCAAGGAGGTTTAGCTACATGGTTTCTCTTGAATCACTCGTGTCTCTCAGTTGCACGTGACTGAGGAAACTTGGCCGGTGCGCCGCCTACACTGGGCCCGAAAAAGGTGGGCCACTATAAATGAGAAAGTGGCTCGAGAGACACAGAAAAGGTGGGCGGTTGGTGCGCTTGGTGTGGGCCCGGTGTAGGCGTGATGTAGGCGAACTAAAATACATACGAAAGTTGAAGATCGCCGTCCTCAGGCCTACACCAGGCACACCCTGGGCGCCGCCTACATCAGGCCCCCCAAATGGGTGGGCCGCCATGCGGCCATGCCTGGGCCCACCCGTTTTTGTAGGCCGCGCACCGGCCAAAGTTTCGCGTTGCATTCTTTATTTATTTTGACCAAAACTACACGAGAAAACATGTCTGGCACGTTGTTGATCTGTCCATCATTTAAGCACATTAGAAAAATAGTACTAATTGGCAGTAATGAAATTGTGGAACAAAATGTACTTCTTTATTGGATATTTCGTACAGCATGGAAAGGTAGCGTGTAAGTTTTATGCATAAGGAGGGTACGGCAGGTGGCTTGACCCCTCGGACTCATTTTAAAAATAAATTCCGAGATATGGTAGTTTCGCACCACGCACCGGTACCTCCAGAAGAAAACAACCAGCTATTGATCTATAGTTCTTAGACATGAGAGGAGAGTCTCGAAATCTTAAAGCGAAATACCGGCCGGTTTTTGAAACGCATCGTGGACAGCTGCATTTTTATGTATCTTATGCAAATGAGCAAAAATTAGGATAAAAAAGTGAGCTAAATTCGAGCAACTTTGCATTAATACGTAAGAATTCAGCTGTCCACGATGCGTTTCAAAAACCGGCCGGTATTTCGCTTTAACCAATAACTCACTCTCTATTTAATACCAAACAAACGTGTGGAATTTGAGCAAGAACTAAGGAACGGAAAGAAACCAAAATAAACATTTAAGAAGAGACAAAACTCGTTTTTTGAACACCACCAAATAAATGATATGGCTCCCGTATGAAGTGTTTTATCTCAGAAACTGCTTTCTGTCCTGCTCTACGAGATAGCAATGCGAACTGCGAACGTACCGACCCCAACCAAATCAGATTGTATTTTGTGTATTCCTTGACGTTTTTAACTAGCTCCAAAACTAGACCTGTGCAAATTCGGTCTCGCCTGTGGTTGATACTCAACATAATAGCACATGCATATCTTTTCCTAACAGAAGTTCCTTTTAGTGAAGATCTCATGCTCACAACACTTACTAATAGAGAAAGTTACTATGGACAAGGTTTATATTTTAATTGCCTTAGGGCAATTAACGTATCGAACTGGTCAACAGCCCTAGGGCTGGCAAAGTTCGTAACCGAGCAAAGCCACAGATTTATTTAGGAAAAAGATTGAGCTAGGCGAGAGATCGATTAAAGCGAAATACCAGCCGGTTTTTGAAACACATCGAGTACACCAGCATTCCTATGATGCATAAATTGGAATAAATAATCGAGCTAAATTCGAGCAAATTAGCATAAATACGTAAGTATTCAGTTGTCAACTTTGCATTTAAAAAACCGGCCGGTCTTTCGCTTTAATCGGGAAGATGTTTAGCATATGAAATGTGAAAATGATTGTGAAAGTGCAGGAAGGCCTGCCCTTCCCTATAAGTAATCACAAGCTATTGACCAGTTCGGTACGTTCTCAGTTCTCTGCGTACTGAAGAAGACGTTCGAAACACCCTTATTTACTGATAACTCTGATTTGTGTTTACGTGTTCATGATAGCAAGCCTACGCCGTGTGTACTTAGTTACGCATCTTGAATACACAAACCGATGGTATAGGTATAGTACGTACTGCACTTCATACAATTCATATTAATAGATACCGTGCTAATGCACTTTTATATTTGTTTGCTTGAGTTTTAAACAACAAACATGTGCTTTGTTATTGTGCTTATCGTTGTACCAGCTGCAAAATATATTTAGCTACTGGACCTCAAGACTATCTAATAAAGCACATGAAACAATTCATGTTATTTCATTTGAAACAAAATAAATTTGCATAGAACGGGAAGTAAAATGAGTAAAATATGTACAGGGTAGTTCATGGTCACTGGTAAGTGTTACATATAATCTGCGTGGTACTGGACTCCTCCTTTAAACTAACGTAACCTTCAAAACAATCAAACTGTGAAAATCATCTATAGCCAAGAAAAAGATTATTGGGTAAAACTAACAATAGGATCACCTCCACAAATAAAATGATGTAGATATTTGTAAGCTATACCAACCGAAAAATAACCAACTCTGTGTAAGAAGTCCACTGCTCACTCACAGTCATAAAATACACACACTTGCAATGTCAACAAATATTCCCATGCGAAAAGATATGATTGTATTCTCGGGGAACACTTTTCAACGCGAGAAGAATAGAAAGAAAAGGTGGTCTCTTTTTTAGTTTATTTGAAATCAATAGAAGTTCTATCAGAGGAAAACTAAATAATCGCCGAAACCACAGAAAACGCGTCGTTGGCCCGTCACCAAATGGTTTTTACCGAAGAAAACCATCTGATGACTGGTTCATGACGGTTCGTGACAATCGGGACCACTTGGTGACCGGTTGATGACGATTTTCGATAAAACTTGGTCACCACATGGTCACGAAGTGGGCTGGCCCACGAAAAAAAAAACAATTTGAACCTTCACCAAGTGGCTTTGCCCATCGTTATGTAATTCTACTACTTTTCCCGGAATTACGGTAGTCACAGGCATGCTCATTATGCTTTGCATACTGTAGTACCTTGTGACTGTGACTCTAAATGAGAGAGTACTGTACTGCGTTGTACGTAATAAAAGGCCCTAACCTGGACGTGCTATTTATTTCAGGGTTCATTGTTGATTGTTCAGTCTATGAAATAGACAAATTTTGAAATTTTGTACCACTAAAAAATATATTCACTTGTCTGGAACACATTTCTGATATTCGAATAGATAAGGCAGTACGAAAGTACGAACTGTTCAAAGAAGAAGAACTATAGGAAAGAGAAGGATGGTGAATAGATTAGAGGGTAAGGAAGCATCAGACAATATAATAAAAGTAGAATGCAAATTTGAAAGGCAGGGAGGACTATGAGGGAGGAGATAAAGCCTACGTATTTAATTTTACAAATGTATCATTTATTTATTTATTAACTAACAACACGCTCCACAATGAAATGATGAAAAGAATGTAGTATATAACTCGTCGTGTTGTCGTTGATTAGCAAACAGGTGATTTGATAATACAACAATGGAAATTAAGCCTAATGTATAGGCAGAAATAGATCATTATTATTAATGTGAAGATTGACGTATCAGAGAAAATAATAAGAAACTATATGAGGACAAAATGCTGACATTTCGAAAAATCGACCTGTTGCTGATATGTTCGTGGTCACTTCTCTCGCTCCCTCACTATTTACTTTGCGCATTTTCAATTTTTGCTCCATCCTCAGTCTCCACATAAAGTGTTAGGATTGTAGCATTTGTATTTTAAACTTTGTACCGTCTTTGTAGCATTCAACTAAGTATGAATCAAAACTGAGGCCATATTCACCACTACCGATTCCCTCGGGGAAATTTCCCTGGGGCTGGGGACAGAGAATAGCACACTATACGAGACACACAGAGAAAAATACGGGAATTCCCCTGGGGAAACGAGTGGTGAATATTGCCTCAGGATCACTGATTATCAGTCTGATGCCCTCAGTACGGTAGTCAGTGTACGGTAGCATTAAAAGTACGGTATCTGATAACACCCAGACACCGTAATCTGGTGGCGCCCGCAAGTGGGTATAATAATAAACTGATGTTTGTTTTAAAGCATAAGTTGTGACCATCATAACGAAAAGCCACTCACGGCGAACAAACACTCATTGAAGCTCACAAACAATACAAACAGAAATTTCGCTGAAATGTTGTTAGTATTTTCACACTGGAAATGTTTTTGTTTTTAATTCAGTGTTTCCTTACTAAGATAATATCTGGTTCGTACTTACAAGGACAAGTTTTATTATCAATAAACTTGTATTTTTCATCAAACAATTATAAGAGTAACTTCAAAACAAGAAATTACAAACTAGTAACATGAGTACAGGTTTCTTTGTTCTCGTTGAAAGAGAAACAAAACTCCAATTCTAAGAAAGTTTCAACAAAAACTTGTATACCATGTGCGGGTACCTCCCGTGAGATAGTATAAAACCCCTAAACGACTAGGTTCATTGAATATTTTAACCACATACTAGCAATCTCAATCTCAAGTACATACCATTAACTAAGAAAACATAATAATTTCTTTTATTGGAATTAATACACGATAACAACAATGCACAAATACAAACCTAGAATAGTGAAGCTAAACAGATACGAAATCTTCGTCCATTGACGCTGTAATACGAAATCATAATTAATGATAGTCATAGTAATAACTTATGAGATGTTAACAAACCTCACACGGAAAGAAAACAATACACCGTACAAGTCATTAGACCTAAGAGACCATCATGCTTAACAAATACAAAACAATGAAAATCTGTCGAGGGCAAAACAATATTATTCATCCGAGATACGCAGTGAACCGCAGTTACACAATTGTAAGTATGATAATAGTACTTATAACATCGGAATACTTAATACTTATAGTTGAACGATGTGGCTTCACGCCTGATCAAACTTGATTAACAACAAACATAATTACCTTAGAAATTGAACAGCTGGTTCAGCAAATCACTATAAATGTTCACTCGGCAGTAAGGAAAAGAACACTATCCAAGTAGTCTCCACAATAATAACAACTAACAAATCAGTGAAAACTCATCTTCAAGTATGCTTGAATTGAAAACTATCGTATTTTGGAACTCTAAACGAGATTTTGTAAAAAAAATTTCATATTAAATATGCAGGTTTTGTGCAAAACTACGGTAGTTTTGACAGAAACACGGACATTTTTTGGGATACTTGGCAACCCCATTAGATAACACAAATGTGATAATTACTTCCCAAACGGCTTGCTGCTGAACAATAATCCACTGCTTTGGTTGCTGATGCTGAAAAGCACACAAATAAGATAAAGTGTCAAGGTGAACTCTAAAACACTCGAAATTCACAGAAACCCTCGTAAACCCCTCCCTTACCGTATGTACCATAAAATAGACGAATAAGTATGGTTATACATATGATCAGTAGACTTTTCACAAATCTCCAATTCCAAAATTCCAAATGCACCGCACATACTAGGCAACTGCAGTCCCGTGCACTATATGCAAATTTCAGTTCTCTTGTGTGCATAAATTAACACATAATCCATATGAACACATTTAACCAGTATACGCCCCACCTCACAACCATGTTTACAAGAAAATAAAGTTCTTACCTCTTTCCAAAAGTGTTTCCTGTACTGGTCGCGGGGTTCGAGAACAACGACGGGGTTCCGCTGGATGACGAAGTCGGGAATAGGGAAGTAGACGTGGTCGACTGACCAAGAGAACCGAAGAGTGGCTTCGGGGCGGCGGTAGTCGAGCCGAACAATGAAGTGCCTAGATAAGAGAAGGGTCAAGACTAGTCAAGAGGACCGAAGGACTACTTGTATCATGTCTTCAGAAACTTATAGATAGTCATGGATGACGAGTAACACGCAAACAGATATAGTATCGCAACAAATACCGTAATTCTTCATTCCACAAACGAAGGAATGAAAACAACATCATGCAGTCAACAATGCAAGACAATCAGCACATACCTATACAATACACAAAATATCTAGAAAGTAGGGGCCGTATTCAACAACACACAGGGAGCCTCCCTAGGCTCACGAGCACTCTGAATCTCTTCTGCTCTCGCACTCTTTAGCTCCCTGGGGAAGCCAGCGAGGGCTCCCTGCGTGTTGGTGAATACGGCCTCAGAGCAGCACAATGTGTATGAAAAAGAAGACCTACCCGTTGTCGACGGGAACAGACTGGTTGTGGCTGTGGTGCCTTGTCCCGCCGCAGGTCTCACCATATTGGCCAGGTGCATTAGAGCCGCCTGGTTGGGGAACATCTCACGACCTGAAACAGAACACCGTTTCAATCAACAGTGTTAAAAAGGTTCGGCGTAGAAATAAGTACCAAGCTATGAGATAGTAATAAGCCGTATATACAATGATGCCGATGGATACTTCCCAAAATACCAGAGGCCATATTCACCACTCAATTCCCCGTCTTTTTCTCTGTTTGTCTCACATTAGAATGCTATTTTCTGTCCCCAGGGACTATTTCCCCGGGGGAATCGGAGTGGCGAATATGGCCTCAGATTTCAAAACCCATCCGCAGTACACCCTCCTTCTCCATCTTACCTTGAATATCCGAATACTTTGTCGGGGCCACATCAACATGCTTCTCCTCAAACGGATTCCTTCCCATGTAGAGGTTCGTTGAGTCGGCGAGGAACTGCTCTTTCAGGTTCTGAGATAAAACACATGGATCAGGATACGAAAAACATGAATAATACCGAAAAACGACAACCAAACCCGCTAGGTTACCCTGGATCAAACGGGTGTTACAAAGTTTTCGATGAAATGTATCACTCAATACATTATGTTTCGGCTACTACTTAAATATATCACCCCATTTTCCTACGTTATTGGTTAGAATTCCATCGTATTATATGATTCAGGAGTACAGATTGGTGCGTGAAAATATGCATGAACCACCTCCGGAAGCAATTATAAATTAATATATTTGACTGAAAAATGGTGTTTTACCTAAAAAGGTCTATAATTAAGCTGAAGAAACCACCTAAATTTACGCACGGCATTTATACACTGATATGATTCCATCACTATATTATCACAGTCTGCAATGTTAGCCCACTCACCGAAATTTGCTGGTCCGATTCAAATAGACTGGCGGCAACATTGGAGAAGACAGCATCAAAACGTTGCAGGTGTTCGCGCAGGGCAGCACCGGTTATCTCACTCTGAAACGCAACGTGTACGATAAATATCAAGACGAAAAGGGAAGCACGCGCCAGGCATAGTGCCATATGTTTAAATGTTTGTTAGACTCTTAGAAAGACCGCAACGCCATAAGAGCGATGTCAAATAGCTCTGGGCCATAACGCAAAGAAAGTAGGGGCCTAGCATCAGAACCGCCCTCCGCCCGCAGGAGTCTGCATGCGCTACATAGCTAGTTTGCGTATTTAGAGTAAACTTAATTTGAAACCATTTTCTTATGACTATTCTGATGCTGGAAGACGAGGACGAGAGAAAAGTCCCAAAAGAAAACAAAAAATCGATAAACACCCACTTTTCCTTGTTGTGCTAGTACAATCTTCGCACTGAGTTGTTCAATCATATTCTGGAACTGGTCGACTTTCGTGTTGTACTCTTCAATCAACTGCATTAGATGGCTGAAAAGATAGAAATTAATGTAACACAAGGAGAGCAGGGCACACAATTCGCCGGGAAAAGCTCAAAACCACCATCCAAATATATGTAGTGTTTCCGAAACTTGTATCTCTTTATGATACGCTTCTGATTTTCACCATATCTAATATTCTATTCCTAATTCGGACGGTGGTTTCGTCGGTCAGAGCGTCAACGAGTTTATGCCATGAAGTAGATGTCTTGAGAAATGAGCAAAACTGACAGAAGGTGAGCCCAACAAGGTACTACCAGCACTAACATGAACCGGGACTAAAAGAAGAAGGCTCCTCACCTCACAGCTTGTTGTTGGCTGACACGGCTGCCCTGAGAAGAACCCATTTTGCTGATGATCTGAATAGTGTATGCGTATTGAAGATGTTATTTAGACCTTAAAGCTTTGCGACTGCCGTTCAAACAGCTTTTACTATAGGAGAATACCATATAAAGAATCTAACTAAAAAAAGCTGTGCTGGAGAAAAGACGGTTAAAATACATGTAAAAATGCGAGTAAGAAGCGTGTACGTGGTTCTGGAATGACAACTTGAAAAAAGCTTAAAACAACCGCATGCCATGTATTGTAGGGAAATTTTGGGTATACGCAGTTCACAAACCACGTACCACACCCCTTTAAATGAAAAAGAATCACCAACCTCGACAAGTCTCAGATCAGCACAGGCCCTTCTTGCCACCAACTGGGTGTCCCGTTGTAGATTATCATGACGGTCTTTTACCACTGCAGCACGAGCACGAATCTGTACACAAATAATAAACATATGCTTGATAAGAAAGATCCTGTTACATACATTATGATCCACATTAGTTGAAACATCACTAATCGCAAATCGCACATCTAAATGTGACAAGACCGGAAACCTTGACTTTGTCGATTTCGATATGTTGCAGGTCCCGTAAGTGAGACAATACAGTATGATTGTTGTCATTCTGATGCAATACATTCTACTTTTAGACAAATAAAATAAGCCCTTCTACCTGTTTCACTCTGCCTTCCACTGCCAACACTCCGTCGACATTCGAACTTGCGATTTCATCCGACAACTTACGATTTTCAGCCAGCTTCTTCCTAAAAAGGTAACATTTAAAGGCTCAGGCCCCCGCAAAATGTTTTCCCTAATTTCTCTGAGATAAGTCTCCAAGCTTACTGAAACACGACTGCGAAAACCGTTTCGCATAATATGAAAAATTGGGGAAGATATTCGCGAAATCCTCAGAAATGTACAGCACTCAGCACCCATAACCAGCCAAAAACGGGTTTCTGGACGTGCACCGGGTTGAAAACCAAAACAGAAAAAAAACGTGAATTTCTTCACCACTCTGTTTTAACTATTCAAAAATATGCATATCTATCTAGCAAGTGATGCTCGCGCATTTCTCTGCAGTCTGTCATACTGTAACACATTGAATGAACTTGCTTACTTGATTTGTTGCTGCAGCTCCACAAACGGTCTGGGCACCTCGGAATCCTTGACGCTCTCCTTCTGTTGTGAAGCACCTGCAGCCGTTGTGCCTCCCAGAGAAAGTGAGCCCGATGTAGCAGTAGTGGAACCTTCAAATAAGGGAGTGTCACTACATTTGGATTGAGGTGGCACAGTAAAAACGTAACGTGAGTGTTTGTCTGGCATACATAGGAACGAGACCACATTTTCACTTGAAATGGTGATACAAAAAGCCACGGTAGATCTCAAAGAACTGAATAATCTAACTGCAAGTATGATGTCTCTAAAGTAAAACTGGATACCTCCAAGACCTGCACCAGTGGTCGCAGTCGGGGGTGCGGCAGCTGTGGTGGCCGTTGTTGAGCCGAAGAAACCTGCAAACAGACGGCTATTTTTTGAAACGCATCGTGGACAGCTGAATTCTTATCTATTTATGTAAAGTTACTCGAATTTAGCTCGATTTTTTATTCTAATTTATGTTCACTTGCATAAGCTGCTTAAGAATGCAACTTTCCACGATATGTTTCAAAAACCGGCCGGTATTTCGTTTTAAAATCATTTGCTTCCACTGTGGTGGCAAATTCCTAAATTATCAGCATCTTAATCTCTATCTCTATGAATGGCCGAGTACAAGAAATATAAAAATTAATAATAGCACAAACTAACCTAAACCACCAGCGGCAGTTGTTGTAGTGGCTCCAAATAGCGCTGGAATATGACAAGGTCAAAAAGAGTGAGAATAAAGAACTAAAAAAAAACGAGGAAACTTGACTCCAGCTTATTTATTTTCATCTTTTGACCTAAATATTATAACTACACCGACACAACCATATCCAAATAACCTCAAAAACAACCATTCGTTTACGAATTGGACAACATCCAGTGGACACAAATTTCCTCCGACTTACGTTTAGCAGCTGACGTAAGGCCTCCTGCGCCAAACAATCCCGTCGACGCCGTCGTTGCAGCAGTAGTGGTAGCCGCAGCACCTGCAACACAGCTTCTACTCATTTTGTAAAAATACAAGGGGAAGTATCACACAAATCCAAGTACAGGCATGATAATGGTATTAACAAATATTTTCACACAAAAGAAAAGGAACTAAACAAAAGTACCACTCTCAACCAATTATGCCCATAAAAATGGTACCAACCAAACAAGGGAGCAGTGACAGTTGTTGCAGGAGCAGATGTTGGGGCAGCAGCCGTAGTAGTTGCAGCCGTGGCTCCAAACAAAGGCGCTGCAGCAGTTGTGGTTGCAGTAGCACCAAATAATGGGGCAGCAGCCGCGGTGGTCGCAGATGGAGCAGCATAAGTTGTTGCAGGAGCGCCAAATAATGGTGCCGCAGCAGTTGTCGTTGCCGCTCCAGTCGCACCAAATAATGGTGCAGCGGGAGTGGTGGTAGCTGCAGCAGTTGTAGTTGAACCTGGAAAAATAAATGCTAATTTCTAATTAAGTCCAGCTTAAAAATGGCCTACACAACTGGCAAAAATACCAACGCTGCTCGCAACCGTTTCACTAGTTACTAAAGGTAACATATATAAACTCACCAAATAAACCAGTGGCTGGAGCTGCACCAGTGGTTGTAGCTGCAGGCGCTCCTAAAATCACATATAAACATCCTGCAACCGGACAACGAAGAACAGAAGAACTCTCGCGGTACGCAAACTAAACTATACGCAAACTATACGCAAAACAAAAATCTAACGACCTACCAAACAGACCGGTCGACGGTCCACCGGGTCCACTGGCACTGGTTGCGGCCGCCGGAGTCGAACCTGAATTAATAGCATTATATAACGTTAATTTTTTTTCAGTTTCATTCTGATATTTGATAATGCTCGGTCACTTGATTGTCAAAATGTAGTTTAATAAGACAAAACACAATTAGGTGATTAGGTCCAGATCATAAAAGATGAGTCTCGTGGTACCGCTCCAAAGTTAAGTGAATTGAAACGTAAACTTACCAAACAATGGTGCTGCGGTACTAGCTGCAGTGGCTGTGGGCGCAGCTGAAATAGCACCAAATAATGGTGCGGCAGCACTAGTTGTGTTCGCGGTGCTACTGCCAAACAAGCCAGTCGTCGGAGCAGTGGCTGAGGTAGTCAACCCTCCTAAATTTAAGCTTTTTTAAGTTAATTAACTAGTATGACTACACCAAAAGTTCTGTTTCGCTTGACCTTCGTCCCTTCTTATTAGATTCTTGTACTAACTGACCGAACAGAGATCCAGCGGGGGCAGCAGTTGTGGCAGCTGGTGCTGTGCTTCCGAACAAAGGTACTGTAGCTGCAGTGGTAGCAGCAGCAGGTGCACCAAACATCGAAGCAGTGGAGGCAGCAGGAGCCGCAGCAGAACCAAACAGGCCACCCGTAGCAGCAGCTGTTGCTGGGGCAGGTCCTGAAAAGAGGTGAATACAGTTGTGATGTGCTGGTGCTCACTATGACGACCCGACCAAGCAAAGGAAAAATGCAAATCAAGTGAATCAATGGAGATGGTCTATTCAGCTGGTGGCTGAAACATAAAGTTAATGATATTCGCTCAAAAAAATTATGCGCAGATGCCCATGTAAACTACCCAACTACCCTTACCCTTTTCTTTGCAAAAACACATTTCAAAAAGAACGCATACATCAAAACTTACCAAACAGTCCAGTGGAGAGACCAGAACCAGTGGACGCCGGTGCACCTACAAACATTTTCACACTATGGCAATATATTGTACTAATTTTTGTCCATTTTTTTAAGAAACATTTACATGTACCGATGATTAGCGACATGTCTGTAGTAAATTTATACTTCAGGACAATAAACAATGTAAGGAATCTCACTCGTAGTCTGACTACGATACATTCAAATAACTAACGCCCCAGCAAACACACAAAAATCACCAACTTACCAAAGAGGCCTCCAGTGGGCTCCGCCTTAGCAACCGGAGCTGGTTGTCCTGAATCAAAACTAATTATCAGACAGTAGCGAGGCCCTAAGAAACTATAAAACTTCGACGGCGCACCTAAATTGTCAATCACCGTGGACTGGGAATCCCAACAATTTATGATGTGCATTAACTGCATTGATTTTTCGATACTTTATTCCAGATCCAAAGGAGGAGGCTCACGAGATCGACGTGTTCAATTTGTTCCCTTTCATCGAAAGGTGTTAACTCCTAATAAACACTTCCTTCAGACTAAACTGTACCTTACAACGTTGTTTTTTGGAAGATCAGACCATCACCGTTCGATAAAAGGAAAGAAATAGAGGGTGTTCTTTTTGTGAGCCTTCTCCTTTAACGAAAGACAAAACTAACCAAAAAGACCGCCAGACGAAGGGGCTACAGACGCAGAAGTGGAGCTTCCTGGAAGGAATTACTTAGACTGTTAATATCAGTGCCAGGACGAGAAGGGACTACGGTAACTACGCAATTAAAAGCATCAGCTAAAAACTCTTACGTTCTTAAAGAGAACCTGAAACATAATGCATAAACCATACCAAAAAGTCCTCCAGTTGGAGCAGCAGTAGTCGCCGAGCTACCTAGAAAAAACGTCGTCAAAATGTCTTGGTCACTGTCAGAGACAAAGCCAAAACACATCACAACCGTTCAGCAGACCAGATAAATATGCGAACGAAACAGAACCAAAACTACTTAGTCCCAATTACTCCCAATTATTTTTAAGCAAAACATAAAGCGAACTGTGTTTGTTTATCAAATCATTTTTCAAGGGACGAGAATGAAAATCCAACAGCAAAACTAACCAAACAATCCAGACGACGCTGGTGCGGTGGAGGCGGCAGAAGAAGTCGGAGCTGCTCCGAACGCTGAAAGTTTTAATATAAATTTTAAAAAAGACCTCCAGTATGTAAGCATCCAATCGCTCCATCCCGAACACCATTTGACAACCACGCAACAAATTTCAACGAGAGACAAACAAAAGAAGGTGTAACATGCGCAAGGTTAAGGCTCTCTAGTGATTATTCGGATAAACAAAGGGCTCTTTTCCTAAAAAAGACGCTAACAATAAACCTTCAAAACAGAGTAACTATTCCCCCTAAAGAATATAAACTATTAAAGCGAACTAACAGACGGTTTTTGAAACGCATCTCAAATAACTGGGGGTCGATTTTTTATTCTAATAATGCTCGTCGTTTGCATATGACGCACAGGAGTGCAGTTATTTGAGATACATTTCAAAAACCGGCTGTAATTTCGCTTTAATTCAGCAAAACATGAAACATACAAAAAAACCTTACTAAATGATGGTGCAGAGGCAGCAGGAGCAGTGGTGGAGGCTCCGAAAAGCCCTCCTCCAGTTCCTGGCTGAGCAGTTCCAGTTGACCCTAAAAACATATATTCCATTATAGGATTCCAAATAATTTATTAAAGCGAAATACCACCCGGTGAGCGCGGGTGACCCTGGTTCAATTCCGCCTACCTACGAACTATTTGCAGAGAAAAACCGAGCGTCTTGAATGTTGTGACGTATATACCTCTCTTTCCAAGTTTATAACTAGAACTCAATATAATCATATCAGTAATGCTTTTACTAAATATGAGTAAACAGTCTAATGCATAAGCCATTTACTGTGGAAGACAATAAAGGTAAACAGCTCCAAACAAGTTCTGCATACCAAAAATAGATGACATTCCTGTGGTCGATCCCGCAGACGAAGTAGCGCCTCCGCCGAACAGTCCGCCGCCTATAATGAAGAAATTGCATTATCTTGTACTATCAGCAGGGCATAAAACTCCACCATCCAAATTTATATTGTGTATCCCCAAATTGTATTTATATGAAACGTTTCTAATTTTCACCATATCTAATACTCTAATCGCGACGGTGGTATGGCTACGAGCTAAATACCACCATCCAAATTTATGCAATATGTTAATTCGGATGGTGGTTTCGTCGTCAGTTGCCGTGAAGACCGGAGTGCCGTTAACAACTTTACCTATCCTTTGCTAGCAATGGAGAAACAGAATGTGAGACCTCTAACCCCCCACTTTACATGACGAGAACAGAATATCATACATATGGCTTCAAACCAAACTTACCAGTCGCTGAAGCACCAAAGATTGAAGATCCGGTTCCGGTTGTTGCCGGAGCTGTTGAACCTGTCATCTTCGACCACCTTACCTTAGAACTCACTCGTAGTACAACGATCTGTATACCAAGCCGAATAATCCACAAACACCACAAATCATTCAGGTTTACATACCGAACAATCCACCGGTCGCTGAGGGCTGATTAGCCGACGCCTGAGGCTGACCAAATATAGAAGCACCAGTAGAGGCAGGCGTTGAAGAGCCTAAGAACGGAGATTGGACAAGATAAAGGAAACTACTATTGCTCGCACGTCGCTTCACTCACCAATTTTCTTCACAACAACAAATATTCGTGCAAGTGGGAAGTTCATGTTCAGTTGATACCCCCTATACTCTGGTCCTAGGCGCGCAGCACGGAAATGCGTAGACGCGTCCGCGCGAAAAGATTGAAAATTGCATTGAAAAACTCGACACAGAGAAAGCTGTTTTCTGCATCTCCGTCTTTCCCATGTTAAAACGTCATCTCTTCTCCGCGGACGCGGTTACGCATGCGCGCGCTGCGCGCCTGAGGACCTAGAACACCTACCAAAAAGTGAAGGGGTAGAAGTGGGCGCGGCTGTTGTCGATCCACCACCAAACATAGACCCGGCTGGTGCAGATGCCGTTGTTGGCCCTAAACCGTTAAATGGAGAGATAGAAGTAGGAAACAGAACAAGATCTATAAAAGGCACAAGGCGCTAGAAGACTAGAACAGGCAGAACTTTGCGCGCCTGGCAAGACCAAATTGGCAAGTGATACAACAGTAACAACGACTAACCAAAAATAGATCCGCCAGCGGACGATGCTGCCGGCGCGCCAAATAAAGAGCCGGCGGTTGTAGTGGCTGTGTTGCCCGAGCTGCTACCTGAAGCAATCGACGATTCATAACCAGCAATTCTCACGCTCACCTTCACCTTCACCTGTTCATGGGAGAAACTTCCCAAAAGCTTTATACTTTTAGGTACAGAAATATATACTGAACCCGTCTTGACAAATCATAACCGCAAAGTTAACAAGCTTAGACTAAAGCTTACCAAATATAGAACTTCCGGTACTACCACCTCCAAACAAACTAGAACCTCCTGCTGGTGCTGCGGTGGTCGAACCTAAACACTGCCAATTCATAAACAAAAAACCTAAACAGGGCCGTTCCTAAGCAGATCATGCGGTGGTTTTCAAACTCACAATCGAACGATTCGTATGGTCCACTGTAAGTTATCTTCAATGACCCAAATTCTGGTACCAAACGGGCCCAGAGTACGTGCTTCACAAATAAATCAACTAACCAAAGATGCTCGATCCTGTGGACGGAGCTGTAGATGCCGCAGTAGATCCGAAGAGTGATGTGCCTGTGGAACCTCCGCCAAACAGACCACATAAAATAAAAGCAAAGGTTAAAGTTTGAACTTATTCAAGCCATCCTGAGTCCTGACAACAACAACACACATATAACAAGACAACGATAAGTCCTCGTTAGGTTGCACTGACACTAAGGAATGAAATTATGACTAAACCATTACCAAGGACAGTCGCTAGAGGACACAATCATGACTAGTGTTACCATACCAGACTACGGTAGATACCACTACCATACCAGACTACAGTAAACACAAACACCTACTAAGCGCCCGTATCCTCCAAAGGACCCAAACATATTCAAGAAGATAACTAACCACTAGATCCGGTGGTTGCACCACCTCCTCCAAAAAGCGAACTAGTCGTTGTGGCTGGTTTCTGTCCAAAGTTGAAGCTCATTTTTCTTTATCTAAAAAGAGGCAAGTCCTAAAATTTGAGTCACCAGTGACGCAAATCAAACCGTGGCCAAATACACATTTCACATAGCACAATAATTCTATTACAGATATGATCAAGTGACAAAACACGTAGAATATCAACAAGAAATACAACTCTCGAAAAAGACTTCATTAAAATTTATTATCGCAAAAACGACAACAATAACAACAATAAGAACAACTGAGTAAATAACAATGAATAAACATTCTAAACTAACAAAAATTAGCCTACTTTACGAGCGTAAACTAACATGCATGATAAATAAGCGCGACATCGGGATAAAAACAACGGTCTTGTACATAAACATAGACAAAAATGATTCTGATGGGTTAACAAGCAAAAATAAAGACAATAAAGAATCACAACTCCCAACACACTCACGGAGCGCTCGAGCGCTGACGTCATAGACAAAGATCAAATACAAAAGTCAAGCTATCTACTCCATCTGCTTCTTGTGGTCTTCAGCGTAAGAGGCCTTGTTTCTCTCATTCACGCCTTCGAGATTACGGGCTCCCTCAATCGCCAGGTGGATAATCTAGAAGGACTAGTTTAAAAAAAGGCTAAGGTTAAGGTTAACGCACAACACATTAGTCGTTAGGACAGTATTCAGACTACAGTACGCAGTCTCGCGCAGGCATAAAAAGTACGGTAGTTGACACAGTAGACGAGAAACTACAGTAGTCAGAATGTATATAAGAGCATGCACCTCATTAATCCACATGGGGTAAATGTACACCAATATATAACCAAAAGTTATAATATAAAGAAACTAACTAGAATGCATGGTTAACAAACCTTTGGAACAATAATCGTATTCTCTTGTGAATAGGCTTTCGAAGCATCTATCCGCATCAAGGATCCAAGATTATAATCTTCGAACTCCTGAAAACTGCAGTGTACACACTTGCAAAACTTGATTGTTGACACCAAACAATGGCAATAGCGCCATCATGAGGCCACATTCACCACTCCGATTCCCTAGGGGGAAAATTCCCTGGGGACAGAAAATAGCATTATATTGTGAGACACGCAAGAGAAAAAGACGGGGAATTCCCCATAGGGAATTGAGTGGTGAATATGGCCTCTGGAAGAACAACATGACTATTACATCTTACCTACTTCTCAGATAATCTAATACGCTAAGAAATAGTCAATAAGACACACAAACAATGACTGCTGGACGGTCAGGTTAGTGTTTACCTACTTTAAATATCTAAAAACAAGCAAACCTTGAATAATTCACAGAAAGCATTCCATGTCGGTTTGTTGTCGCCTTTCAATTCAACTTCCGTTACCTGTAATGTAATATAACGCTACAATGATTATGGGATTCAATTTTTTTTTAACTAGTTATTTTCCCAACATAGATAACGATCAGATCCTCATCAAGAAAATCCATAAATCTCCAAAAATGGAATCTGAAACCGTCAGATCAGATAAGTAAAACAGTCTTGCAAAAGAAACACAATGAAATCTAACCGTCTGTACACCCATGTCCGGAAACGATTTCCGAAATTCCCTATAGATAACATCCTGATCCTTATGCAGTCGAAGAGACAACGTATCGACACTGGTTATCAAGTTCATGTGAACCTCGGCGCGCTCATACGCCTGGAAAAAATGGAAAGTCACACCTAACACCAAATCACAGCTACAAAAGAAATTCAGACATAGACATGGATCATTACATTTATTTATTACTCTTAGTTACAATTATTAATACCATCAAAAACCCACCTTCTGTGCCCATGCCATCTCAATTGTCTGATCATTAACATATCCTGCTGCATCACCGTAGTTCACGTCATCAGCCATTCTCACTAAAACAAAGATCATAAATTACGCTTATTCAAAATTGACTACGAACATTGCACTCGGATCGAAAATAAAAATATTTAAATTCAAATTCCCAACAAAGATACAATAGGCGAAAACGTACGCCAAGATAAGCTTTCTCAAAAAATAATTATGATACTGTCACACACGTTTATTGATACTGATAATACAAATCACCGAGACGTGAGGTGTACTGTAAGAAATACAATAGTGCGAATAAATTATACAAACGGTAATGCTCAGTACATTGCAATCACTAAAAATTACATGCGCTTTGTGAATAAATAAATAAATCAAGTAATTGGTGAAATGCGGTACATATGCGCTCAAGTTTCAACACTCTAATTATTACACACAGATATCACAAATCACCATTTACCTCGAAATAAAAGTGTTTATCAGACACAAGTAAGAAGAGTACTAGTCTCATTCTAGATCGAAAAGATACACACGAAAACTTAGGCACAATCCGCAAATAAATAATGTAAGTCGATTATAAAGAAAAGGTTCGAACCCACCAAACATCGTAGTATGTGGTATGTAAAAGGAGAATACCGTAATACCGAGAACTCGCAACTCAGCAGAGAAGCATAGGTAGATCATTAGAATGAGGACTCAGTCACTCTCTACTTCTTATTTTTCTTATCCTTCTCCTCCTTTTCCTTTTCCTTCTTCTCTTTCTCTTTATCATCCTTTGTTTTCTTTTCATCCTTCTTCTTCTCTGTTCCCTCGCTATCCTTTTCCTTCTCAGCCTTTTGCAATGCAATCTAGACAGATCAATTTAAAAAATCAAAGAAAACAACGAACCAAAAGGCGCATCGAGGGGGCACAATGCAGACTTTTACTCACTTGGCCACTACAGTATAATCTCTATGAAATATGCCGTCACAAATTTTTGTTTGCACCAGACTGCTAATAATAGTGCTAATCAAAGTTAGTACGAATTACGAATCGGCTATATATTGTTTTTTTTCCACTTTCACGTACCACATAATATAGACTATACAGATCCATTATGTTATTTTAAATAAATAATTGCTCACCTTGTTATCAATCAAGTTGTGGAGTGCAATGACCGCTCTCACCAGTGATCCCATGTACATGCACATCAACTGGTCATTCGTTTGCATGTTTTGCACGTCCACAAAATCTGGGTGAGAGACGTCGGGAAGCAGGTTAAGCACTTCCTGCAAACGAACACACACGATACATACATCATACAAGCAAAAGGTATGCAATCATCAGCACAATGCATCAGGACAAACTGTGCGTAAACGGATATAATTTGATGAGCGTAAATGCTGGACTAGTTCATCAGCTGATGTATACAAAGGTTTTCAAATTCAAATAGCCTTCGAAATTTTGGTCTGGCAAAATGCGACTGTTACACAAAAAAAGTACAAATAAAAAATTCTAACAACGATACAAAAAAAAGCGAGAATTTTACACAAAAACAAAACCAACCTGAATGTAATAAATAACAGGATGGTTCACGGGCAGTTTTCCGGAGGCAATATCTCGCAGGTACCGTTCGATCTAAAACCATGGATACTGTATACAGGACACATAATTATAACTAAAAAAAATTACGGTAAAATGTTATTTATTTACATTTTCCACAGATTTCGTGAACATAGTTACTCAATTACAGTGAGGATGTACAGTATAATACTCAGCCCATTGCCCAATCCGTTGGGGGAATTCCCCCTAAAGTAACAACAACAAAACCTACATCCTGGAGCTGTGAATGGAGTCCCTTCAGTCCCATCAACTGATCGGTCACTCGCTGAGAAAGGGTTCCAGCCGTTTGATCCTTGATATCCCTATAAGCAGAAAAGAAATACACTAAATGAAAAATCAATGAAAACAATTATATCTGCACACATTCACATAATAATCCCAGATAAAATAAAATCTGTGTATCAAAATTAGAAAAAAATTGACAAGCTAATATAAATGTTGAAGTTGTCCTCAAAATAGGTACAAAACATATTAATCACAAAGTCTACACATATTATACATTATACCACCACCACCACTGAATAGAGAGCATTTCTAAACAAAAGTCTGAGAAGAAAAGCAAGCACCTGAGCAAATGTTCCACTCCGACTTCCTCCGCCTCTTCAGCTCCAATTTCAGAGGGAACATGCTCGAAGGTCTTGATTGGTGGGGTTCCATCCTATATTCCCTCACAATCAAACAAATCGAAAAAAAAGAGAATCTGGCAGTTGACGGCGTTAAAAGCGGCATACCCCGTCGTTAGCGAAAAGTATACTGGACAACATTCTTTCGCAAACAAGTGTTATACCGCTTAGCATAAAAAATCGCTCCAAGAACAAGAAAATGACCAACAACAAAAATACCGTATGACTTACATCGTGCACTTCCTGGACCTCCACATACGCTTCCGTGGGCAGGCCAATATCCTTGGGCTCCGCTTCGATGATGACGAGAACCGGATTCGGAGTAAACCTCTTCAGTTGTTCGTTAATGGCAACGTCATTCTAAAATTTGGTGATATGGTGTTTGTAGCTCATAATAGTCAGGTTAGGCGAACCGGTGAACTCATTCTACAGCGAACAAATCACCGGAGATAATGTGGAAGGTATATTAAGTGGCTGAAACATCAATGCTTCCGGAAGAAAATCTGAAGATTCACGCCTGATCGTACGCATATGAACCGCATAATGAGAAACTTAGAAAACATACCTTGTGAAGTTTCGGTCCAGTATGATACCAACCAACAATCTTCTCCTTTGCGGCAACCTGAAATAACGAATATTTTGAACATTCGAGAAGGCCAAAAGGAAACAAACGAGATTGGTCAATTACCGTTGCTAGAAAGTGCAAGATAGTAATGAAATATAAAGAACACACATATTTTTACTCATCAACTTTCAAAGACTGATTGGTCTTTTCACTTGATACTTGATAGCTGCAAAACACACTGACCTTATAAAACATGGAGTACATACTCTCCAGGTAGTCCATATCCAGGAACCAGGTTGACTTATCCTTTTCGTCTTCATCAAAAGGTACTATAACAAATCATCGTGTCCATAAAAAAGCAAAAGGTGCGATTGCAAGAAAAGAGTAATACAGAGGAATTCTCAGTGTATACACGTACATAGCACAAAACAGACAGAAATAATAATAAGAATATGAATAATAGAAAACAACTAACCCGCAAAGCTGTTTCCAATATCGAGCACCTTTCCATTCTTGTATGATCCCAAAAGAACTCCGACTACTCTCTTCACCGACTGAGTCTTGCTCACACGGTTGAAATGGTCGACAACGGAGAGCAATACAAGGGGATGAACAACGACCTGCACAAAATATAAACAAACTATAAACGATAAAATAAAGTAACGTAGCTCCCGCAGATATGTATGCGTCTCATACGTTGGTATCAATACCTAATAGAAATGTTCTTATGCGGTTTCCAAGTATGCTGAAAATTTACCGTATCTTGGAACTAATTATATATGCAGGCTTCGTGCAGAAATAAGGTAGTATTGATAGAATCACAACCTCAGCATACCTATCAAAAATGTTCTTACCTGAGGCCTGGGAGTCTATCCCCAACTTCGCTTTAAACATCTACAAAGTTCTCCATGCGCATAACCACAAACAGTGAATAAAATTAACCAGATAAAACCGAAGAACTAATCGTACCTTTGTAACTGGCAAGTTCGCATGCACCGTAGATACACAGTGTGGTCCGGCCTTCTGTCTGATCACCTCTTTAGTGGCCACTTTCACTCCTCCAGCATCCTTTCCTTCATTGAGAGGTGGCATATTTTACCTGCAAATATAATTTATTAATCACCCAACATATAACACACTATAGCCAATTCACCAACAAAAAAGCGTAAAATCACAGACAACAACCGAGAAAATGCGCCAATAAATATTCAGGAAAATATAATTTGTTCCTATAAACGAAACGGAATCGGTACCGGAATGAGTGAGACTTTCAACAATAAATCTAAAAAGAACATGGCAAAAGGATAGACAAGATAGACAAAGAGACGACACAAAGACATTAAACAATTAATTTGAGATTTGATTTGAGACAGTAATTATCTCCTCTTCTTCTCGTCATCAGTCTTCCAATAGAGGAAAAATTGGGCAAAAATGATGCCATTCAACACAGCCGCCGACAGAAATGAGAAAATCAAAAGCTGATCTCCAGTGTCCTAAAGAACCGCGATTTAACCAGGCTTACGGTAACACACGGGATATTATGGGCCACGTCGAAAAGTTCAGGCTGTTCAGAGATTAGGGGCCAAGTCCCAGAGACATGATAGGCAATTTCAAATTATTCAATTATTGAAACACAAAACGATTAACAAAATTCTACAAAATGTTGTAAACTGTTTCAGAGTGCGACACTAAGCAAAACAAAGACCAACCGAATCTTTACTTTACCTGCACAGACGTGAAAACACGGGCAAGACATCCAGCAAACTGAAGGAAACATGAAATGAGTGAGAGCTGTCCGGTCGATTGGGCAGTGTAATTCTGCCAAGCCTGCAATCGTTAAAGCGAATTAGCGGTCGGTCTCAACAAAAAAATACGAAAAGAGGAGGGGTAAACAACCGTGCGTTTACAGCCGTTTTCAAAATGTGCATTTTTGGACTTTTACTAGCCAAATTCAAAATATTTTTTCAACATTTCGTCATTTGGATGCTTCGGAGTGTGTGATCATTTGAAAAGGCCATCCCTCGATTTTTCCGGGGCCGTGCTAGTAGTAAAATCGGCAAATCGCCGGAAGCGAATTTTCCCATACAAAATCGCAAAAAATGGTGGTTTGAGAACATTTTTATACAAGATGCACTTATTTGTTTGTATTTTTATGTTTATTTTCGTTTATAACTTTTTTCAAACTATTTTTGGTAAAAAAACCCCAAACCGGGTGGTATTTCGCTTTAATAGTTTAGCATGAACAAAGTGAGCACAAGCACCAAACACCAAGCACACATGAGACATACCAATGAATAGCATACTTAGAATCGAACTAGAAAAACGATGTTCAACATTGATTCGTAATTCACTATGCCAAATGCTAGGATCACGACACTAGGAAAACTATGTAAAGGCGTTTGAGATATACGTTTTCTATTAAAAAAGTTTCATAAATAAACTGTAGAATCAAAAATTGCTCACCTGAAGACCCTTGGAAACGAAGACAATCGGGATTCCAGACGCCTGGATTGCTGTTAGAACATGGATCGGAACACGATGGTCGTAAACGGCAAAGGCAGCAACTCCAGACAACATTGTGAATAAGAGCGCCGACAGGGCTGAAAGTATAGAATCGCGTGATCTTACAAGATCAGAATATGAATGTGATATTCTAACTCTTTCTCTATCCCTAGTTTTGCGTACTACCAGGGTACAAACTTCGCCGGTGAGTCCGGAGGTGGTTCGCGAAATTTTCTCTATTTTTGATACGTCTCTGCAAAAGTTATCGTACCACCGCCGAGCTTCTCATGTCTAATATTCTAATCGGGAGGTGTTGAAGAAACACTCACTTTGTTTGTTGTAGTACATTATCTGGGCAACGATGAGAACCAGCTGAATCGCCACGAATAGAGAATCTCCCCATTGGGAGAATACAAAGCCTTTTTTGTAGGAATAGGCGGCAGTTCCAGCAGAGCCGACGAGTGCAAGTATTTGAGCCAGCAAGCTGATACCTAAAGAAAGAAAACAAATTTTTAATGTTCTAACTGCTGCAAAATGCGCACATATGATACGATATATGTTCCGCGACCCACTCGATTCTTTTTTGCTGATCTAACAAAGAGGAAACCATAGTTCTCATTTTAAATTATAGTATATTTTGCATTAATATTATACATAGCACCTATCACGTGTGGACGTTCCGAAGCATACCTTTTCCACTTTTCGCAGCGAATATTTTCAAAATTTGAGGGATGAAAAGCATAAGCGAACCAGCCGTGATACCGAGTCCCAAAACCTAAACAGGAAGAGGTGTCGCAAAACAACAATAAAATATAGCTACTTTATTCACATATACAATCAATCGGATCGGATACAACATCGAACAAGTACGCGGGACGAAGTGTGAAATGATACTAGCTTCGTGCTTCTTCAATGCAATGATGAAATGGGCGGTGAGAACTTACTCTAGACAAAACCATCTTGGGGCATGTTGGATGAAGAATATTGAATTTGATCAGCAGTTCCTCAAAACAGTTTTCAGGGAAGACAAACTGCAGAGCATCGTTTATATGTCCTTGTAAGCCAGAAGCCATAATTTCCTGTAAAAATACGAGTCACATCGTAACAATTCAATCATCTTTTACTCGTGTATAACATCGTATTCCTTTCGGGCGTTCCATTAAGTCTTATAAAGCTTAGACTGCGTAAAACACAAATAGGCGATTCGACGTGATTCAACGTTATCAATGTTCAGAACAAAGAGCCAAATGGCAATACAATAATACAACTTTATATAAAAATTTAGAATAGAAGACAAATCGCATCGTGAGGCGAGAATGCGAAACTTGCATGCACAATGCACAAAATTGTCATCGTGTACACCTTTAAAAGCGAACAGTAGTTTTTGTCCAGTGGTCATGTAGTTCACTATGAGACTGCTCGCGCGGCCCCGTCTGCGGAATAGAAAACACTAATTTCCACGAAAGAAAAGTGAGATTTCCTGAAAGCTACACATTTGTACAAATGACCAAAATCAAGTGTATTTGCATCAACATAGGCATACATTTGCAACAACATGTTCTTTGAGTCAAGTAACGAATAATTTTTTTTAACCTTAAATTGATCTATTTAGGGAGCCTAACCTTTTTCGCACCTTTGTAAATGATGTCATAATTTGCTTTAAAATATATTTTAATTGTTAGTTGTAGCTGCGAGAATAACGGGATATACTTTTTCGGTATTTTTCGGTGTAAGAATAGTGATTCGGCATGTGGTAAACGTAGTTGGTTTGTCAGACTTTCGAATCCAGCGATGCAATCATATTTATTACGAACTAACAGCAATGCACCGCACCTACTTGTCATTTAATCAATAGGGCAGTAAAAAATTGGGAATATCGAAAAACACATGAAAACAAGATCGATATAATTTAGCGGGAAAAAATACGGAAATCATATACGAGGGGATATATGCAAACTATCGTAATCGTTTGCTAGAACATTAAACAAGTTCATCCGCACTAAGAAGCGACTGTTAAATCTCGACTTTAAATCTATGTATGCAAGCGTCAAAACATGAAATAATTTCCAGCTAAATTTTGCGGATATTTTTTTTATCGCCACACCTCTCAAGCTGATAATAGAGCTAAATTTAAACACAGTAAAGGCCGAAGTTTTTGTAAATTATTATTGTTTTTTGCTCATGATAATACTGGTATATTTCAATATATTTATGGGAGCCGTGTTTGGGAAGCGCTTCCCACGCGGGCATGGACCATCAGATCCATCCGTGAGTTTGGCAGCAGTTGTTCCTGATACATTTCAATTCTCCCAGCGAACATTGAAAACGAAATAACAACTACCATCTTTCTTAGTCGGGCTGGAAGGCCCTATATTTATTGCTTCAGGTGTTTTGTGGGTATGGAAGTTTTCACACCTTTCCGAAATAGTCTGGTTTGTTTGTAAGTTGACGATTGGGTGCTCCAGGCATCATATGTATACAAATCCAAACAATGGTCCAAAAGTTTCAATCTACCAATGTGGAGCTGCTCACTAAAGTTTTTTTTTCTTATTATTCCGTAGTAAAGATAAAAAAAAAGATAAAGTGAACCGGGTTATATCAACCGAATTCGCGGAAACGGTGCACCGGGGTCCAGCTCAGAGGTTGGACATACTGGCCATTTAAACTTCCCGGTGGCCAATCTGCTCGGTAAGTCGATTTATCTCCGCTGGTTCCCAGCTACCAACTTTTACACCATGGTGGGTTGAGGGGGTTCCGGCCCGGGATCGAAACAGTGACCGGTGGCGTGGTGAGCAAGGGCCTTGCCACTTGACCATGCCGTAGTATCACTCTCAAAATCAAATTACACCTACATTTGCTTATAATATCCCGAGGCGATTACACAGTCCATGACAAAAATGGTGTGACCCGCGAATGTAGCGAACGCGCGAAATTTCTGCCCCGCCTTTTGTTTGGTGCAACAAAAAAAGGCAATTTACGCTACTATTTTTTGTCATATGTGTATTTTATGTAATCTATATTTATTTCGTATAGTTTATTGTATAGATTTATCAGATATTTCTTTCTTTCAAGCTTCCGTGGGATATTAGAGGGATCTATGCTGTCTCGAATAAGCCAAAGTCACAAAATCTGTCTTGGTTTGCACCTCCGGAGATCACTGTCGACAGCAAAATCTAGGCGGTTTGCTCTTGTCACTGCGTCTGCTTCGCGAGGAACTGCTAGAACGAACTTTCCGTTGGCCTACTATCAACAGTACGTCTTTGGTTTCAATGTCTCTGCCTGATTTTAACCTTTTATGGTTGTTTACTAAGCAAACTCGTCCTTTGTGTGTTGTATACTCAGTGCCCCTCCTATCGCCTGATATATTGTTGAAAAGGCTTGCTTTCATTGCGTCTGGTTTGTGTTATTGACCTTCGAATTCGTTCTTTTCCATAGTGACCCATTGTTGTTTAGCACGTGTTCTCCATGCATTCACCTTGTCTAGTCGCTTAGCAGCTTGTCTGCATGATTTATCTTTTCCGATAGCGGGTATTACCTCGCCGATTTGATAAGAGTACTCACGAACGAAAACAGGATCACTGATTTGACTCTCGCTTCGCTCCGCATTTGAGTAATCCTACTTGTTTGTTCCTGAGTGTTGCTAGAATATTGCTCCCGGGCAAACATTTGTTGTTTCCTGGTCGTTCTAATTGCCAGATTGTCTGTCAGTCATCCTCTGTTCCTTTGTGGTCTTCCCATACCCTCCCACATTTCACATACATTTCAATATTTGTTGATCATTTCTTCCCTTTCATCACGATTACCATAACCTTTTCATGTTTCAGTTTGATTTTAATTGGTTTAAACTAACACTCAACTTAACTGTTGCAGGGCTCGGAGTTTTTGTGCTCCATCAACACAGCGGACTGTACAGGAAACCGAATTAGAAGAAGATCTAAACATGTCGAAGCTCGACAGATCTCTTTACATTCTTCCTAATGAAACGCCTGTCTGCCAGCTGGATTGCAAGGACGCATTTAACAGTATGTGTCCATTTATTGACACTTTAAGTAAATGTCGTTAGTCGTTAGTGGATAATATGTCAGTTAACTTTCATTGTTCGACCTGGGATTAGCTGGTTCCAAGCATAGTGGTTCGGGATGGATGTCGTTTAGTTGTCAGAAATGATGATCTAATTTACTGTTTTAGCATTGAGCGATAAGGAGAAGAAGTACGCTCATCACATAGCGAAAGCCTCGTTTGATGGAGCTCTTGTTGTATTCCTTCAGGTATTTCTTTGAGCTATCAGTCATCCCACTTCCTAAATATTAATTCAATTATTAAGTAGGTTGTTGCCATCGAATGGTATGCAGCATGACACTAGCCGCTGGGACATCTGGTCTAGTTGACGTATTCAAATACCTGATCACAAAGTTTCCAGGTGTCTCCGGAGGCCTCTGCTATCTTCGTCGTCCTCTATAAGGTGTTCGCCTCTGAACCAATTAGCGACCTGAAGCAGAAAGCGCTGGTATGTTTAACAATTGTGGTGCTCATGATAGGTTATGGGTATGAATCGGCGTATTTGGAAAAAAAAATAGTTTGTCTTTTTAGCTTAGCGACCGGAACATAGTGTATCAATCAGTATACGCTTCACTCAACTGTAATAATAATAATAATAATTTATTGGCACATTATATAAAGTATATAAGTAAAGTATATAACTGTATAGCCTTTCGATAACAGTCGTTCTATTTCTTTTCTTTCAGGCGCTGGGATGGACAGAAGATGATTGGAATTCGTTCCTTGTATATGCGGCCGGTTTTTATGCCAACGGTGGTAACTACAAGGGATTTGGTGACTGCAAATTTGTGCCCAATGTTCCTGTGGTGAGTTTAGCTGCCGCGCTTCATATTCGGTCACCGATTATTCATTCATTTGACTACTGTATTCGTCGTCGATGGTGGCATCTTGAATACTTAGCCTAAGCCCGCTGGCGAGCTCACAGGAGAACCACCTCCGGTATTGGGATATTGCAATTGCAATGGTCAGATGTGGTATGAGAAAAATTTATCAGAAATGTATCATAAGTAGAAATAATCTCGCAACCATCTCCGGACTCACCGACGAGGTTTATGCACTGCTTAAATATAATTGTTTGAGTCGAACTGATGTGCATACCAGTTGACCAGGTATGCAGTCTCTATTTAATGCTCAAGTCCTCAAGTGATGGTTCATTAGAATGACAGTTCAGATTACATACCATTTGTGATTTGTGATTCTCTTGTGCTTTAGGAGAAGATCACGGCTTTGGTGGCGCAGTCTGTGGCCGTTGCTAAGAACCCCGACCTCCTCTCCACTTACAATGCGATTGAGCACTTGATCTGTTCTCTTGATCAAGGACAACTGCAACTTGGATTCTCAGAGGCCGTGAGTTATTTTTGCCTTGGTAGATATCCTGGATGTTGACTAGTTGAAGGTTTACTTAAATCCTTTCCTAATCAGCGCATATTTGTGACATACGCTTGATACTATTGCGCTGCAACATTATGTTTTGTCCTTTTTCGGTTGACTTCTTTGTTATTATTGTGATACGTATAACGTGTGGTATTGTCTTTTTTTTTCAGGGTACGACTACTTACCACAGCGAGCACGTGACGAAAGCTGAGGCTGAACAAATTGACGGATTCTTCAAGAGCAAGGGAATTGAGTCGTGGAATTCGCGTTTGTTCAAGGTGTGTGTTTGTTTTGAAATGCTACGGTTAACGGTACCTTTGCGGAAGGCGTAAAGAGTAGGGCTACGGTTTTCTCGATTTCTCGGGCGGAGCACTCTTCTGTTACTATGTTCTACTAGTCATATCTCGAGCGCCGTCGAAAACTATATGAATGTTTAGGAGGCAGAGAAACGCAATGGTAAATCGGTCTTCCGAGTACGCAATGCCAGCAGCGCGAAGGGTACCTCATTCATTATACTCATTAATTATACTCATTAATTATTGAGAATTTTTCTGAGTTTTATTTGGATTAACTTTTTATTGTTAAGTACTTTCAGAAAGAGTTTTGAGTCTAAGTATCTAAGCCTAGCGCCTAGCCTAGTTGATTTTGTTTGTTAACCTTGGTTTCCTTCAATAGCTATTTGTAGACGGATCAAAGGAAGAAGAGTTTGAGAATGCGATTGTGATTCTTGAACGTGGAGATTACTCTCCGATCCTGGCTAGATGCTCGGCAAGCTTGAAAAAGGTTAATTTTTATTAAATATTCATACAAATTGCCGTGTTGTTTATTTTTATGGTTTTGTTAGTATAGATAAGATAGTTCCAGTAGAGTAACCAAATATTTGCGAAAAAACCGCATGGATGCCCGAAAATAGGCATCCATGCGTAAAATTACGCATCCACCTCCACCATCTCCGGATTGGCTTTGACCATCTCCGGAGGCAAATGCAAATATATAGATTTGGGTGAAACGTATCAGTGGTATTTTACGGTTCGACTCTCAACTTCAACTAAGCGACCATCTCCGAAATTACGCACGGAAATTATACCCTGAAATAGGGTATTGTTGTGTTTTCCAACATTGCGCACCTCGTAACATTGTATAATGCGTGGTTACTTTAGGCACAAGAGTTTGCAGCCAACGACAACCAACGTCAAATGCTTGAGAAATATGTGCAACATTTTGAGAGTGGAGATATCAAGGATCATAAGGTGAACTCGGTCTTTCTGGATTTGTCTCCCTATAGTCCAGTTTACAGTTTTTCTCTGTGTACCTGGTCCTTATTTCAATTTTCGGATTTTCGCGATCTCTGTCAGCATATCGTTATGTTTCGCGGTAAAGCTTTTAACGGAATGCCCTATAACTAAGCTGTGTTTGTGTTCAGCATCGCACTCTGCGTTTTTTTTAAAGAGTGTGAGTAAATAATATATATGGGTTTGATCTGTGTGGTTGTTTTGTATTTGTATTACCTATGACAAAGTTATTCACATGTTTGTTATAGGACGGATCTCGCTTCTGGATCAAGGATCAGAACCCTTCCGTTGAGAGTTACATTGGATTCATTGAGAACTACCGTGACCCGGCCGGAACTCGCTCTGAGTTTGAAGGTACCGTATTTTTTTTTTCAAGGAACAGTTGTAAAATGGTTCACATAGTATATGTTCTATCAATAAGAAACCTAAGCCTTGCTATCTTCCTCTTCTCGGTCCCTTGAGTCATGTGAGTGGTCAACGACACCACAAGAACCCACACTTGATTGAGTTTTTGTTGTTTTGGAAACGTTCAGTGCTTATATTTCAGGGCGCGTTCGGGATTGATTTTCCGAAAGGAAACTCGGCCAAATCCTCGTTCGGGATCGACATTTTGGAAACGTTCCAATGCTTGGAGAAAATCAAAAATACAGTATGAATTAGCATGGAAAATTTGAAAAATATGAGCGGGAAACGTTTTTCGCAAGCTAATTCATACTGTATTTTTTGTTTTCTCCAAGCATTGGAACGTTTCCAAAAAGTCCATCCCGAACGAGGATTTGGCCGAGTTTCCTTTCGGAAAATCAATCCCGAACGCGCCCTTATACTTTTCAAGGTTTTGTCGCTGCTGTGAACAAGGAAACCTCGAAAAAGTTTATGACTCTTGTTGAGAGGGCTGAGAACATTCTGACCCGACTTCCATGGGGAGCCTCATACGAAAAGGATAAGTAAGTTGTATGTTGGAAGGCTAGCCTCAAAGTTCTCAGTTTTCCTTGTTGGTAGAGTATGCAAATTGTTCGGTTGATGAGGAGACGGGCTTAAAACGACATTAAAACGACATGAGAACGTCGATCCATGTAAAATTGAATTGTTGAAACACTGCGTTTTGTGTAGTATATTTTGTGTAGGTTCTTGAAGCCCGACTTCACTGCCCTTGACGTGATTGCATTCGGAAGTAGTGGAATCCCGGCGGGAATCAACATTCCTAATTGTAAGGTTTTCTTCTCTGTTTCACTTACGTAATACTTTTCGACACGTAGCGTGTTAAAGCGAAATACCGGCCGGTTTTTGAAACGCATCGCAAGCACTTGCATTCATATGCGTTTATGCAAAGTGGGGTCGAATTGGGGTCTAGTTTTTATATGCTCATTTGCATAAGAAAGCGTACGCAAAGCGTTTCAAAAACCGGCCGGTATTTCGCTTTAAATTTGTGAGTACTAGCTAGTACTGTCTGGGGCAAGTAGACTTCATTGATTTTTTTTTAAATAATTAATGGGATGTGCCAACCGCGCCATCCACTTGAATTTTAGTCATTAAAAGTTGAATTCAGATGATGACATTCGACAGAACGAGGGCTTCAAGAACGTTTCCCTTGGCAATGTGATCTCGGCACAACCAAAACAGAAGATGAACTTCCTTGATGAGGAGGACGAGGACCTCATGTTCAAGTACCACAAGGATTCATTTGAAGTACAGGTAGGAAGAAATAAGCCATACACAGATACAATGAATCATACATACATGAAGTGCGGAAGCGGTGTAACGTCGTTTTTCTTCAATCCGCCACTTTTGAACATGGTGTAGGGAGAGTTTTCTTTATTGGTATCTTAGTATATAAAGGAGAAGAGTTTACTTTTTTGTTTGTGTGAACATAACGAAATCCTTTCATAAAGAAAATTTTCTATTCACAATCGAAAGAGAACATACAAAATCTTTGCCGCTGGCGGGATTCGAACCCACAGCAGCACACAATCTCTCGATTCACAGTCCAACGCTCTACCTGTTGAGCTATGCTAGCTTATATGTCGAGGATATTATAGGAGCTATTATAGGAGAAGAGAAGTGCGATAGCAAATTTGCATGATTTGCAATAACGCTGAAGTCCAGAACCAAATTATACGTTTCCACATAAACGTAAATGAAAGTTTTTTTTGAACAGCGTGTAACAATCGGCCGAAGGCCGATTCCTCCAGTCAGAGAGGAGCCCGTAGGGCTCTTTGAACGGCTGGTAATCAATAATCGATCTGCTAGTACAGTACATTGCTCTTGTTATACGCTTGGTATTTGTTGTAAGATCACGTGAATTAGGATCAGCCATCCGTATAAAATGAAGTGTGACGTTTAGGTTGGTCTGCACGAGTTGTTGGGTCATGGATCCGGCAAGTTGTTCCAGAAGAATACCGACGGAACGTTTAACTTTGACTCCAACACCAAGGACCTCTTGACTGGAGGAAAGGTAAGTTGTTGTTTGTTTCTTACCGAGAATAACATTTTAACACACTGACGAAAATGAAGAATTGCATTTTAAAGCGAAATACCCGCCGGTTTTTGAAACTCATCATGGACAACTGAATTCTTACGCATTTCTGCTCGAATTTAACTCGATTTTTTATTCTGATTTACGCTCATTTGCATAAATGCATAAGCATGCTTGTGTACTCGATGTGTTTCAAAAACCGGCCGGTATTTCGCTTTCACTTACAAGTGTCGAGGTATCTCTCGATTACGGTGTGTGCTGCTGTTTTTCGTTTGAGTGAGTGTCCCTGTTGGAAAATGCATCCCGATTGTCTGTTTGTATATATATGCATTTCAGATTACCTCGTGGTACGAGCCTGGTGAGACTTGGGGAAGCAAATTCGGTGCCCTTTCCGGTGCTTACGAAGAGTGCAGAGCTGAGGCGGTCGGATACTTCCTCTGCTGTGATGAGGATATCATGGAGTTGGTTTTTATCTCCTATCTTTGGTTTCTTTTGTGTGTGCGTGTGTTTTGTTTGTTTGTTTGTTTGTGTGTGTGTGTGTGTGTGGCGTGTGTGAGAGAGAAAATATATTTTTTAATCTCGATACAACTTTTCAGGATCTTCGGCTACACGGGTGATCTAGGCCAGACGGTGAAGTACGTAAACTGGATGAGTGAGATCCGCGCGGGACTTATGGCCCTGGAGTTTTATAACGCAGACCTCAAGAAATGGGGACAGGTATGTGATTTGATTTTAAAATTTTAGACCTTCCCTTCCATTTTTAGTCTTGCGAATTCTTTTGGTTATGTTATTATTATTATTATTATTATTATTATTATTCATGTCGTAATAAACATCTGTCTCAGGCTCACTGTCACGCCCGCTACGTGCTCACTCAAGTGGCTCTGGAGGCCGGAGAAGGCTTCGTGAAGATCGAGGAAGTGGTGGGTCTATTCCACTCAATTTTGTAGATGGGCAGGACTCGGTTCTTGAAAGATTATGATGAATACTGCATCATCACTCTGATGGTGGTGGCCATATTCACCGCTTATTTCCCCACTGGGAATTCCCCGACTTTTTCTCTGCGTTCTGTCCCCAGCGACTATTTCCCCGAGGGAATCGGAGTGGTGAATATGGCCTATGGTGGCGGTGGCCCTGCGAACGTAGTGCGAATTTACCAATTTGATTGAATGGTATCATCACGGAAACATTATGTTTTGGCCCCCGATTTAAACTGACCATCTCAGTCACACGAGTTATGTTGCAGCATAGCTTTCTAGTTTGTTTTATGGATGGGAGGTTATTCAACGTGAGATGATCACAGGATTGGTTGTTTATGGGTGTGTGAACTTATCTGTGTGATTATGTTAATGTGCGTATGCATAGTAGTAGGTGTATTTATCCGTTATCCGCGCTGAATTTCTATTTGTCTTATTCGTATCACATCAACTTAGACTGGCGCGGACGGAAAGCCCGATCTGAAGTTCAAACTTGATAAGTCGAAGATTGACTCTGTTGGAAAGCCGGCGATTAACAAGTTTTTGGCCAAGCTTCAGGTGGGAACAGGACTTTCTATTTCCTTTTGTAAAAAATTAGTTTATATTTGAGTTTTTCACTCTTGCTTCCTATTTATTGTAATAACAACTACTTTAGCACTACAAGTCGACTGGTGACGTGAAGGGTGGAACGGCTATGTTCAACTTTTATGGAAAGGTATGCATTTTTGTGTTTTATCAAGTTTTATTGGTTGTTTTCCAGTTGTGTGGCTAGGTGTAGGTAAAAGTAAAGAGTAACGAGTACCGGGTTATATCAACCGAATCCGCAGAAACGGTGCACCGGGGTCCGGTTCATTTCTGAAGCCGGACGAACTGGCCTTTAAACTTCCCGGGGGCCAATTTTCTCGGGAATGTAGGTGATTTTGGGAAATTTACGCTTTGTTTATATGTTTGTCAGTGGGAGTTTGCGGAGCTGTCTATGGCTTGGACCATGCATTATTATTATTATTTGTTTCAATATTTTTTCAGTCATTTGTTAACTATCTCCGGAAGATTTACAGCAAATTTGTGTGTTTGGTGAAACATTGGAATAACAGATCCCGCTAAAATATTGGGGTAACTAAGCTAATCAGACCGTTACGAACTGACTCGATGTCCTTCCTTATAGGTGACCGAGAAGGAGTTGCACTGGAGAGACATTTGCATTGCAAGGAGGAAGCCACGCCGTGTTTTTGTACAAGCAAACACCAAGTTGAATGGACAGGGAGGTACGGTATAGCGAGACAGAGAGAGAGCGGGAGAGAGCGGGAGAGAGGCAGAGGAGGAAATAGAGTGGGTTACTGTATTCGGGGAAACCCTAGGTTATTACATTCTCTCTTTTATGTCCTAAGTTTAATGTTTCAGTTTCACCTTATTTACCTCCTTTATCCTCAAGTAGTTAGTATGAATGAAGTGTGTCAGTTCGGTCGTGCAACTGGAAATAAATTATTATTATTATATCTTCTGATTATTATTATTATTATTATTATATCTCTGGTGTCGACGATAACGCAGATATCCTATACTATCATTTATTTAATATCACCTCGGTGTTATTTAATAAATAATAAATAAATCATGTTTCAGCCGTTGAGTTGACTGTGTACCCGGAGACTGCTGAGGGAGTGATCCAATCGTTTGTGGAAAGGTATGTTGGTGGAAGATAGATGAAGGTGGTAGCGTAGCGAGAACAGGCCGTATTCACCAACACGCAGGGAGCGCTCCCTGGCCTCCCCAGGGAGCTAAAGAGTGCGAGAGCCGAGAGCAGAAGAGATTTAGAGCGCTCGTGATCGTGAACGCAGGGGGGGCTCCTTGGGTGTTGGTGAATACGGCCTCAGTTCAACTCAAGGGTTTACCGTTGTGCATTGTCGCTTTTCTTTGACGAAACTGTGGAGTTTTGGTTCGGTTCACACTGCACAATACTTGTGTATCATTCTAATTTGTGAAGGAACCTGATGGATTGATTCCTGGTCATTGTAGCTTTAGCTGATAGTCCGTGAAACTCGTAAGCTGTCTTCCAGATTCGAACCTGAGGCCATTGATGAATTGGAGCAGTGTTTCAAGTCCGACAAGAAGTGGTTCCCTAAGACATTCGGAAAGCACTAACTTTTCTTATAGTAAGGAGGCCCTAAGGACTTATGATAACGCTGTTGATAGTTGATTATGAATTGTGCGCTGATCATTGTAATTATAGGTAGTGATAATTGTATGCACTATTGATCTGCTCATCTAGTGTGATACGTTCTTTTCTTATAGAATATAAGTGTATCTTGATTTTATGAACTGGTACTTTAATCTGATATGAGCGATTACTTATTTATTGATTTCATAATAGTCATAATTTATTCATAACTGCATGGATTTTGTTCCTTTGTTTCAGTGTTTTATGGCCTTTTTGTGACCGGTTTATCTATTATATCCATGGCAACGAGTTTTAATCGTTAGTCGTTAGGATGAATGATGGTGATTAAATCCGGTGTTTGTTATAAAGCGTTTTGTAAGGTCTTGCAAGGAGAAACACAGTTTATTGTAATTTTAGTAGACGTCGGTGAATCCGGTTTGGAAATGGGCCAGACGAATTTTTGGCTGTTTGCTCTAGGAAACAGTGAAATGTGACAACAGTTCATTTATTTTTACAAGAATTATGGTTTTGGAAGATTTCTTTTTCAATTTCTGCTTGGTGGATATCTCGGCTTCACTATACATATGTCCTACTTGGTTAGTAATTTGGTGGACAGTTCTGGAATAACTTCGTATAGTATTTGTTTTGTAATGGGGTTACCAAGTATGGTGAAAAGTTACCGTATCTTGGAACTACACTAGAATATTTTTTTAATCTTTATGTTATATATGTGTTAATTGTCATGTTATATATGTCATGTTATATGTTTCGTGCAGAAATACGGTAGTATTGACAGAATCACACCGAATTTTTGGGATACTTGGAAACCCCATAAAGAATTGATAAAGTGCCACGGTGGACACATTCAATTAGTGTCATTGTAACTACAGTTGCACGATGACCCAATGAATGCATCTTCCGGGACACTAGTAGGGAATTGGTCCAAGGGAGAGTGAACTATGTTGGGGAAGGGAGTGGGAGATGGGAAACTAGGGGGGATGAGGCTAGGGAGGTTTCTCCCTGAATTCTCTCGCCCCGACACTCGGATTTTTTTAGTATACGAAATTTGTGTTAGGGGTACTGTATTCTACTTGGAGTCCTTGATTTCCGAGACATCCGTGGGTAGACGTCGGATAGTTTGTTGTTTCTGTATATATCTGATAAATGTCTGTTTGGCCTCCTGTGGGACAATGTATCCCCGCCCCCGTCGTCATAGTAGCGTATATAAAATAAGCCTTAGTAGATCCACGTCGAACAGTATTTTTTATTCATTACATACAATTATGAATGATTACATACTATTACATGGAAATTGGCAGCTTATGTGGACAGATCGTATCGTTCAAGCTGCTTACGGTACTGGAACATTGATAGTTTGATCTTAGGCTTTGTGATCATCAGGACTGAATAAATGGAATAAGGTATTAGAGCGCCTGTGTTATAGTTTTTGATGAACGGTCGTCGGGTTAATAATACAACAAAACACTTTTTCAAATACAAATAGCGTTTCTGATTGTGAGTAGCAAAGGTTAGATGGCGCTACTTCCTGAAAATACAGTACTCACAGACAATAATTGTATGGCATCAGTATGGGGCTACCTTATGTATGAATAGAGTTGTATTGGACTGTCAATTCTCGAAGATCTATATATATATATTAAATATAATGGGGAATGTCGCTCATTCCTTTACGCTACAGTGTCATAGTAGACCGATGGCACAATGACACTGGCGAAAAGGGTGGCGCAACGTTTTGAACCGACTATGATAAGTAGGCTCATTTGTGGCAAGTATGACAACTAGTGTCGGGAGTATGAGGCGAAGGTAGGCTGTCAAAGCCTCAAGTTCGGAAATGAATGGTGCAGTGCATTTGAAGCTATTTTGGTGCAAGATAATACTTAATGATAATAGAGGAAGGAATCTACAGCGTCCAAGTAGACACGCATTCCCTTTCGCTACAGTGTCATAGTATACCTTAACGAACCGTGACACTGGCGAAAGGGAGCGTGCCGCTGGGACTTGATTGGGGAGCGGGAGATGGAGGAAGAGAACGATTGGGGAGTGGGAGATGGAGAGGGAGCCTGAGCAGGAGCAAGGTTGGGGGCTGGTTGTGGAACGGGAGGGAAACAGGGAGCAGGATGGGGAAGCTCTTGGTCTTGGTTGGGGAGCCTGAGAGGCAAGAGAAAGGTTGTGAGATCTCCATTCAGAAGAGTTATTTCAAAGTGACCAAGGGTATATCCATAGATAGAACACCGCGCCCGTTCGGGATTATGTCGATGTGATGTGGAGAACTGAATAATATAATACTGTTCCGGAGGGCGGGGGCTTAACCTTGCTTTATTGTAATAAGAAAAAGCTGTGAAAATGGACGGGGATATTGAGAGGAGGGGCCGTGTTGCTAGGCACCCCCGACAAAGAAAGAGAACACACACAAAAAGGGAAGGAAATCAGGGAAATTTGAAAATTAAATCTGCATTTTCGAGGACATTCAGAAATTAATGAAAAGATTTCACCACCACTAGATGTGATATGAGCACGGGTTGAACAATTTTGCAATACCGTATAACAATTACTCTAACGAGTTCCATGCAATTATTCCAATTTTCGTATCTGATTTTCTACAGTGTAAATGGGCATGTTATGGTTAGCTACACAGGTGAGTGGAAACCCCTATATGGCCCCGATTATTTTGGAAAAAATCTTCCTAAATTCCGATTCTTCCAAAAAACCACGATATGGCCGGATTTATTGAGGGACTTGATCGGGGCCATATCGGGGTTTTTGGTTTCCCATATAACTTGTGAATGGCGAAGAAATGTGATAAGACTGGCAGTGAACAAAAAAAACCACAATGGTACTCCAAAGATAGACAAATGCTCATTCTGACCATCTTATTATGCAAAACCGTGTGAAAAGAACAAGGCAGTTCCCAGGACATTGCACTTAAAGTGCATCATCGTTTTGCTGTAAAACTATTGATTCGAATAGGTTTGCTGATATGTTTTGTTGATTTCTAACCTGTGATCTTAATAGTGGAATTACTAACCTTACTAACACACCCGCTATACAATTGAGTAAAAAGTGGAGTATTGCCCCAGACTACATTTTACACACACCTCGTATTCTGTTATAGAACCTACAAATTTAGTCGGTATGTGTGTAGTGTGTATGTGGCTCTTCGTATAGCCTGTATGCTTTTTGTGGGAATAATCTGCGCGGTGTTGGTGGTTGCAAATTTGCATGTCCATCGCCCCTAATTAGACTAATTAATAGGCAATTAGTGTGGAAAAAAATGGGGGGGGGGATAAGAGCTGGGTGGGGATGGTTGATGTGGCATAGAGCTTTGCCCTGTTCACTATTGATTCCGAGCATGGATGCCGGGAGACGTGCCCGCTAGGCTTGGGGGTTCCTTCAGGGGAGCGGGCCAGGGGACACCTCTGTCTGACGACAACCCTGTGGACAGCAGGATACATGGGTCGAAGAGAAAGGAAGGACAAAGATAATCTGGGTAATCTGGGAAATGAGAGAGAGAGAGACAGAGAGAGACAGAGAGAGAGGGAGAGAGAGAGACAGAGACACAGAGAGAGATGACCAATCCTAGGAAAAGTTTGCATAGGAAAAGAATGGAACACTGCAGAAAAGCTACTGATTGTGGGAACGGCAATTCAACAAAATGAAGACCAGATAAGAATTAGAGGCGGTGTTTTCAGTTGAAACCCCTTTTCTCTTATTTATCAGAGTAAAAGAAAAAGAGATAATGGAGTAAGGAGGCGAGATCGATATGCTTACTGTTTCGAATTTGATAGTTCATTAGAAGTTAGGGGGGTTAGAAGAGACATATGCAAATCTGTCATCTATACTCACACAATAAATACGAACACCGGTCGTACGAGAAAAGTTTAGGAAAGGAAAGAAAGGAACGAAAGGAAGAAAAGAGTACGAAAAGAGAACAAAAAAGAAGAGGAAGGAGACAATCTCAGACCTCTGACCTGACTAATCAACGAGAAAATTGGCGTGCAAACGGCTCGGTGTCGGCGGGCAAGTTGCACGCCGTTCCCATTCCGCGTGCATTTTTGCGCGCCACCACGTTGCCAAATGCACGCTGCACGCCGTTGTCACGCGCTTGCACGCCAAGTTTTGTCAGTGATGGTAAGCACTTTGCCTAGTTTCCATGAGGCTGTCCCAGCTCACTTCATCTCCAGAAAACACAACTATTCCATGACTTTTAGTATAATTATCGTGCAAAGGATGGGTGAATGGGCCAAATTTCATTAGCGTTCTCCACTTTTCTTTGAGTTTTTGAGATCAACTGGGCACAAAAAAGTATCGTTAGAAAAGATATAAGTAATGGATTGCCTCGGCTCCACTATAAGAAAATTAGTATTCGCGACCGATCTTAGGACTACGATAGTGATTCTTGATAACCGGTAATGTTTAGAGTAAGTGTATGTAGCCAATGGCGTTTCTGTTAACATAAAAATTTGCGCGGCAAGTGCGCTACAAGTGCGCCGGAACCGGAGTTGCCACCCTTGCACACCACTTTTCTGTGCGAGGACTGCGCAACGCGTTTGCAATACTAGCACCTTTTCTCAGTAATTACCGTAGTAATTACAAGCTATAAACTTCCTTCAACAGAAAGCAACAAGCTGTAAGCAAAGACACACGTTATAGAAGATGAGCACTCATTCTCCGTTCGCTTAGTTTATATAAAAATGCTATTATGTATTCTTAATTCCTTGTACAAAGCATGGTTTTGAAACATGCGAATGAATGGAGAAATCTCTGCTTTCCGGGGTTGGGGGGAGAATCGTACAATAGTGTCAAGAATGCTTGCAAGGTCGCGCAATGGTAAAACGCGGGGCTGATAGCAGCACAACGCGGGTTCGATTCCGGCGATGATGGTAGTTATTCCAACTATAGCAGTCTCAACGCACATGTGTGGACAACATATTTATACAGAGCCGTGTTTTGTACGTTTTGTTCGTATTTAAACCTACAGTTCTTCTAGTATATTATTCTGAAATAGATTTAAAGCGAAATACCGGCCAGTTTTTGAAACATATCGAGTAGAACAACATTCTATGCAGCCTATGCAAATGAACATAAATTAAATAAAAAAAAATCGAGCTAAATTCGAGCAAATTAGCATAAATACGTAAGAATTCAGTTCTCCACGATGCGTTTCAAAAACTGGCCGGCATTTCTCTGTGATGCAAGTGGATAAAATCATGATAAAACTGGTGTGTTGGTGTATGTATAAAATAATGCTAATGATGTATGATGGTAACAACCAATAATCGAAGAATAGAGCTAAATAAATAAATAAATAATTATTAAAGACGAGAGAGACAGAGAGAGAGAGAGAGAGAAAGATAGAGAGAGCGAGATAGAGAGAGAGAGATAGAGATAGAGAGAAAGAGGGAGATAGATTTCTATCTGCAAGGACTTCTTTTATCCCTCTTGCTGCATATCATATCTCTTTTGCACGCGAAGATTAATATCACGTCATTAGTGTGCCAAAATGATGCGGTAATTACGCACATGTCCCATTATGGAAATCATTAGCTCAACCCAAATTTTAAGCTTTTCCTCCTCAAATATATCAGTAATTAATACGTAATCCAGCATCTCTACATCACTCTATTAATCCCAGCAGTTAAACCGTTAGGAAACGAAAAATGGCATATATTTCTACTTTGTTGTTCTTCGCATTCTAGACTTATTTTTATTTGTTAATATACTATTCTACCCACTGAGCTTTGTACAGAGCGAAACTCGGGTGGTGTTCTGCGAAAAAAATGTGATTTGCCTACATTTCGCCCAGTCTTCGCAAGACTCTCGCCCTTTGTCCGAAAGTCGAAATTACAAATCTTTGACAAATAAAAAGGTGGTATTCCGTTACAATTAGTTTCCATTGTGTTAAAATAGCAATGTAAAAAGTTGGGGGATCTATCTTTCACGAGTTAGTTTAGTCTAGTACTAGTCAATAATTAGCATATTGATAATTGGCCATGTAGGCATAGACGCCGCGTAGAAGGACCCTATTCGTTCAGAAAGTATAGTACTGCTTTTATCAATAAGGTACAAACACAAGTATACATAATTGGTCTTCAATTTCCCTTGCTAACAATAAGCCAAGTGGTCAAATACCTAAGGGCGGAACAGAGTCCAATCAATTAGAATGAAGCCAATAATATAATTGTAGGAAAGATGCACATTGTCTACTTCCCCATGAAGTACAACAAGATTTCAAATTAAAGCGAAATGCTAGCCTCTTTGGAAAATTTGCATATGATAAGCAAATCCTATGTATCCTATGCTAATTTTGTACGAACTTCCACGGCAATCGTACAAAATTAGCATAGGATACATATGATTTGCTTATCATATGCAAATTTTCCACAGGGGCTAGCATTTCGCTTTAAGCTAAAACTAACAGCTAATCTGTGGTCGATATGGAAAGTAGTAAGTTCAAAAACATGATACAAGTCGTAACTATAATAAACCATTCTAAACTGTAAGACTGTACCAAAGTACCACTACTTTACCATTGTTCTATTCTCTAATGTATTAGTACTTTCCCGTGTCCTCTTTTCTACATAATTTCTTTCGTCGGCTTTTCACACACGTCAGATCATGATGATAATCACATCAGTGAATTTAATTCTCTAACATTTATCATCAAATAGTTCTTATCTCGCTTATCCGGATTAAATATTACGGATATTGCATCTTAGAATGAAGGGAGGGGGCTTCCTGAGATCCAGAGTCAAGACATACGCACACGCACATAGACATATAAGTATCAACTAATGCTTTTAGACGTGTAAACATTTTACCCTATATGACGAATATTTTGTGAAATAAGTCTGCCAAACTGAACTTTTCAAAAAAGTCTCTGAAATTCATTTTATATGTTTTTTTTATATAAGTTACAAATTCGAGAATTCTCATAATATTTTCCACGTTTCTTGTTCTTATCAAAAATCATCGTCTGTGACAAAAGGATTGAAACGACATCCGTGTTTTACACGGTATTTACATTCAATTAATACATTCTAACTTAAATGCTAACTATTACTTTTCGCTACTATATTATTCCTTTTTTTGTATACCTTTACAATATATATAAAACATACTTTCTACAAGTCATTGTTTGTTAGGTTACTGGTATTTGATTGTATTTTAGTATAGTTTAACATTACATCACACTTTCATTTAATGTTATCTAAACTTTGTTAGTTTTTTAACTTCGTAACGTAACCTCGTAACGTAACTTTGTAGCTTTCTAACGTAACTTTTTTAACTTCGTAACGTATCTTCGTAACTTTTAACTTCGTAAGTAACTTCGTAACTTTCGTAAACTTCGTAACTTTTTTACAGTAAATATATATATGTCTTCCAGATGTCGCCGTGTAATATAGCCGTGGACCCTCGTGTGTACAGAGGATCTGTGTTCTCGGCCAGACGACAAATTATTCAACCACTCGTGTTACACGAAAAATCCACAAAACGTGCAACCGATGAGAATAGGAATAGGTGATTATCTTAAAGCAGTATTGTACCGTACCTACTTTGGGAAATTTGCATATGATACGTATGTAAATTTGATGCCGAAAGCATGCAGGACGGGCGCCAAATTTGCAGAGGATACATAAGATATGCGTGTCATATGCAAATTTCCCAAAACTAGGTGCAATACGGCTTTCAAGCGGCATGACTCGTGGTTTTCAATGGAAAACTTCGTTTACATGTATTATGCGCAAATAACGCTCCACATTTTGTGCTGAAAATTCAAGGAACACAGTCAAGTTGTATCAGTGCTGTGACAGAACATGAATATATGTATACCGTATATCAGTGTATCTCTATCTCTATAATACCTCTCTCAGAATCGAAGTCTCTCGTTGGCGCCTTCACTCTTCCCTCCCTCCACTCTCTACCTCCATAGCGGACGAAAAACTACAAAAGTGCAGGAAAAATGGATACAGAATACACTACGGGTACTGTAACTATGGATTTTTCAATGCGAGATACCGGCCGGTTTTTGAAACGCGTCCCAGACAGCTGAATTCGTACGTATTTATGCTAATTTGCTCGAATTTAGCTCGATTTTTTACCCTAATTTATGTTCATTTGCATAATCTACATAAGAATGCTGGTGCACATGATGTGTTTTAAAAACCGGCAGATATTTCGCTTTAAGTTCGTCTATTCAGAATAAGTGGAACTCCGGAGAATCTAATTTCTTTCTCCATGAAAAAGTATATTTATTCCAGGCAAAATGACAACCCCTTCCCTCCAATTGCTCAAACTAATGGAAATATCGATAAGGCATACAAAACAGTTCATTTCACTCCTCTCCGAACCGGGAAACAACCAAAAGCATATTACAGTAAGTTATTTATCACTTTGCTAATTTGCATAAAACATGTTAATTTGCAGTTGGTTGTTGGTTGCAGCTTTTACTGCTGAATCAGTTACAGTAATAGAGAATCATAGAATTATATGTCATAAGTGTTTGTAATATTTATTGAAACTCGATAATTTGTTATTTTGGCGATAATTTATTCGGTTGCGTGACTTTTCTATTGCGTGAGAGAGCATTTTTGAGGTGGAATACAAATGGGACACTTTTTTGACCTTTTGACGATTGTGCTTTAGCGTTTGGCACATTGGACAGTGTTCTTTGCCTGTCGGTCCAGTATTTATGTGTGTGTGTGTGTGTGTGTGCGTGTGGTGTGTGTGATGTGTGTGGTGTGTGTGTATATATATATATATATATGTGTGTGTGTGTGTGTGTGTGGTGTGTGGTATGTGTAATGTGTGTGTGTGTGTGTGTGGTGTGTGTGTTGTGTGTGTGTGTGTGTGTGCGTGTGTGTGCTGTGTGTGGTGTGTGTTGTGTGGATATCTCTATCTATAATATATAATATATTATATCTATCTCTATATATATATATATATATTGTGTGTGTGTGATGGGTGTGTGTGTGTGTGTGTGTGTGTGTGTGTCTTGGTGGTTGTGTGTGTGGGTGTGTGTGTGTGTGTGTGTGTGTGTGTTTGTGTGCGCGCTTGCGGAATAAGACTTACTCCTGAGTCTCACAAGCGATGACTCTTCCGGAAATTCAAATTATGGCCATTTTATCGTTTCTTAATCGCATAAATATTGATTGCGCACGAGTGCGTCGGCTACAACTTTTGTCTTCGACTATTTTTGTTTAATAACATTTAAAGCGGTATGACACGTGGTTTGTGAGTTGGAATTTATATGTACTTGTGCAAAGTCTGTTATATACTGTGCTGAAAATCCCCCCAGAAAGGCACCGAACATTGCACATGATGCCTCTCAATCACAAAATCATCACCCTTTATCAACTGAAAGAATCATGCAACTGGAAATAAATTATTATTACAAGCTACGTGTCATACCGCCTTAAAGTTGGTGACATTACTTGCAACTTGATGTTTAAGAGCGGGAGGTGACTCCCATCCTCCCCAGACAACCTCTCCCACCCTGTTCTTGTCCTCCAAGTACAGCTAGCCACATACCGAAACTCCACATTCGATTGAGACAGAAACAACACCAACGGCAGACAAGGGTGATATCCAGAAACGTGGGTTTAAATTGTATAGTTAAAGTTAGCTGCGGTGCTATTATGAATTCTACAGTAGCAACATTTGAGGGGGCGACTACCTAAGTGCGGTCTACATGCACATGCGCTACTACTAAATTATATCTGCTACGCCTCGAGTCAATGTTCACGGCTTCACCCTTCAATTGATTACAATTTAATTCTAAACTTAAAGGGAGAGGCCCACGAGAAAAACTTTTCTTCAATTTACTTGCACAGAATGTCCGGAATTTCAGAAATGTTACTGTGAAAACCGCATTTCTTTACACCTAGAACTCACAGAATTTTTCCCCGGCAAACAGTTCGGTCAGGTACAGTAGTCAGAAACGTTTTTACGGTTTAAATCCATCCATTAGCATTCTTTCTCTTCATAATAATAGTTAAACGAATGAAGATCATTCCTACGATTATAACAAGGCGTTTTCAATACTGTAATGCCCTAAAAGCGCAAAATTGATTCTGACTACGGTACCTGGCCGAACTGTTTGCCGACGAATAACTCTGTGAGTTCTAGGTGCAAAGAAATGCGGTTTTCACAGTAATATTTCTGAAATTCCGAATATTTCTGAAATTCCGGACATTCTGTGCAAGTAAACTGAGGAAAACTTTTTTCTCGTGGGCCTCTCCCTTTAAAGCGAAATACCGACCGGTTTTTGAAACGCATCGATCCTGAATTCACGTATTTATGCTAATTTGCTCGAATTTAGATCGATTTTTAATTCCAATTTATGTTCATTTGCATAAGTTGCATAAGAATGCTGGTGTATGTGTTTCAGAAATCGGCGGGTATTTCGCTTTAAACTATATATAATATATTTTCTCTTCTAGGGGTTCGTTGGTGCTGCACCAACACATAGTTCTCCAAGCAGCAATTCGGAAGTGTCTCAAACTGAAATCTGCAAGTCAGAAGTTGCTCATCTAGAAAGTGTGAATACTAGTGTTCAAACGGACGATGTGAGTTTTCCTTTTCTTTGTATTTAGATTCGCGTAAAATAGAGGCTTTAAAGCAAAATATCGGCCGGTTTTTGAAACGTATAGTGAACAGCTGCGTTTTTATCCTAAGTGGGGTCGAATTGTGGTCTAGTTTTTATGCTAATTTGTACTAATTTGCATATGTTGCATAAAATGAAATGTCCATGATACGTTTCAAAAACCGGCCGGTATTTCGCTTTAAATTCTTCCCTATAGTCTGCTCTTGGTTTGACTAGTGAATACAAAAGTGTTCATTATTATTTTTAATTTACAATTAGACTTATTACAGACCTTTGATACTGAAGCGGGTCCAGTGATTAGGGAACTGGCGGACACTGCTATTGAGAGGGCGATAACCACACTACAGACACAGGATCAATTATCGAGGTACTTGACAATACTCAATTTGTTCCGGATTGTTAGCGTCCAACCGTTACTTAGAGCGAAATACTGGCCGGTTTTTGACACGCATCGTGGACAAATGAATGCTTATGTGTTTATGCTGATTTACTCGAATTGGCTCGATTTTTCATTCTAGTTTATGTTCATTTGCATATGCTGCATAAGAACGCTGGTGTACTCGATGTGTTTCGAAAACCGGCCGGTATTTCGTTTTAACCATCAAAAGCAGTGTGTACACATTATGCACCAGATTGGCCGCCTATTCCGTAATAAAGATGATTATAACTCTCGGGCGCTCTACTTTGGTAAATTATAAGGATACCTAGAATGACACTTGTAATTTCTAACTTCTAACATCAGGTTGAGGGAGAAGATGGTCGCAGACGAGGCAACAATGCACATGGAAGTGGAAAGACTCAGAGCGACAGAGGACCAAATAAGAAGGGCGCTTGAACAGAAGGTATGTGAGCGGGGAGTGCGCCAAGGGTGTGCTGTTCCAATTAGCGAACCTGTGGCACGCCGCGACCCCTCCAAAAACGCGCCACGTGTGCGTCGCCTGGAGTATGAGGGAGAGTTATAGTCTTCATTGAAGTAATTCATTTTGCTTGAACAGAAGGTATGTGAGCGGGGAGCGTGCCAAAGGTGTGCAGTTCCGATTAGCGGACCTTGGCATCCCTGCCGCGACGCCTCCAAAAACTCGTCGACGCCAGCTGGAGTATGAGGATGAGTTATGGTCTTCATTGAAGTAATTCATTTTGCTTGGACAGAAGGTATGTGAGCGGGGAGTGCGCCAAGGGTGTGCTGTTCCAATTAGCGAACCTGTGGCACCTCTGTCGCGCCCTGAAAAAACGCGCCACATGTGCCTCAATTGGAGCATGAGGGAGAGTTGTTTTCCAGAATCAACTGATTGAAGCTGTGATGACGAAAGAACGCGAGGCGGAGAAGAGCCGATTCTTAGCAGTGGAGACGTGCAGAGAAATTACGGAACAATCATTCAAGAATCTACAGGTATAGGCGTTTCTTTATTGGATTAACGCCCAGCAAGGGGTTTCAGAATAGGTTTCATACCGATCTCATAAAGAGCCAATTTTACACGGACATTTTTCACTTCGGTGCTGGGGGAGACAGCCTATGAGTGGTGTCGACCTGTTTGTAAGTACTATAGCAAGTTAAGTACGATCAAGACAACTTTTATTTCATATACCTGGCATTATGGGACACACCATGTCACCACAGTGGTCGTATGCACGAACGCGCCGGGGAGCTCCCAACCTTCCAGTGGGAGGTGAGAGAAAGAGAGGGAACATACGAATCAGAGACAAATTCTCCCAACCTGGGAGGCTCCCACTGTTCGTGCACACGGCCACTGGTGTTTTGTGATATTTACCGTAATGTATGTTCTCAGGAACTCGATCGATATCGTCCCAAGAGAAAGAGTGTTGGTTCCGACACGAGACATCTCAACCGTCAAATTTTACAGCTCGATTTGGTCACAACTGGTGGGACACTTGTTGTTAGCCGACTAGTTTATCCTGACAAGAGTTAGTATACCTGCTAATATGTTCTATCTTTGTGACGAAGACAAGAGATGTGGATATCGAATTAATCAACGAAGCGAGGATTGTAGCATGATCCTTACCCTAATTTTTTGTAACTAGTTTTGTATTCACAACGCATGCATAAAATAAATGTACTAGGAAGACGCGTACTTGTTAGTTCTAGCATGCACTATTTCAGAACTGGAAAAGGACTTCTTTCCGTGGATTTTCTCCAATGCTGAAGCCATGTTTCTGCATAAATTGGCAGCGACTAACTTGGCTGATGGTACGTTCAAGAAGTTCAGCACTTTTTGTTTTCAACCCATTTACGTAGTGGCACGGACGTTTTCAAAAGTATATTTTATGTTTTATTCATACAACGTTTACAGTAAAATCAAATTCAGTTCGATTGGATGACTCTCGTTCCCACAGAGAGCGAGCAAAGCGACGGTTACGGATCCAACTTCGAAAAGTCAACTTCTAGAAAAATAGGACCGAGTCCGGATGTAATAAAAAGTGTATCGATGTGGTCTGTGATGAGACTTCCCCAGGTTGTAACAAGACATTACAAAGTACAGTGATTGTTCATAGTCGTTCCTCCAACAACAATTATGATCGTCTCCACTTGGATTCCGACAGACAGACTTTACCAATGCAAATAAGTACGAACTAGAAGTGTAACCACACGAAAGTGAAAACCCCGATTATTCTTCAAAAAAAAACCGATCAAGTCCCTCAAATAATCGGGGTTTTTAGTTTCCTATGCACGCACGAATTTATCATTGTGAGCTCGCCATCCCCATTCGGGGAGTGATGTTTTACGAAATTGAACACATGGAGCGAGGCAGGATTTCTACAGAAAACACCTTATGTCTAGAAATCAAGCAACTCAGAACCAGTACGGTAGATTAAACCATCGTACTACCCGCACTCAAAGACAGTGAAGAATGACAGGAATGCAGCTGAGCAAATATTCACTAAACAAAATAACAACAATTTATCAATAACAATTTATGCGTCCTGAGGGATCATTCCATCGCGCTTGGCCAGTCGGTAGATAGAGTCGTCAGACTCACCGAGTCCACGGATTCTTCCAACAATGGCGTAACGAGTAGTCTAAAACAGCTTGTTACATCAAAACGTACAACATTTACAATATGGGAAAGGGCGAAAAGGAGAACTTTACATGATTTCGAACAACTGAAAATAATGAAATCGGAATACCTTTCCGGCAATCATAATTCCGGTCACGGGGTCAACTTCAGCGAAATCCAGCTGGATCGAGCAATGGTCGTGACAACCAATGAGACGGCCCGAAGACGAACTAAACTAAGGAGCTCACTTAAAGCAAAAAAAAAATAAGAGGCCCACTGAAAAGGGATAAACATCATATACATAGGAAATGGAAAACAAAAAACGGAACATGATCATCGAGAAACCCGCACATGATCCGCCTTTCTTCAGCACAATCGACGATTTTGTACGTTTCAGATTTTTTAGTAAAAGCCCGTTTTTTTTGTGCAGACTCTCCAATAAGCACGGAGTAATAAAAATCAATACATAAGTAGGGAAAAAAAGACTTACCACTTGCGAGGGATGTAGAGTTCGACCTCAGGGTTGATTTTATGGCCTTCCGATGACATGGTTACCTACAATGTTTAAATTGATGTATTTTTACACAACACACAAATTACGTAAAACATGAAAACAATACCGACATTCAACAATTAAGCCAAATAACTCACTGAATATAACAGAGCTGAGAACAAACAAAGAAGCTATGTGCAAAAAAAAATAATTTATTAAGTTATAATTATATATACAGTAATACAAGAAAGACAAACCACAATATGCAAAACCAGCTGCACTTTTTATGTACAATATCACAAACAAGGCAAGATGTAGAGCAGAACTAAACAACCCCGTAAAATTAGTCACCCAGCTGCTGGCCTCGGCCGCCAAAAACAGCTGGTCCCCGGTTTGCAGGCTGGGTGGGTGCACTATTTCCTCCAAAGCCATGAACTCCACCAACTTCACTAGGTAAGAAATTATATAAAAATTGAGGAGTTTTTAGAAGGGTTGCCCCTCCGTGATCATTAGGATATTTAAACGCAACAAAGTAGTAGATATGTCCAACTATTATGCCCAAGAGTTCACTGAGGCCACCACCGCGAAGTACCATATTAAATCCAGCGAGAACCCATGGAAGGTACACAGCCTAAATATCATATAAAATACAAGAAACCGGTGATCAATGAAAACGCAAACTTCCCATATGGAAATCATGCGCCGTCATTTTCTGTGACTGGGTTAGCGCCACGTTATGCGAAATTAAAAACAAAAACATTAATAAGAACGGAAACTGACCTTAAACCGTGTTCCAAACCAGAACGATACGACAGTATCCCTATTTAGATTGCACCACACGTACAAAACGGAAAGAACCATAGGTTCCAACATAAAGGGCACTTCCGTAGCCAGACACAATCCCTGTAAAGATGAAATGTGCGAGTTCGAGTTAAATGTTATATTACACATGAAAAACAACTACACTCGCCAAGATCACATTGAAACTCGGTGCTGACAGGCAATGTAACCAACAGCAATGCAAAACAAGCTACTCTAAATGATAGCAAACAGTAAAAATTACGATCATGACACATTACCAGTAACTGTCGTCAAAATTACTAAACATAATGACGAACATATTAGACTATAGTGGAAAAAAATGAAAGTGACTTACAGTGCACACCAGCCAATTAATACTCAGCATAAATAAATAATCGGCCGGGCGTCCATCAAAAACACCGCTTTCGAGGTTCTTTGAATAATTGTACAAAAAGTACAACATTAAAAGCCAATGAAATCCAGTTTGCGGGGTTACAGGGTAGAATATCAGCGCTGTGACGGGCCTCCAAAACTAAAAAAAAATTTTTTTAAACACACGCGGTTAAATACACATCCATGATTACTACAGTTAAATGTGCACTTAAACACAAACATAAGCAAAATAAGCGAAAAATAGCAACTCACGTTAAATTTATAGAAAAGTGGCTCCCATGCCAGATAACAGAACTGAGCGCTGATTAGTCCGAATCTTCCTAAAAGAGGTATAGCTGCCGATAATGCGAGCCAATAGCGGGTGACCAAAGGTACTGAGCGAAACCAGTCGCCCAAATCCGACGACGACATTGGCCCTAAAAATACAGTAAGCAATATTTGGAGAAATCTACATGAATAAAAAAGACTCGCAAGCATTTCAAAAACTTTCGATTTCCAAACTGTACAGCAAAACAAAAATTAACAGTTTTTAGCGAAATAAGGACAAAAATTAAGGGTTTTTTTATGGACCAGGGACACAAAAACAACCAGATTACCGTTTTACGTGCAATAATGGACAAAAAACAGACAAAAATTGGCCATAACTTCATGCAAACAATGGGAATCTTATAACTTTATTTTAGGCCAGTCATCAAAAAAGTAAGCTGACGACGCATCGCTGCGGGACCAAAAACGCAACGCAGATGAATTACATAATTTTCAGTTGCGAGGTGCGGTCGCAAATTTTGACGTCAGCTGAGCGAGCGAGACGACTTAGGTGGAGGGGATTTTGCTTGTGGTTTGTTTTGTTTTCTTCTAATGTGTTAGTATTTGTCGTGCGAGGGTCGTTCGTAACGATGTATCACGTCTGATGAGTTCTGTTTGGCGTCACTATCCACGCGTATTTGTTCCTGAAGGCGAAAGCACCCAAAGTATCCTCGGCAATTTGTTATCTGTTGTTGCATTTTCCCCGCTTTACTTCGATTTACACTGACTTCAGTAATCACAATAACTACTGTAGTTGGATAGATCGTCGAATGAGGCAAAACAACCGTCTATGTGACCCGTTGTGCTAAGGAAAATCTGTATTGTATTGGTTGCATGAGAGATTGGCGCGTGTATCTCAAACTGGAAGGCGCTTGCTCGTTCCTAATTGTAAGTGTAAGGCAAGTGAAGCCCGCTCCGCAATATGCTTATTCACTTGCCACAATTAGAAAAGAGCAAGAAGCAAATTCACAATAGTCTAGATTATTTTCCGTGAGCGAGGAAGGCTAAATGCTACTCTGTCTGGCGCTGTTCAGTACTTGTACAGGCATCATAAATACTCGTCCAACAGGTCCTGTTTGAGAATGAGCTCATCCCTTCTACTGTATTAGTATAAGAGCGCGGTTCTGGTCTTTCCATGTGTTGTTTTCTCTCTTCGGAGTCGGATGTTCGGATTCGAATGTCTCGTTATTGCGCTCTTTAATTTATTGTATAAATCAACGCAATTCAATCATAATTGCACTTATCTCTCTAATGAACTGTTTTCATACTTTCAGAATATGGACAGCGTTGGAACTGATACGTCATCCAACGTGGACGTCGTTGTCCGATGTGCCTTTCAAACTGGTAACGACATACGGGTGAACTGTCCGCTAACTTGGACCGTCATGGAGTTGAAGCAACACCTCCATACCGTTTGCACATTGCACCCTGTAAGTTAACACCTCTACCCTTTTTACAATGAGTGATTTTTCCATATTCTTTTTTTTTGTGATAAAATGTCAAAAATGTCTAAAAACAGAGGAGTACTTTGTTTCTGAAGAGGTGCTTCTTAATAGTATAGAACATTTTATTTACTTTTTGTTTTCAGTCTGTCACATCGCAACGTCTGATTTATGCTGGCGCTTGTCTGACTGACAAGATGACGATAGCCGGAATCCTAGAGCGACGTCGTTTTGAAGGAGATCCAGTGTTCCACTTGGTATGCCCACTTCCGCAGTCGAGCCCGCAACTTAGGAAGCGAGAGTGAGTTTGCTTCGTTTCGAATTCATCAGTCTTCAACTCATAATAGGATCCTTTTTTACGATACACTACACATACAAGTGGACTACTCAGACTGAAAGTGAAACAATTATAAATAAGATTATCATGTCTTGCACACAGGCACACAGGTCCGTGACACTCACTCACATCAGGCGGTGTTCTCGCATTTCTGCAGTTATATTTCTTTGACAGATATTGATTGAAGTAATCATTAATCCTTTCAGTAATGTTGCCGCAACTCCAGCACAAGGATCCAATACGGCACCTACCATACCGACGGCTGCAAATGCCCCGTTGTTCGGTGCAAATGTGCAGTCTCCTACGGATTATGCGCAAGCCTATCAAGCTTACTACGGATGGTATATGCAAAAGTGAGCCCATATCTGTTAAGGGGTTATTAAGGGGGTGCGAAATAAGGCTTCACTTGTACTCTTTACTCTTTAGCCCTTTTTGTGATTGGTAGTTTTGCAGAGCAAAATTGCAGCCACAGTGTCTACGTAGGTTATTGGGTTTTAGAGAAAAGCTGTAGACAGCGAAATAATGTTTTTGTCGAGTTTTTGAAGTATGTTAAATGCCCATTAGATGGTTTGTTTATGTCAGGTAGTTCGGTTTAGCTTTATTCTCAGACTCCCTGATCGTCGATCGTTGTGCTTACCATTAACTTAGCATCTAAGGGCGCGTTCGGGTTGCCCTTTCCGAAAGGGAAAGATGCAAAAACCCCGTTCGGGTTGGACCTTTCCGAAAGAATTTAATGCTTTGAGAAAGCAAAAGTACAGTATGAATTAGCATGCAAAATTTGAAAAATATGCGCGGGAAACATTTTTCGCAAGCTAATTCGTACTGTATTTTTTTGCTTTCTCAGATCGTAAATCCTTTCGGATAGGTCCAACCCGAACGGGGTTTTTGCCTCTTTCCCCTTCGGAAAGGGCAACCCGAGCGCGCCCTAATATTATCATTCATTTCCTTGTTTCAGCTATGCTCACATGATGTCGTACTACCAGAATGCGTCTCTTGCTGCTGCTGGTAGTGGCATCCCAGCGGCCTTTCCTTTTGGTGCCGCGGGTGCGCCGGGTGCCTTTGGATTCCCATTGTTCCCCCAACAGGGAGCTGCAATGGTGGGAGTGGGAAACGAACCTGCCGCTCCAGCCGCGGTCCCAGCAAATGTTGGAGCAAACGCCGTCCCGGTAAGTGAGAATATCGCGTAGCATTGTTTTATTATTAAAAACACTTTTAGTTGTGTAGGAACAAAACTGACAAGAAATTCTGGGCAACGAGCTTTTACCTTTTCCCCAAATAGTTGAAACTGATCCACTCACACTCGTTTTACCTAAGAAAATTGTAGTGTGTTTCGTAGGAATTGTAAAGCAGGTGAATTTTGGTTTACATATTACATGCCCCTGTTTGAAGTTTGTAAATAGAATATAGTATGAGTATAATGTAAACATATGTATATTCTATTCAGGCGAATGAAGGCGGTCGCAATTATGACTTTTTGGAAATAATCTATGGTGGAATTCGCTTGGGACTGCTTCTTTTGGCCGTGAGTTGTTTTTGCTTTTTCAACTTTGAGATCGTGGCCGGTTTTTTTGGGTGTGATACTGATGCCTGCCATCCCATCCTCATAATGTGTATAATATTTTTTTTAATAGTCGGTTGTTTTATTTATCATTTCCTCGTCTCGCTTTCGCGTTGCTGCCTCTTTTGAAGAGCTTAAAATATTTTATAATTACTTAATATTAATAATTAATATGGTTAGTCACTCGCTCGCGTCCAATACCTCTCCCTGTTTATATCCTTGTATCCTTTAGTTGACATTGTACTCATCATGGGAGCGGTTCACTGTGGTCGTTCTCATCGGTCTCTTCATATTCTTTATCCAAATACGACGCGGTGATTGGGGACGTTTTGGTGGAATCGCTGCTGCCCCACAACAACCACAAGTGAATAATAATAACAATGGAGAAGCATTGCAGGGAGAGGTTTGTATTTTATTGGTTTCTTCTATTCTTTTTTTTTTCTATTCCTGGTAGTATTGTAGTAAGTAGTACCGATATGAATGAGAGTAACTCATGGCATAAACTCGTTGACGAACTGACCGACGAAACCACCATCCCAATTAGCATATTGCGTAAATTTGGATGGTGGCCTTGACTTGAGCTCGTAACCATACCACCGTCGCGATTAGAATATTAGGTATGATGAAAATTAGAACGTATCATAAATAGATACAATTTTGGGAAACACTACACTACGTATAATTGGATGGCGGTTTTGAGTTTTTCCCGACGAGTTTTATGCCCTGAGTAACTCATCTTGCGTTTCGGATTAGTGAGGAAATCTCGAGCGTAAATGAAGGTGGTGTGGTTATCTTTGTGGCAGAATTGTATGTTGATGTAGCTATGTGTTTCAACCAATATACAAATTTGCAATTGTTTCCGTATGAAGATAATGTTCTTTCGTCGGATGTGTCGTTTGCGCTAACTGAGTTATTGTTTTGTGCTATGATTCACTTTTAATAATAAATAAATACAACTTATACGCTTCAAGAGCGCGCACCCTTATTCAGTGGTGAAAATACAGTTTCAGTGTTTGCTTATGACGTGTTCCGCATAGGTTCTTAGCAATAAGCGACGAGATAAAAAAATGTAGAACATTATCATTTATGAGTAAAGTTTCTTGTGAGCTTTCGATTCCAACCACAAAAACAAATGCGTTTAACACCTTTTTATTTGTGCCAACTTTTCGGTTTACACCATCATCAGGGCAGATTTAATTACCTCAAACTTAGGTAATTAAACCATTTATACATCTTGTTCATTCGGATATTCAGAATGCGCCACCGAATAATCCAGTCGTGGATGACGGACTGGCAGGACCAGCCGAGCTAACCGGAGTGCAGATATTCTTCTCCACTTGCTACTCGTTTATCACCTCATTCTTCACTTCGCTAGTGCCCGAGAACAATCCGGCGCCAGTCAACCTCAATTAGGTTTGTTTTGTTTTGTTAATTAGTAAATTGTGGTTGTTCTCTTTTGCTTTGCACACATTATTATATGTGTGCTTTTTTGCACGCATTATTGTGCTGTTCCGGGTTCCGGTTCGAACGGGCACAGAATTTTTTTTGTTTTTGAATAGAATACTGTAGTTAGGGCTTAACAGCTAGAGAGAGAGACGGAGAACTTGCGTGGGTCTAAGACGATAATGCTCTATATTTTTTGATAATTATGTATGTTTTTTTTACAGGACGTCGCAACATCTTTGCCTCCGGCGGAACGAACCGAATTTCTTGCCATATATGCTGGATCACGGCTTTATGTTCTATACACTGCAACTACCCGTGTTTTTTTTGCAATATTGTAAGTGTATTTGTATTTTATCTGAATATTCTAATTCAACTAGATCAGTCTGACTGCTAGGTCGCAACGGTCGCTTTTGGATACTCTATTTAGTTTTCTTCATTTGTTTCCCGCCCAAAAGATTAAGGTTATTTACCAAGTAGTATACATATATGTGAGATGAGTCAGAGTCCATACCTATCTCGCTGATCCCCAAGCCCAGTGCCTTCTGCTATATATGAGTCATTTAACCCGTTGAGTTGAGTGTTTGAAACCCAAGCTTTGTATGTCTGGCTAATTGAAGCGTTGATTAATTACAACCTAATTACTGAATTGGCAATTGATGAAACGCATGTTAGGGTTGTAGTTTGTAGTTTGCCAACGTTTGTAATTAGCAACTCATCTTACTTGTATTGGTAATAATGGTAATTTAGGTAGTCTTGTGATACATTGAGCTAGAGTCTCGCTAGTTACTTGTGTATTTCATATACACGTATACGTCGTGTCGTATTATGTATAGCCTTATTCTTTTATTTGAAGTAGATATGCGTGTAGTGCTGCTTACAGAGATTAGACAATTGGAACTTACAGCGGTATGACAGCCGGTTTTTGAAACGTACTTTGGATTGTAAGCAAATATTGCAAATTAGCATGATTAGACTACACAGTCGCGCAGTTATTCGATTTGCATGCGCTACATTCGATTACAGCGGCCAGTATACGTGTCGAAAACCAGATGTTGTACCGCTTTAATATTGTGGTTGATGTAGTTTTGCTGATTTCACGCGGTGAGGTATTTGCCAGTGCAGTGTTCAATTCAATCCCTTCTGCTTCTGACAGAAAAGAAAGTCGTTAAAATGCGGCATATCGAGTTTTGTGTGAACTCCGGACTTCAGTTGGGTCTATGTATTTTTATTGTGTATGTACAATTATCATTATTATCTGGATATTAATATCAAGCTTGTGATGTAAATGCTGTTGATTCGGCTCGAAATAGACATGCTTTAATAAAAAGTTGATTGCGTTGTGCGTTTTTTTAATGTGGTTTCTATGTACTATTTAAAGCGGTATGGTGCGTTGAAGGGCGACTGCATTTGGATCTATTGTATGGAAACTTGGAAACGTCTGTTGTCCGGTACAGACGTTTCTATACTATACATGGATTACAATTAGGGCAATTATCCGATTTTTCTAATGATATTGATTATTGGTGACGTTTTATGGAAGATTGTTTCATATGGTTATGGGCAGTTAGTCTGCTTCTTTGTGAGAACGGTGGGCTACGAGTTTTATTGTTCGGAGAACAGGATTTGTTGTGGAGAAGGCGGGGGAGAGACGAGAAGGAAGGTTGTGATAGGGAGGAAGAGAGTGGGAGAGAGAGATAGGAAGACAATAAGGGAGAGAGAGGGAACTGGAACATGTTCCCCACTGCTCTGTTTTCAATTTCCTTTGAAAGATCACCCACCTGGAGGCGAGAAAATGTTTCTGTGGAACGGGGGTTAGATTTAAAGCATCGCTGATTATGTGCATAAGCTTTTAGGACGAGTTCAGAAAACAGTCGACATGGCAGTCTACGGTAATTCTTAGGCTAGATGGGGCTTTCGAATACAAAAACATTTATTTTTGGATGGACTTATGGAGACTTCTAGACCAGTTCCTTTTCGTTTTCTGAATCCCGTGCGCGCCCTGCTCCCCTTCCTTTCTAGGTCCTACTGTAGCTCAAGTGTAAAAGTTAATGTGAAGTCCTCACTGCTGTCCAACATGTCGTCCACGCACCTCTGAATTGTGACATAATCTTACAATAATCTCATGGCCAATTCCTAGTGGGATGCGTTTCTAAGACTTCAAATGGGCATAGAATTCGGCTAGTCAAAATGTCTCAATAATGTCCCCTTATATGTCCATATGGCGAGATGCTATCACAGCGTGGGGTCTTTGAGACTCAACTACACCGAAATGTATACGTCTCATTAGAATATTTTTTGGTCAAAGAGTAGCGGAAATGAAGATTAGGGTGATTTCAGTGAAAAACAGTTTTCATTAGAGTGTACGGAGAAAACACTTGTATTCCGTGATGCAGTAAACGTCAAAACAGGCGAAAACTATGTGTACACTGTAAGAAACACATTGTCTTGCAATTTGTTACATCGCATTACAGGTAAAGAAACTAGTAGTGTAGAAATTGTATCGTCTACAAAAAAAATCTGTTCTCCTTGCTGGTAAAATCTAATGTAACTTATTCCTAAAGCGATGTGTACATTGTAAGACCCATGTGTGGGCAATTTGAGATACATCATTTTACAGGTAGAGAAACTTGTAAAAGTATCGTCTAGAGAAAACCTTAGGCTGTGGTACAACTTCGCTGCTTACAAAAAGCAAACTGAACTACAAAAACAATAATTCAAATTTCATGCGAGTGGCGAACGTATTGTATTCCATACAGTACTGTTCTCAAACGCATACTGCATCAAGATTCATGCTACAGTACCCTATGCTTATTCAAAACCCCACAAAAAGGGTCATATTCTGTGGTGTGACCCCATCGAATTGCATAATATAATCGAGTGATTTCTTCTTGTTGCCGCCCTCGTGCTGTGTCTCTCAATAGACAAATGTGACATGTAGCAGGCTGTCATTTCGTTTATTTTTGGTACAAACAGATCCGACACGTAGATAGGGTGTGAAAATTGGTATCAAAATTGGTATGGATACGCAATGACATGTAGCAGAATCTTGCCCCATACAGGTTTCCTACGTGTGTGAACAAACCGTTTCGACTTACAAACTACAGTACTCAAATAAGTAAGATCCGTATGACTTCAGAACATAACACTGAATCGCTGTTGAGAAAAAAAAGGAGATGAAAGAGAAGAAATACATTTTCCTTATGAGACCTATTTCAATAAGTAATATATTACAAAACAGAAGCTGGAATCCATCTTACGTATAAAATTTTTTGCGGCAACCCGTGTAAGGTTTTACTATTGGGTGTACTGTATCAATGAATACAAATTGCTTATTGACCTATCAAGTCTCTATTCTCTATCAAGAGGACCTGACAGCTGACAGTTTATATAGTTACTGTATTGTTCATATAATTACAGTATTCTTCCCCCTGAAGTATCACTGGAGTGTATCTCCGTGTATGTGACTCGTTGTCACCTCCTTAGTGTATACTTTACATAACTTCCCCTAACACTTCCCATTGTCAATGAGCACAGGTGCACCCTATTGAGAAAATGAAAACAAAACATACAATTCCTGCCTTCCCACCCCTTATTTGTAGTTCCTATTCATGAGGAGTAAGCTGGCCGGATGGTGGGAGCGGTTGCGCAACAGAACGCAACACGGGTCACCCGAGTTCAATCCCGGCCCCCAACGAACATCTGCCCGGGCGATGATCAAATTGCAAATTAACCTGATGCCACCCACCATCATTCACCAATTAATTGTATTAGATCATCCGTGTAATTGTTAGGAGAAAGGTTAATGGGTGTGAATGAGTTTTGCACATCAGTTATTCGCAATTTAGCGTAAGGAATGAGTTATTGTATAGGAAAAAAACCAGACAGTCGTCGTGGAATCAACTGTTTTTACTGTAGAAAATTACTGTAGGTTTAGTATGGGTGCAGATTCTTCGTGAATCTGCTTTCTGAAAATGTGTTTTACCGTACCGATGCAGGCTCGCAGATATGCAGCCTCGGCAAAGCGACAGCAATACAGTAACAGCGTGGGCTGCGTTACCACCAGTCTCTGATGAGGCCTGCCTTATTGAACACTCTATTATAGTAAACTGTAAATAGTGTCATTTTTCTAAACACACAACGCCAAATTATGGGTATCATGGCTTATATCCCCTTATTTCTGGGGATTAGCCGTGTACAACACGTGTCGCGCACAATTGTTGGCTTGCGTCATTTGAGTAATGCTCAAGTGGGGATTCATTCTTTCTTGGGCTACATGTTCTTGGTAAGCGTCTGAAGACAACGTTCTTCAAGACTTCAAGTGTAAGAAGAGGAGATACGTTGCAGGAAACGGGTCAAGAGCTAGCCGATATACAGATATACATACAGGTATATGGATATTGATAGTGTTTGTAAGTTCATGCTGTGCTATGCTCATGTTTATCCTCAGCTTTCGGTGTGCGGCAAGTTTATACATAGACAATAAGACAATTCACTTTATGATGGCCTTTAAAAGTTACCGCGCTTGTCTTGATTACGAAGTAGACCGGATCTCTGTACTTGGCGGGAGTGGGAGTGAAACTGGGAAAGTTAACTGCGAGTTGTTGCTCGTTAGTAATAGATTTTTTGCAAATGGTTTATTTGTATATTATCCTAGCTGTGGTAATTGGTATAAAGTTTTTCTCGACAAAAACCAAGGTGCTATGTACCGAGTTTTTTACCTCTACTGTAGGCCTCTTGGACAGTCAGAAAAACAGGCATAATTTTGGGAGATAGTCAGTTGAAGTTCAGATTCATACAAGTGGATTTGAAGACACTCAGCATTCTGATCTACATATTGTTTAAAGCGAAATACCGGCCGGGTTTTGAAACAGTTCGGGTACAACAGCATTCGTATGCAGCTTATGCAAATGAACATAAATTAGAATAAAATCGAGCTAAATTCGAGTAAGTTAGCATAAACACGTAAGAATTCAGTAGTCCACGATGCGTTTCAAAAACCGGCCGGTATTTCGCTTTAATATCATCTATTGTTCAATTATTACATGTGCAACGTTCAACATGTTCTCGCAAACTACCGGTGGATCCGGCATAGGTCCGCCCCCTCGGGGCTCTCGACCAATCAACGTCGTGCCACCCTTACTAGACTCCGCCCACCGGGCCTTCATGGTCCAACAATTTGGTGTCCCATTGAGAGCTTGTGGCCCTCAGTTTGCAACAAGATGTTTTCTCCTCATGATCTAGCACTTCAAGCATTATTGGCAGCCGGGCAATTACCCTATCCGACTATGCCAATTATCACACCAAGTAAGTTATTCTTGCAGTAGTTAGTTCCTAAAAGCGGTATGACACGTGGTTTGTGAAACGAATGCTGTAATTGTAAACTTGCATTTCAATGTATTGCAAGATGAGTTCCATTCTGTGCTTGCCAGACAATTTGCATTTAATGCATGAAAATGCATTTGACAACATATGTTTCAAACCATGTGTCAACCGCTTTAAAAATAATAATAAAAAAGAGAGATGAGGTGCACCTGCATGTAATTTCTTTTATTCACGCATCTAAAGACCAAATTCAAAATTCTAATAGTAAAGTCTAGGACACTCAAAAGGTTGTACTTTCTTAGTTTCTTAGCTAAAGTCTCTGAGTTTGAATCTCTTAGTGTCTTATTATAAGAGCAATCATGTGTTGCGTTTGAATTGTTAGAATCTGAACAAGTTTCTCGATGGGTACTTGTCATCAAAAGAAATTCTCTGAATTCTGAATTTTGAGCTGAAGAGCCTTTTATGCCGGCTCTTCAACACAAATATCAAATGTTGCGCATCAGACGAGCTTCAGATTATAAAGAATTAAAAGATCTAAAAATTATATGAAGATCACCTACGTATCCAATTACTCCATATAAATAAATAATATTAATTATGATGAAAGTATTATTTTACGCTGGAAGATCGTGCTCATTTAGACGAGGTGATAATACAGTATGTTTTGTCTCGCAGAGCTCCTCAGCAGAGCTGAAGATGAGTTCTGACGAGTAATTGCTCGAGTATTATGCATAATTATCTTATACTTCCAGCTATGGACATGAACCTTCAGTTGTATATGTTGATGGCTGCACGGTTGCAAGAAGGACTAAAGTTTGGACTGGAAAATAAAAATGAGAATATTAGTATTCCAATGAAGACTGAAGAAGTTGAAGTTGAGGTGAGAGACTAGTTGAAATAGAATAATGACAAAAAATCTAAAGAGAGAAAGGGAGGGAGAGAGAGAGAGAGCGGGCTAGAGAAAGGGAGAGAGAGAGGAGCGAGAGAGGAGAGATAGAAATTGAGCTAGAAGGAACATGATTACATTATTCTTGATGATGACTTGTCAACTGGTTGATGCAACAATTGCCCTCCTTTTCTTTTCTTTCCTCTTTGTATCATTTCCGCAAGGTTGTCACCAATTTGGTTTATTATGCTTATGCTGGAAATGGCTTCTCGTAGAAAAATGAGCATGCGGGGGTTTAGTGGGTTGCAGTTTTTAAAAGTCATACTCTCGATTAGGTATTCTAGCATTTGCTTGAATCGAGAATATGTGGATGATTTGGCCGAAGAATTTTTCACTCTGTTCGCGGGACACTTTCAGCGAAATACCGGCCGGGTTTTGAAACACACCGAACATCGAGTACTCCCGTATTCTTATTCAGCGTATGCAAATGAACATAAATTAGAATAAAAAATCGAGCTAAATTCGAGTAACTTAGCATAAATATATTTTCAGAATTCAGTTGTCCTCAATGCGTTTCAAAAACAGGCCGGTATTTCGCTTTAAAACATGTTGGTAATTTGAAACGAGATTTATTGCAAAATATTTTAGAAATCCACTCCCTTTACGATTCAAACTATCCTCGATTTGAAGACCGAACCTCACAATGACGTCAAGGTATTTATTTATATCTATAAACATTAAATACTTATAATTGTAAGATATAAGGTTCTTCTTCATCCAGTGGTTACGTGGTTAGTATAGCTCATGTTAGTATAACTTAACTTACGTACAGTGTACAGTAGTAAAAACAACCAAATTGTCTTGAACAGTTGATAGAATAGCTTTTCAGAAAGTCGTAAAATTTAGTATTAGAGCTGCAAGCTAACGGTTACTGTAATCTTCTTTCCTGTTCATTTATGATAAGCAACCCTTTTAGTCGTCGTCCTTGTCCTGCTCCTCTACCTCCCCGTCATCATCTAGTTCTGATGTGGTTGCCTACACACTGGATGCCCTCGAGGGCGCTGATGGACGGTAATTGATTTATTGATTAATTTGTTGTTTAGTAGTTTTGATTAGTTTGCAATTACCTGATCTGCCGATTAATTATTTTCTTTTGCAATTGTAGTACCTGCTGTAATGTTCACAATTTCCAGGGTGAAGCAGCGAAGAGCTCCCTCAGTGAATGGATCCGAGAAGAACAGATGTGTCTGTGATGAATGCGGAAAGAGTTATGCTACTTCGTAAGTTTATACTTATGAGCTTTTGCTTTTCACTTTGAGAGAGAGAGAGAGAGAGAGAGAGAGAGAGAGAGAGAGTGAGAGAGACAGGGAGAGAGCGAGCGAGCAAGAGACAGGGAGAGGGAGGAGATCCCAATTTTCACCCATTCAAGGAGCAACCTGTCTCGACACAAGCAAACGCACCGTTCTCTCGATAGTCCACATGCAAAGCAATGTCCTCACTGTGACCGAGTTTATGTGAGTATGCCTGCATTGAGGTTGGTTATGTCTCATTGTCTAATTATGTCAATTATGGAAGACATCTTAACATTTAAAGCGAAATACTGGCCGGTTTTTGAAACGCATCTCAAGTACTTGCATTCCTATGTCCTATGTTATGTATTAATGCAAAGATGCTTGAATTTAGCACAATTTTTAATTCTGATTTATGGTCATGTGCATAAGCTGCATAAGAATGCTGGTGTACGCGGTGTTTCAAAAACCGGCTGTTGCTTCGCTTTAACATTTTATTAGCAATATGGTACACATTGGATAGAAAATAATAACGCTCTTTACATTTGTAATTTGCGCACGCCGATTGTATTTATGATGGGTGTTGTGAAAAAAAATAACGAAAAGTATTTATGATGGGTGTTGTGAAAAAATTTGCGCAAATTTCTCCGATTCGTGACTAATGAGCTAACTCTGATGTTACCTCCACAGACTTATCAGTAACAGTGATCTAGGTATCATCTCATTCCTTTCGAATAATTCCTTGTCGAAGTTATTGCGTATTTGACCTACAGTACCCCCAGTGTTTAAGTGGCTGGCAGGTGTTAGTTGGACACACACCGGTAACACGGACGCTTAGCGATTACGTAATCCAGGCCTAACAGGGCATCAATTACCGGCTGCCCGGCGCTTCGTTAGCACAGCTTTGACAGTCGACGGGATGACAGAGAGCTTAACATTTGGTTCGTTAGTGTACAGGGGAATACTATGAACTACCGAATAGTTTTTTGAAGGGGTACGGTATTTGATGATGAATGATAATATAAAGTGGTCTCGCAGAGTGACGCAGTTTGGCTTGGCCAGCTAGTCTTTGATGGTAGCGTTATAGAACTTCGAGGTCGAATAAAGGCTAAACCTAACCGTTTTCAGTATGCATCTACTGACCCACAAGGCCTCACACGCGTGCGATGTCTGTGGAAAAGTGTTCTCTCGGCTATGGCTTTTACAAGGTAATCAGATTTATTCATGCAACTGATTGGTACCTCCGTTCCCCAGATCAGATCCAGACTCGATCTAGCCGATACGATTTTCTGCAACCCTGTCAACTTACATGTGAACAGTCCGTGACGTTTAGAGATGTACCATAGTTTGTTTTGTAGATAAGTTCATGCTGATCAGTGTTGTCACAGGAACTGTTTTCCACTGTCTTCTCTGAAAAAAGTTGGGAGCCTTAAAAGTTTTATTGATTGCCCAACGATTATTTTTTTTAGGTAAATTCACTTGCCCTGGTGTAAGTTCGTATATTCATAATCAGTAATTTCTTTATTCAGGACATATGAGATCTCATACTGGACATAAACCCTTCGGTTGTGCCCATTGCGGGAAAGCATTCGCTGATCGAAGCAATCTCCGAGCTCATATACTAACACATACCGGTTTGTTTTGCTTTTGATACTTAATAATATCTTTACATGATCCCGATATTCAACTTTATGGTTTGTCCTGAGTTTTCTGAGCAGAGTAGACGACGAGTTCCACATGACAACTTAATTATATGATGAAGCGTGCATATGCCAATGTAAGCTCTGAACTCTAGTTACAAACCACTTCTATGTAGGGAGACCTTTTTGTGTTTTAGGAAGTATACAAGTGTGTACATAGCTAAAACCTAAGTCACTACCTGCTAAAGTACCTAAAGACCTAAAGCACTTAAAACCCACTAATAAGAACTTTGGGAATCTATAGCTCTTGCTGTTTTATGCATGTCTACAAGTACAAGTACGTCGCTAAACCCTAAGCATATGAGTTTTAATCCCTGCATTTTCTCGGCCACAGAGCGGCAACACAGTATTTGAGGGATGGCAACAAGAGTCGCGTAATCCACGAGGGCTTCTCAACTGACAAATTGAGACTCAAACGCGGAATTATTATGGTTTTATAGCCAGGGATTAGACTAGACAATAGATATGGTAGAGACGTAGAGATGCGAATATGTAATATAGAATAATATAATTAATTAAAATAATAATTTCAGGCGAAAAGAAGTACGCGTGCGATGGTTGCGGAAAGCGGTTCACATTGCGAAGTTATCTGAATCGACATATTGAACATAGTTGTACGAATGGTGGGATATCTGATACGACTTCTAACAACGGAAGGAATAGTAAAGACATCGCCGTTGACATTGATATTGATCACAATGATAATCGATCCCCTGATCTGGAATCGAAAAGGATTACGGTAAGGATTGGATGCGTTGTAGAAACGACAGTAAAAGAACTTCATATACAAGAATGTCATATACATATATTCATATCATATACAAAGACAAAGTTTGTTACAACTTCATATACAAGAATATCATATAGATCTATCTTCACATCATATACAAGAACAAAGTTTGTTTGCTCGTGCGTTACGCAAGATGCGTTTCAGGGTGTTTCATATTGTATCCCCGGTTTTTGTAGGTTCTAGCTCTTTGTAGGCAAAATGAACACTTATACGTACAGCATGATCGAAGTTGTTTCTTGGCAAAGTATTATAATAATGGGTTTTTCTTCGAGCATTTTATTGGAATATTATCGTTTAGGTGGATCATCATACGATCCCGTCGCAGAGCCAGAGTTCATCAGCACTGATCGCAGCGTTATCAGCAACTGCGCCATCGAACAATTTGTTTCACTCAACTTCGGCAGATTAGACGACTCCACCGCTCAATATACAACACTAATCAATGATCATAAATTAATTTACAACAATAATTAATGAGCTTTATCTACTACTTGCTTTACTAACAGTCAACCAGCCTAGTCGCCTTAGTTCCGCATTCGCTTATTTATCGCATAAAGGTGTTTTTATTACTTATGATCTCACTCAGGGATGGTTTCCTTATTCAAGTGCAGGGATTTGGCTCTATACTATCTTCCTATAGATTTGTTGTGTTCTATGCAATGGTCTACTAGTCATCGTTCTTTATATTGTTTCCTTGTATGTGAATAATAAGGTATTTTAATAAACATTTATTTGTCGAGATAAAAGTTGTTTTGAAAACAATGTTTGTTTTTCAGCTGTTCATATGAAATTCGCGCATAATAAAATTCGCATACATTTTAAAAAGTAGCAAAAGTACCGTACACAATTGGCCAGGTGCGTTATAGAAAACGCAAAAGGGACGCGATCGATATTTGCAAATCCAAAAATTTGGTTGTTTGTTGTTGCTCATCATGTTTTCAGAGTTTTGTTTTTATTTACATGTTTCCCGTTGGCATGCTCACAATAACATTTGAGCCGTTCTGTTGCGAGATTGTAGCACGGCGCTAGTTCACTGTTTTCATGTGCAAGGGACCATTGCCGAATGAGAGATAGGAAATGTCGCGGAGTTAAAAAATTGCTTTCAGTGGGCTCAGACATGCGTCTAGCTGAGGACTTTGGATCTAATTCATCGATAGCCGGGTTTAGTTCCACTATAAAACAAGGTAATGGAGGACCTTCTTATCAGGTCAGTTGTGTTTTTTGTTGCCAGTTTGCTAATTTCGAAGCTGCTGATCTTCAGTATTGTACCAATACCATCAATTTATGTTAACTGCGCATTTCCCCGATTATGATTTAGGTAGATCTGTCGGAACGCAAAACGATGGCAAGTAGTCAGCAGTCAATTTCATCCTTGGGCTTGACTACCCCAACTTCTGACCCTTTCTCTGGTCATACATCGTCATCCCGTGCATCAAGTGTCTTCCCTGAATTCGATGAAGTGACCGAAGGAAATGTGGATCTTGTTAGTCAATTTATTTTGGGATGTTAATTGCTCAACTGCGCTGCCTCTGCGTTTTGTGACAGCTAAATATTCCGCAAATCCAAAATAGTACCAAATCGACTAACAGTGCGTCACTCAGTTTCCTTTTGCACACAATAGTCACTAGGATGTTTTATTGATTAATTAATTATTATCATCTTTTAATTTTTTTCCATTTTGGTTTGTTCCTCTTGGCCGCTCGACACCAGTGACCACGAGCACCTGCTCGAATGAGTTTCAAAGTAATCGCACGAATCATATCGACAAGGCGAGTAGTGATGAGTTGATGGACGTCGGTTCGGTTGGCCATGACGCTGATGATGATACGAGTGGGAGTGGCCCTGTCTCTCCCAATCCGTTCTTTTCCAGGAATTGGGTGAGTTTAACTTAAAATTTAACGGAATTCTGATTTCTGTAGAAGGTTTCAAGAAAGTAAGGGTGAATGTGCATGTTATCACAATCACACTTGTCTCTTCCATCTTCTTACACTGACTAACTGACGTGAATAACACACGTTATTGAAACTATATGAATATCTTATTACTATATTCCTTTATTCATAGTTTCAACACAGGCACAGGCTTTTAATCAGGTTTTTCCTGTATTTGAATGGTAAATCTGTAGTGCCTCATTTGATTTTCTCATAACATTACAGGCCGATATGTTATATGGTCCCAATGCGGTGCGGCATCGCCGGGGTGAACCTCGCAAGTTCTGGCTGGCATACTGTGGTAAGACGAGCCGCCGGCCTTACAAGAAGATAAAGACTCAGAGCGGAATCGAGCTCTGCTTTATTGAGGTGGGTTGCCATCTCAGTGAGAGTGCCACACCCTAAAACTCCTAAAAACCTTACGCATTCAATTTTTGTAGCGAGTTTCAAATTGTGCTTATGTATGGAAAGTGAAAGCCACGCTGAATGATTTTTGGGCCAGATTCGCCCTGTTTCGGCCTCGCGAAACAGCGGTTAAATACTCTATCAGTCGTGTATTCAGTGTATTATCTTTATCTCTTTTATTGTTGTTCGCAACCTCATCTTTCATTTTGGCCATATGTTTCTTCGTGGAATCTTTCAGTTCACCATTAGACGTGCTATATAAAGGGGTATATAATCGGTTATTCAGAAAGGTGATCTACCAATGTACAGAAACCAGCTTATGGAGAGCGAGCTGCCAAACAAGGTGAAGGAGGCATTGGAACTTTCATTTCGCAGCACACTGGAAAAGCGTCCGGTAGGAAATGTCATAATCTATGCAATATAATTAATACTTTTTTTATTCACACGTAGAATCACTCAATCACTCCAATTCCAGTAGTTTATGGCAGGGTTGTCATTATGTATAGAGTGACGGTAAAGGCGAGATGAAAAATGTATTGAGTTCCTTACATAGACCGGGGAAATCACTTATGCTTACCTTAGCCTAGCGTACTAATTCTTCACGATTCTTCATGTTTGTATTTTTCAAGGACGGTTTTGACTTCGACAATCCGCCACAGACCCCCAATGCTGTGTACAACCCGTCGAGTGCGCCCTGGTCTCAGTCCCAGAGGTACGGTGTTTTTATGTCTCCTTGCCAAAACCTGATTCCTTATAATAATAATAATAATAATTTATTACGCACACATACAATTCATGAGAAAAATATATGCAACGTACCCTTTTGTCGAGAAAAGCAACAGTAGCACAAATACAAATATGAATAAAGCGAAAAAATAAATAAAGGGACACATTATACAGGAATCTATGAAGCTAACTGCGAAGATAACTATTTTTCTCAATCATAATAGAAGTTCTATGTACAAATGAATGCCTACGAACCATTTTAGTTGCTCTGGGAATAACGATCCTACTCCTGCCCCTACGGGAAGAGTATGCAAAGGGTCTGAACTTGAACATTCTCTGCAAGCTTGCACCACATTTCCCAGCTAAAATTTTTCGTAGCATTTTAGCATCTGCTCTGTTTCTACGATTCGCAAGTAAATCTAATTTCAAAGCTTCATTTCTTACACTGGGAGGGGGCGTATCAGCATATCTAAGTAAATGAGATCGCATAAAAACACGTTTGGTAAACATTCGTTGAATTCTTTCTAAGGCTAATTTGTCTCTCTGCTTGTAAGGGTTAAATACAACGGAACCTGATTCGAGAATAGACCTCACATATAAACAATAAGCTAGAACAAGGATCTTTGCTTTGTGAGTTTTTAGTGTACGAAAAAAAAAAAAAAAAAAAAAAAAAGCCTGGTTAAAAAAAAAAAACACAAAAAAAAAAAAACTAAGAGGGGGGGGGGGGGGGGGGGGGGGGGGGGGGGGGGGGGGGGGGGGGGGTGGGGGGGGAAGCCTAAGTCCTTAACTTCAGTTACCTTCGAAATTACAGTACCATTGCAAATATAGTCTGGTTTGGGATTTCGAGCACCAATGTATAGTGCTTGACACTTGTGAGGTGCCAACGGCAACTGAAAGCTAACCGACCACTCATAAACAAAGTCTATTGATTGTTGCAAGTGAACAACATCATTCGCTGATTTGATTACTCTATAAATCTTAATATCATCAGCATACATGACAAAATGAGTACCAGAATTGCGTAAAACAGAAGCAAGATCAGATGTAAAAAGAGAGAACAGAATAGGACCAAGAACTGAACCTTGGGGCACACCACTAATACAGTTCATTACTTCTGAAGTGGAGTTTGCAGTTCTGACAAACATTTTTCTGTCCTCAAGCCAACTCTTCATCCATCGACACACATAATCGGGGAACCCCATACACTCTAACTTTGCAATAAGTTTCGATTTTCTCGCCATTTTCAATTGCCAGGGTCCAGTCATTTGAAGCACCAAGGAGAGCAGTTTCTCTTGATCTACTCTTAAGAAAACCATGCTGCTCAACGGGTATTAAATTGTTCTTGAGAGAAAAGTCTAATATATGCGAAACTAAGAGTTTTTCAAATATACGACAAGGAAAACTAGTAATGCTTACTGGCCTATAGTTTTTTACAGAAGAATCACTTGGCATTCCCTTAGGTAGCGGAATGACACATGACCATTTCCAAAAAAATGGAACTTCTCCAGTCAACATAGACCTATTAAAAATTATGGACAACGGAACCGAAATAGCAGGGCCGATCTCTTTCAGAAAATGCATTGGTAAACCATCAGGTGTGCGAGAGAAAGAGACCTTCCACTTTGCAATTAATGACATAATTATTGAATATCAACTTATCAACATTCTACATTTCGCTGCTTTTATCCCTGGATTCCTAATGCTTATATTTTTTCATATTGAACACAGTTGTACGAATGGTGGGATTCCGGATACGACTTCTAACAACGGAAGGAATAGTAAAGACATCGCCGTTGACATTGATCACAATGATAATTGATAATCGATCTCCTGATCTAGCAAATTATAGGAAAATTCGTGGAAAAGTGCGAAAATGATGGAAGGGTTGACCTCTATAGGATTTTTAATTATATGGATTATTTTCAGATTCACAGCCCCAATCACTCTTCCCACAGCGACTTCTGATGATGTTTTTGTGTATCCCACTCCGACTCCCTCCCCGCCTATGCACAGTCAGATTGGGGAACCTAATTCTCATTTTGAGCAGGTATAGTTTCTTTCATCTTCATTTGTTAAAGCGGTATGACTCATGGTTCGTGTTCTAATTACATGTTATTTTTGCTTTTTGGCGCAGAATGCGACAGATATATGTGCGTTTGCTTCATCACAAATCACTGACCATGTATCTAGGCTAGAAACTTCAATTCCTACAACCGAGTTCTCATTTGTTCAAGGTGCACTTTTATTCCTTGTTTTATTTCAGTCTTCAATCTATGTGAATCATGGGCATGGCGTGCCCCCTCCTTCTCCCTTCAACAAGGATGCCGATCAGATGTCTCTCGTGAACAACAACCACGAGGCAACCCAGATGGTGCTGGCAGCCGATGGATCTTTTAACCCCAACTACACGTGTGACTTTTGCTACGGAAAGGTGAGTATTTACATTTACTAAGCGTGAGCTTGAGAATGTTATTTGTTATTTTAAAGCAGTATTGCACCTAGTTTGTGAAACGTATTGTTGATACCTGCGTATCAGCATATCATATGCAAATTTCACAAATTAGGTACAATACTGCTTGAAGAGTGTATCACGTTTGTGTAAGTAATGTGCTATTGCGCGTAAAAAATCGGTGTTTCCTCCACGAGTTGTGAATTCAGACTATTCAGAGTACTGCAATTAAACAAGGACTTTTAGATTGTGCGCGATTCGCAGAAGAATGGAGTTTCTCCCCCGCTGAGGTCTGGGAGGGGAATTTGGTACGGACATCGCCTGAGAGATTCTGCGGGAAACGTGACGTTAGTCCCTCTTCTGTTGTTGATAGATTAGTTGATTTGATTGGAATCAATTTATTACTTGATTAGTGATGAAATAAGGTGTCCATCCAGAGAAGTAAAAGTAATGGTTGTTTGTGATCGATTGAGCCAATACCACTAATGAAGAACCAAAAACAGCTAGCCAGATTGCTCGCTTCCCTCGCATGCTCCGAGCTCCGATTGACATCTTTCAGAAAATAAGAAAACAGTTACTCTTTGTGATTCATGGAGTTGATTGTGGTTTTTAGCTATACGTTGTCCGTCTAGCTAACAATAAGGCTTTGGTTAAGGCAGTATTGTACATTGTACCTACTTTGGGGGAATTTGCATATGAAACGCATATCCTGTGTATCCTATGTAAATTTGGTGAAGGAAATTTCGGACGGGCACCAAAAATTTGCATAGGATACACGATATCATATCATATGCAAATTTCCCAAAGTAGTTGCAGTACTGCTTTAATGTTAATTGTCGCTGCGTTTAGTTGTCCCCGGCTGTTCTGTCTCAGCTGTCACGGATGCGGAGCGACTGGCGCCAAGGCACACACCATTTCACACTGTCCTGTTTACAATGCAAATCACGCGTAAGTTACTTTGATGTTTATCGTTCGTTATGCTTTACAGTCCTAATCAATGTGCGATATCAATATCACGCACAATCATAAACTCATTGGCGAAATGAGCGACGAACCAAGAATTAGCATATTACATAAATTTGGATGATGGTGATCTTCAGCTTTTCTCGACGAGTTGTATGCCCTGCGCCCTGCGCACAATACTTTTTGTGTAATCCTCTGTTTCTTCTTTCAGTGGGCTAGCTGTAAATCCGCCTCGCCAGAGCAACAAATTCAGCTCTACCGTACCTCCGTTTCATTGAAAATGTGCCCAGCTGAGTTGGAAGACGATTTCGATGTGTGGTAAGTAGTTGTTAGTTCTGAATTTCGTCCATTGTATCGAAATGGAATAGTAGGATGCGTTCCTCCCACCCTTTGTGTTCCGTAGTTACCTTCTCTGTGTCAAAAACGTTCACTTCACTTCTCTTTTCTGTGATTATTTCGCATCACTATTATTTGTGGTCTGATATTTTTGCCATTTATTTATTTTGTGTCTGCTCATTGTGCATCGAGTGTTCAATTATATTTGTGCTAGGTATTTGGATTATCTCTGTGGATATTTTTTTTACCGCGTGTGTCCAACATAGAGGATGTTCGTTGACAGAGTTTTATTTTCTCATTGTTTGTAGCATAGAGTGCGGGTATCTGGGGTCATTCTCTCTTTGGTAAGGTCGGTTATAGTTTATATCTCACTCTCAGCACCCATTTTTTTTTACCATTTTGTAGTTTGTAGTGCACATTCTCGTAGACTCCTTTTTACACGTATTTTTTTTTAGTTTCCATTTGGTTTTGGAGTTTTCCATTGCTGTTTCCCCTTTTGTATTGTATGTATATGCTTTACGTACCCTTGTACTGATCGATAATCGATAATTGATATACATTTTCATAGCACGCACTTTCCCCAACAAGCAATTGCCCCCTTTTTATCGTAATTGTAATTATCATAATTGTAGATTTCGCTCTATCTATGAGAGCTTTGTCCATTTGTCCTTTGCCCCATTTGGCTATATGGCTTCCATAGGCCATATTCACCACTCCGATTCCCTTGGGGAAATATTCCCTTAGGACAGAAAATATATTCCAATGTGAGACACGCAGAGAAAAAGACGGGGAATTCCCCATGGGGAATTGAGTGGTGAATGTGGCCTCATGTTTGGAGGCTTGCGATCCTTTGAAAAGAGTTTTTCCTTTTTTTTTTGTTCGCTTTACCGTTTTACTTGCTTTTACTCACAACGCATTTGTCGTTTATCTAACACCTTTTTTTCTCTGCATTTTTTATTTTTGATCGGTCTGTCATCACCGGGCTATACCCTTTATACTGTAGCTCTATCATGCTTGATATTGCGATTTAATCTTGTAGAATTTAAATGTGTATTCCCAGTCCCCGTGTCTTTCCTGTACCGTTCCCGAGTTTGCATGTATCGAACGATCTCAGCTAAGTGTAGCTATGGAGTCTCTTGGTTCTTGACGTGTACTGGTAGACCTTTGTAGCTTACCAACGAGATCAAGCTTGATAATACGCAGAGTGGGTACCGCTAAGGTCTATCGGTGTCATTTTACTGGAGCTTGTTTGGGAGTGTTACTAAATTTTGGGGTTTTACATTATTGATGTATTGATCCGGTGATTCTTATGTTTTATTGATTGATTGACCTGTGTTCTCTTCTTCTCTGTCGACGATTTTCGACCCTTGTCCTCTGTAGATGTACGATTTGCATTGCGGTGACGAGCGAAATATCTTGTGACTGGTTTTTTTCCTTACCCATTCTTTTACATTACATTTGTTGTTTGGCTTTGGTACTGAATAAAGAATTAAAAAAAACTTGGAGGAGAGGTTGTTTGAGACACGGGTCTGATGGCCTATGTGGATATTTATTGATTGATTGTGTGATGAGTGTATTATTGAATAATAGACTTGGCTTGGTGATTGTCTATTCGTGTGATTGCTAAGGGCGCGTTCGGGATTGATTTTCCGAAAGGAAACCATGCAAATTCATCGTTCGGGATGGACATTTTGGAAACGGTCCAATGCTTGGAGAAACAAAAAATACAGTATGAAGTTGCATGGAAAAGTACAAATTAGCATGGTCTGCGAGAAGGTAACGTTGGTAGCAAATCTTTGCTACCAACGCTACCTTCTTGACGTGGTCGAAACTTATTGGTATGTGGTACCTTTCGCACGCTTTTGTACATTCTGGTATCATAGCGCGGTGGTGATGATTACTGTATACTTGTGCGCAACTTTTACGAGGGACTACCGGTACCGACTCATTTATTATTTTCTATTCAGGGCAGGAAACGATCCCTACCGCTCGACATGTCCCATCCGTTTCCTCACAACTATGGGTATGACAACGATGTTGCTTTCTTCAACCAGGTTGGATTTGTAGAGATTAGTAAATTGACAGGGTGGGTGTTTTAGTACAGTTTGGTGCGAAGTTGTCAATCTGTCATCGCACTTTACGATTACAGTAATTAACTATTCATTCGGAAGAGGTTTTGGGAGCTGGCAAACCATGACGGGGGTGTACTGTATGTGTAGTGGAGTTGACGAATCTGCTATTTGTTGATTTTCTTTTCCTTTAGCCGAATGCTCGGGATTGCCACGATGTGAACGCCATCAACAATCACATGCAGAACTTGGCGATTGGCGGACACAGGAGAAGTGTATGTAGTATGAATATGAAGAATTTGTGTAATTTTGTGGTAAAAACTAACGCTAGGGCTAGACGACCCATTATCAGCAGCAATAGTGAACTCCTCATCTTTTTCGGCCAGTTGTTGGACTTGGTACTGTGTCACTGTTATCTCACTGGCAAAGTTCTCGTCTCTCACCCTAAGACCCGGGTTCGAATCCCGCCCAGTGCCACCATCTTGCAAACATGCCACGGCGTCGGGAACAAAGTTAAGGTGCTCCCCTTGCCTAGCCTTAGGACGGACGTTTCGTTCTGTAATCTCTGTATTCCGTCTTCCCTACATTCGACAATGGTCACTTCCCTGCCCTCTACCCTCTACTCTCTACGGTACACATCGGCCAAGAGACACCGCCCTGATTGGAACTACAATGAAGATCCCCTACTTCTGGAAAAAACGGGACCCTGGATTCTACATGCTTAAGTCTATGTGTGATGATTGCATGTGAATAAAGTGGTATTCATAAAAAATAAAAAAAAGCGAAGGTCACGAAACGACAGATTAATAGTCAAACGCCTTGAAAACCCTGCATTGAACCACCCCTTGAATAAAGCATGCTCTTGTAGCGTAAAAGATTTAAAGCGAAATACTTTCCGGTTCTTGAAACACATCGAGTAGACCAGCACCCTTATGCAGCTTATGCAAATGAACATAAATTAGAATAAAAAATCGGTCTAAATTTGAGTAAATAGCATAAATACATAAGAATTCAATTGTCGTTTCAAAAACTGACCGATATTGATGTTTGGTTTAGTGTTTCTATTGTTGTTTGTGATTGTGATTGTGATTGCAGAACTCGATTGGACATGATAGCGCATGGCCTGGAGCAGATAGCCATTCTGTTGGTGCTAATAATAATCCGGAGAATCCTGAGCCCGCAATTGGACACTGGAAAGGTGCCGATTTTCGTAACAGAAGCTACAGTGACTCGGTTAATTGTGAGCACAAGTTGCATGGCACATACAATGGCATCAACAACAACCATGGTGAGTGCTTTGAATGGTGTGCATGAAGTATAAAATGAGGGTATACCATGGTTTTGGAAATAGAAACGACGCGTGTGGACATAAACAGTAGCAGTGTATGGCAATGAAGACGACGATTCACTAATATGTATACTGCTGAGGATTGATCATTTTGAATAAAAAAATGCAAACGCAAATACCTAGGGACGTAGGGACATAAAGGTGTAAACATAGGGGAATTTACACAAGCAGGTTGTGCCAGTGCTATGCTTGCAGCTTTCGCTCGTCCTAATGCTCCCCCGACTGATATCGACCATTGGGAGAGAGACCAGAGAGAGAAGAAAGGGGAAGGAGGGGAGAAGAGAGCGCAGACGGCGAACGGTCATAATCACCTTCCCTTCAAGCAGTACACCAACAGCATTATCAAGGAGGTTGCCGCGATCAGAAAGTTGGTTCTTGTTCCTTTTTGAGTGGAGGTGGTGGTGCGGAGATTATTGCTTATGTTTAGTTATTTAGTGACTTGAACTGTGACCCAGCCGCAGAAAAGTAGTGGTGTGACACGAGGTTTATGAACCGTTGTATTTAGTGTGTCAGTGTATACGCCTTGCTGTTCAAACCATGTGTTCTTCTGCTTTAGCGTTTAACTAACTATTTGACCTCTGTTTGAGGAATTCTGCGCCCGGACCGGCCGTCGACTTTCCCGCCTTCTCAGCTGGCGTTGTTCCGTGGGCACAGAGAGGAATGGACTCTGCCATGACAAAGGATCTCCAGTCGGATGATAGAGCCGATTCGGGAATCAGCCTCAACAGTCCCAAGGTTAGTAGTTATGTTAAGACGTTTGTATAAGATACTGTAAATGTGTATCAAGCTCTTTGGATCCCGAGGGAATGGAAGAAGGAAAAGAAAAGGCTGAACATACCGTATTGTTTTGGTTCATGGCATAAACTCGTTGACGCTCTGACCGACGAAACCACCATCCGAATTAGCATATTGCATAACTTTAGACGGTGGTCTTGAGCTCGTAGCCATACCACCGTCGGGATTAGAATATTAGGTATGGTGAAAATCAGAAACGTATCATACAGAGATACAGGTTTCGGAAACACTACATATATTCGGATGGTGGTTTTGAGCTTTTCCCGACGAGCTTTATGCCCTGTTTTGGTTATTCAAGTAGATTATTGGCTCCCTACGTGCCTACTGCCTACTGTATTTTTTACGCGGAAGAGAGTAGGACATCCTTCTGACAACGATTGTGTAGTTTGAAAGGACTGCGTTGGAGGTTAGTGGCTCATTAACATTAATGACAAGTGCTAAGCTAATCTTTCAGCCAGTCTCTGACTACTGTGAGTACTGCTTCTCGTTCTATGCCCGCCAGTGTTATGCGGCTCGCAATCCGCTTCCGCATGTCCGTGATCCGGGACCTTGGAATCAGCACTTGGCCAAAGATGCGATGGGACGAGTTACGTAAGTCTCTTTATGGTTAGTAGGGGACTGGTAGTGGTTGTAGTCTAGGTCTAGTTTCGGTAAGTATTGGGGCTTATGCTTACGGTAATATAGTCTGGTTAGCGGGATTTGTTGAAAGGGTAATGGGAACACTACGATGACTAGGGGATTGGCGTTTTTTTATGTTCGGTATGATTGATTACAGTAATAAAATCGATTCTTGAAAGTGAGAGTGTCTGCTTCCAGCTGTCCCCTTCTGTCGGTGCACATGTGTGTGGCTTGTGGTGGCGTTGGCCCTAACTCTCACAAATCCAACAATTGCCCGCTTGCAGGTAGGGTATTTTTCATTTGTTTTTGGAACCTGAACTGGTGCTAAAATATCTATGCTAGAATTGATATTGTGTTATAGTATTGGGGACGTCTCGTGTTATTCTTTCCTTTCTGACCGTGTAGGTGTTCAGCGACTAGAGCCGTGGAGACGTGCAGTGTTTAGTTCCTTGTATGGTACCTTCGAGTTTTACCTCTGACCTCCAGTTTGTTGTAGGTTCTGCCCGTTCGCCTGTTCCTCTGGACCTTCTGACCGGATCGGCCACTCCCTCGCCGCCTACTTCTGCCCCAGCCGAGATGGGATATAGCAAGGGGAACTACTTCCAATTCTGAGTTTCTGAGGTTACCGTAACTTTGGTTGGATACTGTACTATGACTATGGTACGTGGAGTAGGTTTCAATCACAGTCGTAACTGTTAGGCATTTGTTTGTATTGTACATCTTTTCTTTTATTGTATTTACGTATATATCTTATCATAAACGTTATTCCCAGTATTATTGATTAGGTTTTAAAACAGCGGTGTATAAATTTCTTACTCACTCACTTGTCTTACATATGCACTCTTCGCTAACTCTGACTAAATCATTAAATATAGTTTTCTTACTTTATGTGAAATTTAACCTTTAGTAAACAGGTAGCCCACTTATTGCGTAATTGACACTGCCGATCTACATTGAAATTTGTATTAAGTTTTGTATTTTTTTTAAATTTAATTTAATTTTAGGATCTGACATTTAGTATTGCGGTTTTAGCAGTTTTATTGTGTTTTAGGTGTACATATATTTTAGCTCTTATTCCCTTGTGTTATGCATATTTGGTTGGACATGTTTTATGGTGTAATTTGATTTGTTAGGTATAATTATCAGGCAGCCTTCCAATAATAGGTTTTCTATAATCATGGGTGGTATTTGTCAACGTTGTTGTTTCTGTCACCCAATACGTAATTGACTAATTGACACTTTGCTGTAATATTTTCTATCTGTTTTTCTCCATTTGTGTAACCATTAGATTACTTGAAGCATTGTAGTTTTATCGCGTATTTGTTACACTGCCTGTTTTATGTGTTGCTTTACATTTGACATGTCCGGTTGTTAATTGTTGTTATTGTTGTTGAATCGTATGTTAATAAAGTTTTTTTTTTCGAAAGTTTCTTGTTCTAGCATAAGCCTTGATCTACGTATAATATGAGATTTGAAATCATAGTGCGGACATAGGTGTCGTGAAAGCGGGTGACTGGGGTGTAGTTGTGTTTTTCTTCAAATCAGGCAAGCAATGGTAAATTACGGTATTGGATTACTGTAAGATGTGCTCTTCTGAATATTTTAACTCTCCATTCGCCCTTTACCCATTGCGGGTGCGGGCTATTTTAATGACCAACTCACCTTTCATTCTCTGGGATAATTTTCTAAATTTGTCTCAAAATTAGTGGTAAAATTTCTGTAAGTTAACGCAGAAACAAACGAATACAAAAAACTGAAGAAAATCCAGAATTGGCATTCAAATACATAATATTGGTGGTGGAGGTGCAGGTAACACTGCCATAACTGCCGTAGTTAGGATATAAACCATTTAGCCTAGAGGTTTATGGGGTTTCCAAGTATCCCAAAAATTCGGTGTGATTCTGTCGATACTACCGTATTTCTGCACGAAACTTGCATTGCATATATAATATGAAAAATTAAAAAATATTCTCGTATAGTTCCAAAATTTCACCATAATTGGAAACTCATTAACATTATGCCCTAACTACAGTGACGGGTGACGGAGATAGTATCAAAAGTGAGGCGACGTAGCCAGTGGGAGGACTTGTGATGCCCAACGGCATTCAGTTTAGGACAGGGCCAATTACAATGTGCATGCGATGCGATACATTTAATGATTATGTGCAAGTTCCCTAGCCGTCCTAATAAGTCATATAAGTATACTTCATTTTTTATATTAATTTATTCTCATGGAGTTTTCCTAAAGCACGTGCGCAATCGTCTACACACGTTTTTTATAAGTACTGTATCTAATTCAGGTCAAAATGGGCCAGACTCTTTCAAAGTGTTGTCGAAAATGGATGAAATTGGCTGATGAAGCGTCCAATGAGCTGGATCACTTTAGTAGCCTTCCGACAGAAATTCTGGAGCTTATTTTCTTGTGGCTTGATCCAAAATGCCTCGCACAGAATGTACTACCAGTGTGTCGAAGGTTTCGCCAGTGAGTTTGATAACCATGCATAGTTCCACTCTATTTTTGTGTTGTTCAATGTAGGTGAGTATCATGGTGTCATCAAAAACATGTATACGTGCTTACAATTTGTGGAACTACGCGCCGTCAAACCTGGGTCCTCCCCTGCGGGCGCGCGGGGTGCGGTTGCGCACGTACTCCCGCCATAGCCCGCCGCGGTGTGTGTCATGTCATAGGCACATTATAAGGTACTGAAATTGGAGGCAAGCCACATGCGCGCCTGAAGAGGGCCGCGGACCGTGTGAACGTTGGGCACCGGCAGGCGGTAGAGCCCCAATCTTGTACCGTGTGGCGCACCGTTTGCTTTTAACTTTGAGGTGGGCGAGCTAGTAGCTTGTCATATGTTTTCAGTACATATAATGGTGTGGTCGCGGTTTAATTGCCCAAGTTTGCGGTTGACATTAACCCTGAGACCCGACGCACTTGATCCTGCTTCAAACAAATATGAATAACTAGACGGCTATCGCCGCTTGAGGCCACTTTCCAATGTAATAAATCATTATAGAAGAACTGATACTGCACAAGAAATAGATACTTCAAAGCCTCACAAAAGTGGCATACTTATATGAAATGTTTGAAACGTATTGCCTGTAGTTAAGGTGTTGAGACTCATTTTACTTATTTTGGAGTTGCGAAAAGTTCAACTGCAAAAGTTCAAAATCCGTATTATGGATTTCGTTGTGAACATACAAACATCAAATATCTGATCTAAACTCTGCTCCTTTATATAATAAGATTTGCAGGATTTTGTCCGATGAAAAATGGTGGCTTCGACAAATTCGGGTATGTTTTTAGTGTGTACAATGAACATCACATTTTTCTTACCTTACGTTGCTCCTCATGTATTTAGCTACATTTCATAGTAAGGATTAGTGGCTTCTCCTTATCGAGTTTAGCATTTTCTCTCAGCTTCAGTTTCAAATTCGATTTCGCTTTCGTATCAAGTGCGGTTTCCGTTTGTTTTGCTCGTTGACCAACTCTTTAAAATCCATCGATTGACACATCTAGGACAGTCACGAAATAGTGTGAACAGATAATTACCAGAACTGATAATTACCACAGTAATAATTTCAGAACTGATAATTACCATAGTAATAATGATAGTAAACTTTATATTACAGGATCATCACTTGAAAATACAATTATGTGACGCTGAGCTTGGGAATGCCGAGTTTAACCCGGCAAGGTTTGTGATACATAGCATATAATTCCATATAAACAAGCAATTTTGTAATGCTTGGACTTGCAGGTTCTGACACAAACACCAACACAGTTATCAGTCATCAATGGTTGATTTATTTTAAAAATTCGGGACTCTAATGTTGAAACGGCACTAGTTTAGTCACTAGTTGAAACGGCAAAGTTTTTAGTTTAGTTTAGATCAATGCAAAGTTGAAATAATTGCCAATTTATCGTTTAGGACTTACCACAGCTTGCTGAGAGAGGAAAAAATACGAAAAAATTGGAGTCAACTAAAAAGGTAGTTAAATAGGTAACCTTAGTTAAATTTGATAAAGTAAATATGTAAGCAGTCAAAATGCGCAAAACAAACCCGAAGTAAGTAGTGTCGTGTGACATTTCTGCTCTGGAATCTTTCACTACAGTGTAACAGTTCTAAAAATTTCAGTTCGGTAACCACAGTCGGCGACGACAAAATTGATAGCGTCAAACTCTTCAAACGCTCAGGAGAAACATACTGTATAACTGCGTCTAGAAACGTTATGCAAAAGCCTGCCAACATCAAATTGTGGAACTTGGACTCTAACGTATAACGTTTTTTCTTTTAAAGCGAAATACTAGCCCCTTTGGAAAATTTGCATATGATAAGCAAATCCTATGTATCCTATGCTAATTTTCCAAAGGAGCTAGTATTCCGCTTTAAAGGAGGAGGCTCACGAGACTTAAGTGTTCTATTTCTTTCTTCTTATCGATAGATGATGGCATTTGCTTCCAAGAAACGTGCCTTATGAAGCAAAATCTTTTAATTAGAAAGAATAAATCAAGGTAATGCTTAGCATTTTATCAAAATTCTTGACCATAGCCTTTGTAATTGTGTGTATCCCGAGGGTAGCTGGGGGACTCAAAATAAGAAAATAAGGGTGCATCTATAGCTAGATACCCTCGGGACACATACAATAAGAGCCAGACACCCTCGGGACACAAAGGCTACGGTCAAGAATTTTGATAAAATTTTAAGCATTACATTGATTTGTTCCTTCTAATAAAAAGCTTTTGCTTCATAAGGCAAGTTTCTTGGAAGCAAATACCATCATCTATCGATAAGAAGAAAGAAATCGTACACTTAGATCTCGTGAGTCTCCTCCTTTAACAACTTTCTTCTTTTAGCTCGCATACGTAGAAAACGAAGACTACCAACATACCACACACTAATAGTTGAGCGCAATCGATTTCTTTGAATAAATTGCAGAACGCCGTTTGCAAAACGCCGTCCGTTTGTTAAAGGGATCGGCTCACCTCAAATCGTGTCTGTTTTTTCTGTTTCTTTATTTTCTATAAGGGATAATAAAAATTTGGAATACAAAAAGTAGTGTTATATTTCAATATTCACGAAGATATTAGGTGATAAAGTGGTGGATCGATCGGCCCGAAATGAAAAAGTGTTAATTGTCCTGCAAGGACAATTACACTTTTTTATTTCGGGCCGATCGATCCACCACTTTATCACCTAATATCTTCGTGAGTATTGAAATAGAACACTACTTTTTGTATTCCAAATTTTTATTATCCCTTGTAGAAAATAAAGAAACAAAAAAACAGGCACAATTTAAGGTGAGCCGATCCCTTTAAAGGGACGGGCCCATCAAAATAAACCTATAGTTTGCATGTTTTTATAATTTGTATAAAGGGGGTTTATTATAATATATGTACACTAAGTTACGGCTAGACTTTATCCCGCTGAAATTTTTCGGTGTCGATAAACTCAAAAGTATACCGTAGAAGACCAACAATTGCACCCTATTTTCTTGTCGCGTGTCCCGGGGGAATGTGGCTATATGGACAGATAGTCTCCCGGGTCCCAATCAGAGCGAGATATCCTCGGGAGACGCGGTAAGGAAATAAGGGTGCAATTGTTGGTCTTCTACGGTATACTTTTGAGTTAATCGACACCGAAAAATTTCAGCGGGATAAAGTCTAGCCGTAACTTAGTGTACGTATATTATAATAAACCCCCTTTATACAAATTATAAAAACATGCAAACTATAGGTTTATTTTGATGGGCCCGTCCCTTTAAAGGATCGCAGTCACTCCAAAATCATCATTTTGCTTCGAGTTTACTTGAATTTAGTAAAGAATAAAGAAAAATACTTTACCAAAACCGAATAATTTGAATTCCAACTCAGGGGGTGAACACGTAGAAAAATAGTTCTACTTAACTACCGCGGGATTATGAAACGTGTAGTGATATGCCTGCAGACCCTTGCAGTATATGTAAAGATATAATATGCAGATATTCGCCGAAATAATTTGCATACTCCCGATCGGGAAGCAACTGTATGAACACGTTTCGTGATCCTGCGGTAGTTAAGTAGAACTACTTTTCTACTTGTTCACTCCCTGAGTTGGAATTCAAATTATTCGGTTTTGGTAAAGTATTTGTCTCTATTCTTTACTAAATACAAGTAAACTCGAAGAAAAACGACGATTTTGTAGTGACTGCGATCCTTTAAATCGTATTGCTTGAATAAAGAGTTATATATAATAAACGCTAACCAGGGATCCCAGCTAATGGACGAGGTCCGAACAGACCACGAAAAAGGCGGCGGTGAGTGTTCCCTGGAAATGTACAGTACGCAGAAGTTTCTGTCCGGGACGCATGGTGGAGCTTTAACCCTATGGGACGTTGGCGACGCAGGTTGTCGGGTACGTTTTAGTAAAAAAAAGGGCATGAAAAGGTAGGTCTTGCTTTGCGCTTCGCATTGAAGTGGTCTAGGGGACTGATTTAGGACCGAAACCAAGTCTGGGCTCAGGCTTAGGCTTAGGCTTAGGCTTAGGCTTAGGCTTAGGTCACCAAAATATCGAGTTTTCTTGAAAATCTAGTTACTTCCTACTTCACGTTCCACACCGCATTGTTTGCTTTTCACATGACATTCGAATCGGAGACCACCCAAGCATTTGCCACCCTCTCTCTCTCTCTCTCTCTCTCTCTCTCTGTGCCTCTATCTGTGTCTCTGCTCTCGCGTTCTCTCTCTAATTCTCTCTCTGCCCCTCTCTCTGTCTCGCTCGCTCTGCCCCTTTCCCCCTCCCTCTGTGCCTCTCTCCCCCCTCTCTCTCATCTCACTTGATCTGCCTCTCTTTCTCTCCCTCTCTCTCTGTCCCTGTATCTCTCTCTCTCTCCCATTTTCCCTCTTTAATTTTAGAGATCATCCTATGCATGTAGTTATGTTCTGCCTTATTTCAGAAAGAACGCGAGAAATATTTCGACTTTCCAATTACTTCGCTTTCTCTACAAGAACAGACGTTAGCCTGTTGCCGCACTCGTCGTACCGTATCTCTATTCGATGTCGACAATGGGTTCCAAGTAAGGGCTTTGCATTTAAAGGCGGAGGCTCACGAGATCTAAACGTACGATTTCTTTCTTCATATCGATAGATGACCGTATTTGCTTCCAATAAACATGCCTTATGAAGCAAAAGCTTTCAATTAGAAGGAATAAATCAATATAATGCTTGGAATTTTATCAAAATTCTTGACCGTAGCCTTTGTGTCCCGGGGGTATCTGGCTCTTATTGTATGTCTCCCGCGTGTATCTGGCTATAGTTGAACCCTTATTTTCTTATTTTGAGACCACCAGATACCCTCGGGACACAGACAATTACAAAAAGGCTATGGTAAGGAACTTTGATTGAATTCGAAGCATTATATTGATTTATTCCTTCTAATTAAAAGCTTTTGATTCATAAGGCGTGTTTACTGGAAGCAAATACCATCATCTATCGATAAAAAGAAAGAAATCGTACACTTAGATCTCGTGAGCCTCCTCCTTTAAAGCGAAATACCGGCCGGTTTTTGAAACTCATCTCAAGTACTTGCATTCCTAAGCATTTATGCAACGTGGGGTCTAATTGGGGTCTAGTTTTTATTCTAATTTTTGCTCATTTGCATATGCTGCAGCTGCGAGCAGGTGTACGCAACGCGTTTCAAAAACCGGCCGGTATTTCGCTTTAACGGGAAAAATGTTCTCCTGAATTTCCCCATGTCAAAAGTGAGTTGGGATTGGGAGTCAAAACTTTTTCGTCAACCAGTCTCAGTTCCGACCGCATTTTATATTGGGATCCAATTTCGCTCTGATTTTCTTGCATTTAAAGCGAAATACCGGCCGGTTCTTGAAACACACGGAGCACACCAGCATTCTTATGCAGCTTATGCAAATGGGCATAAATTAGAATAAAAAATCGAGCTAAATTCGAGCAACTTTGCATAAATACGTAAGAATTCAGCTGTCCACTATGCGTTTCAAAAACCGGCCGGTATTTCGCTTTAATGAAAATACGAACAAACTAACAACGCTCAGGAAGTGATGGGAAAAGAAAGGACGCAAGCACATGTGGATGCGGATGCAAGCATATGCGGATGTTCCTTTTTGACGAACCACTCATCCACCTAGGCTTAGGCTTAGGCTTAGGCTTAGGCTTAGGCTTAGGCTTAGGCTTAGGCTTAGGCTTAGGCTTAGGCTTAGGCTTAGGCTTGGGTCACGCGCTTCTGCTTTCCATTCACTCGCTCCTTGCATTCATTGACTTCCTTTTGACAGGCGGGCTCGCCCGACAAATAAACCAAAAAATGATATGAAGAAATATTATTAACTAGAGCAAGAGAAGTAAAAAAAAAATGGATCAGGTTTGTTCTAAAATGATACTCCGTTTCGACCCTGATCGTATATATGAGGATTTCACCCGGGCTGGGTCCCTTCAGCACTGAGCGCCAAATGCGCGTTTCGCCAAAAAGGAATAGAGATCGCACTTTTCCGTTTTTGACTACGGAGAAAATTGTTGGGAGAAAATTAATTTTGCCAGCCCAGTGTTTAGCCCCAAGACTATAGAAGAAGTATGCATAAAACACAGAAGAAACCTATTAATTGTTCACTTGGAAAAAGAAAATTGTTTGCAGGAAATCGGTCGAAGTGTACAACTCCCTGACCACGGTAATTCTTCATGGATTACCTCTTTAACATTAAAGGTAACATATGACATATCTTATTATATAAAGGAGAAGAGTTTACTTTTTTGTTTGAAGCCCGCGTGTGAACGCAACAAAGCCCTTGCATAAAGATTTGCTCGCAGAAATGGAACATACAAAAACCTTTCCGTCCGGCGTGATTCGTGTACCCAGCGTGAACACACCTAACTCTCGCGTCACAGTCGAGCGCTCTACCTGTTGAGGTATGGCTACGCTGCCTTATAATGCGCGTATCTCTCTGCTCTACATAAGGGCACTTTCAGTAGCAAATTTGCAGAATTAGAGGGAAAGGTAGGAATAGCGAAAGTTCTGTTTGGCCGATTCCTCCAGTCTCCGACTGGTGTTCTAATACGCAGATAAATTTTTTTCATTGTTTTTTTCAAGCGCACCAGATAATAAGCCTAAAATTTCTTTATGGCACTCGGAAAGAGGATGATACGCTCTATGTAGGGGTTTTTCGCGAACTAGTAGTAGCTTAGCAGAACAAGTTGGGCAGAAACGTATAATTAGTCTACACATCCGGGGATACGTTTTTAAAGCAAAATACCGGCCGGTTTTTGAAACACATCGAGTAGAACAACATGCATAGCTTATGCAAATTAACATAAATTAGAATAAAGGATCGAGCTAAATTCGAGCAAATTAGCATATATAGGTAATAATTCAGTTGTCCACGATGCGTTTCAAAAACCGGCCGGTATTTCGCTTTAAGTAGGCTCAGGGGTCGGCTTAGGCTTATTGGTTCCTGCTGAGATTACACGCCATTGAAGCTGTATGGCGGACGGAAATATTGCAGCCGCTTTTCCGTTTCAGTATGGCTGTGAATTAAAAGAGTATTGTATTTTTCAGGGCAACACTCTGTATACGTTGTTCAACAACCAACTTATGACATTGGATGTACGTAAACTCACCGGTCCTGTACACCAACACACCTTCAGCGATTTGTCTTACAGTTTTACAGTTCTCTCAACTCAAATCACAAGAGAGAACTCGTACTGGAGTATGAGTGTGAACGATGGACTAATTCACTGCTGTCATTCGGGGTGAGAAAAAACGCGAGGGCATGTGCGGTGTGTGTGTGTGTGTGTGTGTGTATGTGTGTGTGTGTGTGTGTGTGTGTAGGTGTGTGTATGTGTGTGACAACGATAGAGAGAGAGAGAGAAGGAAAGCAACCATAAAATTATGATATCACAATTCTTGACTGGGCCATTTTTTTTTAATTTCATTGTTTTCAGGGGAGAAATTTCTGTTTTGCAGGCGTCTGATTTGACGCCTTGCTATTCGTTTGACGTTAGTGAAGGCACGAGGAAGGAATGGCTGCTAAGAGGAGTTGTGAAGACACGCGGATCAGTACTGGCTTGCACCATGTGTTCTGTGAAGGTACGTTGAAGGACACAGCGAAGTCTCTCATTGTTTGGCTTAGACATTTCCCATTTCCTTTTGGAAACCCACACCCACACCCACACCCACACCCACACCCACACCCACACCCACACCCACCCAACCCCACCCACACCCACAAACACACAAACCCACAACCAAACCACACAACCACACCCACACCCACACCCACACCCACACCCACACCCACACCACACACACACACCCACACCCACCCAACACCCAAACCCCACACCCACACCACACAAACACCCAAACCACACACCCCCACACCCACACCCACACCCACACCCACACCCACACCCACACCCACACCCACACCCACACCCACACCCACACCCACACCCACACCCACACCCACACCCACACCCACACCCACACCCAACACCACACCCACACCCACACCCCGCTAACTGCGCTAAATGATCTTTATTTCCAGGCATTTTCACTTGGATCGCAACCTGTGTGCCTCGGCGTGTACTATGACATGTTTTGCCTCGACGTTGTATTTGACGTTCTACACGAACACGACGATGTTGTTGTTGGAGGCAAAGGAATGCTCACTTACTTTAAAAGTGACAACGAATTATAGTAATCTAATATCTTCATACAATTAGCCGCTCGATATTATAGCCACCTTTGTTTCATTTGTTACACCATTGGTTTCCCCTTTCTTTGATTTTCCACATACAGTAACTGTCGTCTTTTACCAGATGAAAGCATCATGCAACCTGGAAATAAATTACGTTATTATTATTATTTTTCCAAAGGCTTGTAACTTTCCAAAGGTTTCCAAAGGCTCCAATTGGCGGAACAGAAACAGCTTTACATTTTAGAATTTTAAGCACGTGGAGAAAAACTCGGATCGTGAAAAACTGGTTTCCCGTCCGCGGCCACGTATTTGTGACAGAATGACTCTGTGTTTTTAAAGGGATATGTTCACCTCAACTTGCACCTTTTTTATAATTTCTATTGATAGTATGACCTATAACGGTCAAAATGCGAAAATTGCAGTAAATTTCTGTTGCTCGTCGACTAAGTGTCAACATTGTCACTTCTTCAAAGGGTAGGCACGTGCCGAGCTTTTCAGACTCCCTGGTTTTTCTCCAATAAAGATAAGACAGATCTTCACATATCTTTATTGTGCACCAACGTTTCGGCTAAAAAGCCATCATCAGGGTGATTACCTACAAAAACTCAAAATAAACACATTGTAACGACAAACAAAATTTTTTGTCTTTATTGGAGAAAAACCAGGGAGTCTGAAAAGCTCGGCACGTGCCTACCCTTTGAAGTATTCTTGCACGGACGTCCCAAATGGAGAGACCCAACTTGCTGATTGTCACTTCTGTCATCCCATACGTATAATTGAGGAATTGACACTGTCGTAATCTTGGTCCACCTGGTTTTGTACTCGATTGAAATCATTTTGTTTTTATCGTGTATTTTTCTGTTATAATGCCTGTATTATGTGTTGCTTCACATTTGACACGTCCGGTTGTTAATTGTTGTTATTGTTGTTGAATCTTATGGTAATAAACGTTTTTTTCCGAGGTAAAGGGGTAAAAGTCGTCTACGTAAATTATGGGGATGTGTTTGAATGGATTGTACGGAGCCTGTGCCTGGTGTTGTGAAGAGTGTTATCATATTTTATATGATGCACACTTATATGTATATATATATATATATATATATAATGTGTCAATAAATTGTTATTATTAATCACGTGCTGGTAATCGCTGGTAAACGGCGACATAGAATTGGCGAATGAAGCATGCAATAGGGAAATAGGCTGACCAAAATAAAATTATGTGCTTTACAGTAATCTATAAAATACAGTCCATCAATTATAGATAGATACTATAAGTCTTATTGGTTTATAGATTACTGTAAGTCACATGTTTTTTTTGGTCAGCATATTTCCCCCTATTTGGATGCTTTATTCGCCAATTATATGAAAGTGGGTGGCATACTATTTTAATGACCTGTTCGCCTCTCCGGGAATAATTTCGAATACCTGAGTCAAGAAATAGCGCTAAGTGACGTTCACCTCTTACGCTCTTATCTCTCAGCCTCCATCTATATTATTGATATATGCCTCTCTTTCTCTTTCTCTCTCTCTCTCTCTCTCTCTCTCTTTCTCTCCCCCTCGCTCTCTTTCTCTCTTTCTCTCGGCTTCATAATTTAACCTTTCAACATAATACTAGTGTACGTATTTCAAGTATTCTCCATAAGGTATGTATATAAGTATTTCCCCCTTACAATTAGCTCTCTATATTTTCCACTGGTTCGCAACAGTTGGACTTAATAATTTGCTATAAATAAGGTGCAAACGTATTGCTGTTAAACGTTGCCAGCTGTAGCTTAGGGCCGTAAGTATATGAGAACAATGTCAAAGCGTGTCTCTACTCTCCATATCACCTTATTGTCCTCAAGTATCCTTGCTACGACAGTCGTCGTACTCTCTACGTGGATCTCGGTGAGTTCTCATACTGTAACTCGAGTTCCATTCTAGAAGCTAATGATATACGTCACCCTAATAAAAGAGGAAATAAGAAACATACAAGTGATTAACTTATATACGTAAAGAAGACAATGAATATACCATATATAAGATGGTAACCCCGTTTCGACCCTTCGCAGATGAGGATTTCACCGCAGGCGGGTCTCGTCAGTGCGTACCCACGGCTTTAGATTTAGATAATACGCAAAAGGTAATATGAATATGAAGAAAAAATATTAATCATAAACTGTAAACATTAGCTAAAATTGAAATCAAGTGGTAAGTTCTTGTCTCTTTTTTTGAAGGAATTTTCATGTTTTGCATTACAGATGTGGTACGATATGAGTCAGATTGCTGAATTTCATGGAACAATACTCAAGGATTTGGATGGCTTCAAGGTTCGTGCATGTTCATAGTTTATATGTACATCAGCACGATTTCGTCTTCCTTGAGCTTAATAAATCGCCATGACAGTCATCCTGTAGGTTATTATGAATAACCAGTTGGCTCACGCCGCCTGAGGCGACTTACATGGAAATATGATTGGTTTAGCATGGGCATACTTATATACAACGTTTCAGAAATTCACATAATAGGAAACAATTGCATATGCATACTTCGATATTGAGCTGCGAAACTCTTTTTATACCCGAACACGCGGAACTATTGTCGAAAATTTGCATTTCCGTAACGCACATCGGTATGCAAATTAAACTACAGTTACTATTTTATATAATAAGTAGATATCCCTCTTCAGGCTGACTCCGAACTAGCCTGGCGGAAAATTATGGAATCGGATGATTACGTGATTACACGAAAGCACCGTTTCGCTAGATCACCTCGCAGTGTTGGAGTGAGCGGAGGTTAGATTCTTCTGATTAGACCACAATGATTCGTTTCGAGGGCCGCGCACCCCCCGCGCGTCCCTCGCCCAAGCCTGGCCAATTGGTCTGGGATTGTATAATAACTCGAATTTTACTGTCTGCAGCTTCACACGTGGTGAATGGTGAGAGTTCAATGAAGACGAAATTTTGGTGAAACCGGCCTCAGGGTGCTGTAAGCCGTGTCCGATTCCGATTATTTTACAGGCGTTTTTGCCAAACTACCGTAATAGAGCAAATAATTTACGCATAATTGTTATTCAGACCTTCTTCACTCATCAAAGTGGTCAACCACTCGAACATCGATTAAAATAGGAAGTGAAAAGAGAGGAATGGGAAGAGTAAGAGAGATCAAAGAGGCAAACAGCCAGTTGGGAGAAGCAGTAATTGAGACAGAGGGAAGCGCAGCGTTCGAGGGATGCCTCTGTAAGTAGGCACCTACACTATACTCATATGGTTAGACGAAAAGAGTTTATTTACATAAATAGGAGCACTACTACAGAAAAACAGCGCATAATCACATGAAGACTGTAATGAGAAGAACTGTGCCCTGAATTCGGAGATCAATGTAAGATATCACAGGTTGCCCAGGGGAGTCAATGTCCTATAACCCGAACTGTCCTCCTGGACCCGCTGGAGTAGCAGGAGCCCCAGGTCTTGAAGGAGGTCAGGCCTGTTTATTAGAAAACTGGTCTCACAAAAGTAGTACATCTATATCGTATATATATATATATATATATATATATATATATATATATATATATATATATATATATATATATATATATATATATATATATATATATATATATATATATATATATGCATAATGTTCTCGAGGAGAGAACTAGAAACGCTCTCCTGTCCTGGGGTGGCCTATCCACAGCAGAAGAGAAGAGAGGATAGTACTTTCACAACTACAGTACACCAATGGTAGGCGCAGACTTGAGGAACCCAGCGCCTACTCTTGTGTGCGTTAATTTATATAAAAAAATGAATATATTTTCCAGAACACGGTCCCGATGGTGACGTTGGTAAGCCGGGTGCAAACGGAGTTGCCCTTGTGGCCAATGGTGAAGCGGCTCCACCTGGGTGCATACAATGCCCGCCTGGGGATCCGGGATCCCCAGGGGAAGATGGGCCTCCGGGAGGGCAGGGAGAACCAGGTACATGATGAATCTATACTTTTGGCTCAATTTTTAGTTTTTAATTAATAAAGTAATGAAGTGACATGAATAAAAGGCTCCTGCAAAGCTAGAAAATGGAACAACTATTAGTTTTGTTCAGGCAAAGAAGGGCCACCGGGTCGTGTGCCCCACCGAGGCCCCAGTGGACCAATTGGAGACCCTGGCGATCAAGGGATAGCAGGTTACTTATCGTCTGGCCTCAAAGATTTGTGTGTGCGTGCGTGAGTAGTTTGTACGTGTGTGCATGAGTGCGTGCGCGCGCGTGTGCATGAGCGTTCGCGTAATTGCCTTGTAATTTCATGTGACCACGGACCTGACGGTTCCCCAGGAGTACCAGGTCAAGATGCCACATTTTACACTCCCATTCCCGGTGAGAGAGGTCCTCCAGGACCACCCGGATCCGCTGGACCACCCGGGAAGGAAGGAAAGAGACCTAGCCCTGGGCGGTCTGGACCAAAGGGTGAAACTGGACCTCCTGGCAATGACGGTCTAGCAGGAAGTGATGGAATCCCCGGAGAGGTCGGATTACATATTCAATTGTTGTGATATATCGAATCATATGTATAATAGGTGCCATGGAAGTAGAGTGTTCCACTGTTTCATAGTAAGGCTTGTCGAAAGGTTCGAACCTTTCGACTGAAGGCTACATCGACAGTACACGGGAAACAAAAACTCCGATATGGCCCCGATCAAGACCCTCGAAAAATACGGCCTTGATCGGTGCCATATCGGTTTTCTGGAAAATAATCGGGACCATGTCGGGGTTTTTGGAAATGATCGGGTCCATATCGGGGTTTTTCGGTTTTTGTAAGTGATCGGGGTTTTTCGAAAAATAATCGGGGCCATATCGGGATTTTCACTTTCCTGTGAAGACATTAAGAAGAATAAGTGGCCCTAATTATTCAGCCTGGTGACGAGGGTCCTCCGGGACGAGACGACACCTACTGCCCCTGTCCTCCAAAAAGCAAACGAGAAACTGAGAACGAGTTTGGAAAAGAAGGAGAGGAGAACGAAGAAATTAATACAAAGAAGAAGAAACTTGTACAAAAGTGGAGAGCGACAAGAGAACAGACCTAGAGGCCTCATCCTCGATGAAGCAAACATTTGAATACCGTAGCCTAACCTCATCAATTAATAAATATTCATACTCTTTTCTTGCCCTTTACGCCACATATAACATAACACGAATTGTCTTACATTTGTGGGATAATCATACTATCATGTTTAATAATAATAATAATAATAATAATAACATACACACAGCATATAATCATGTTATGCGGAGTAAAGTTGATAGAAAAGTAATGGATAGTGTAGCCACGGTCCTACGTCCTACGTCCAATGTGTCTAATTTATCGGCATTGCTGAAATGTACCGTAGCCCTCAACGTTACAGTATATGCCTAAAGAAACCCCCTTTATCCCTTTCTGGTAAGCAATGAATCAAGCACTTTCATAATATATACCCTCTACACAAAATAAGCTTTATATACATTATTTATGCAAGTAACAAACAAACATAACTTATAACACAACAGTCTATATATATCTACATAGAAAATAGTCAGTTACAAATTACAAGTACACGTATTTCAAACTCTAGGTAACAGTACACCAATATTCATTTATCTCTTTTATCAAAATACAGTAGCTCACACAAAACACAAACTTTACATGATTAGTGCACTAGACATAACTACGAATGTACTACCAAACTCGATCGGATCAAAGTTGCGGTAAGCTTTTGAAAACCGGCCGACGTACTCGCATAAAAATAAGCAATGTTAAAGCAGTACTGTACCTACTTTGAGAAATTTGCATATGATACGCATATCCTATGTATCCTATGTAAAATTTGGTGCCGGAAGGGGCTGGGATTGGTTGCCGGAAGGGGCACCAAATTTGCATAGGATACATAGGATATGCGCGTATCATATGCAAATTTCCCAAAGTAGGTACAATACCGCTTTAAAGCAAGGGGAGGGTGAAGAATTCAGTTTGGTTTGGACCGCCATTTGTCAAAAGCTCACAACAGCCTCTAACCAATCCCTAATTTAACTAAAATGGGTGCTTCTGCTTGGGTCTGTTAAAAAGGCTCTTAGTAATAAATAGTCTTAGGTCCTTAGTCCTTAGTATCCATCATCCGACCAAGTAATCTCGTAGTCAGGGTACTTCTTTTTCAGCACTTCCACTGATATACGATGGTCTGGCTTGCCGAAACCCTGCAATGAATCAATATAAAACTATTCACACATACAATCCAAATCAATCAGATCCAATACCAATAATTTATAGTTAGTTAAAGCGGTAGGACGTCCGGTAGAAACGACATATGCAAATTATCATGTATTGTATGCAAATTATGTTCCAATCTGTGCCGGACGGAAAGGCTTAAAGTACTTCAATAGTGACCTCAACATTTCTACGTAGTGCTCCTAGAGCAATGTTTCAAATAGTATTTAAAAAAGCATTGACATTCACAAAAACAATCATTTCTTCAGTATGAAAGCCATAACCGTTTTGCTAAGGGGGGGGGGGTCCACATTTCATATATCATAATGTTCATGCTCATTTGCATACTAGGCATTGGATTGCAGTTACTCACTACGCTTCTCAAACAAACGGCTGTTATACCGCTTTAACGGTAGGCAAAGAGGAGAACAAGGTGTTAATTCACAAAACCCACAACTGAGTGTCCGTATACGAAAAGTTTCTTGGCCTCCGGGTCATGTTCGATACGACCTCCTCCCGGGCAGTTCATTTTGAACTCCTAAAAGTTCAGCCTCTTTACACACGTAACAATGTGTTAGGTATTAGTATAATAACCTAAGATATTATTGTAGTTTGTAGTTTACTCATTAGCTAGTGCCTGTTAGCCACTTTGTGTGTATTACTACTTTTGCTGTCTGTCCCTCTCGTGGGCTCACACTCTCTCGTGCCCTCCGCCGTCTAGCCTAGTCTTAGGTCCACTCTTTTGTGTGTGCCGATTATCGATCGTGCCGTGTCTAGAAAGTTCTGCCCCGGGCCGCCGCGCCGTATATAAGCTGTGGTAGAACAGTGTTCGCTGATTTGTTACTCGCTCTCTACGAGGTATTGTTGTCTACCCATATTCGTATATATTCGTATATATTGTTCTGCCCGGCTATACTAGTAAAGTATTATTATTCTATTCAGTGTATTCTCTTGTATACTATTCTGTTTGTATCAGTGCTCCTTATCTGCATACATAACACTGGCGTTCAGGCTATTTCGAACTATTTTCGAAAATATTTTCGAGTGAGGTCTTGCTCTGAAAGACTCACACGCGTTCTAAAGGAGGATAAGGTCAGTTTTGAGTGTATATTTGTCGTGTTTGTTTATTTGTTGGTTTTGTTTTCTGTGTTTATCCGTTTGTCCGTTTTTCTGTCCATATTGATTTCACAGTTTTGGTCCGTTGGGCAATTCTGGTGAATATTTCTGTTGTTTTCTGTGTATTGCATTGATAAATACCAGCTACGTACGAATCTTCTGCGTACCTGGTAAGAGAATCATTGTTCATTTCTGTGTGTCTCAGGTTGCAGCAGTAGTCTGGCCGAGAACACTACAGATATCCTATCACATCGTTAGCGTGGCTCGGTCACCGGGGCGTTAAGATGTCTGATATGGAAGAAATGCTCAGAGCAATGCAGAGGTCATTGGACACTCTATGTAAAAGCGTTGAAACGGTACAGAAAAGTCAAAATGCACTGCAACAAACGCAGTTGAGTGCTAATGAGAGACTTAGTAATTTGGAAGAGAGTGCAAATCGCACGTCCGAACTTACCGAACAACAAATAGCTCGACAAGCTCAAGCTCGAAATGAGGTGAACGAGGTTGATGAGGGCCAGCAGGTGCCGCTCACTGCCGAAGCGAGAGGTATGCTTGACATGCTGCACAAGAACGTTCCTATGTTTGCGTATGATGCGGAACATGGTGCTAGCTTTGCCGACTGGTATAAGCGGCAAGAGAAGTTTATTGAAGTGCATGCAGCAGTTGTACCCGAAGATGTTCGGATCAATTTTTTGTTGTCAAGATTACACGCGGAGCAAGAAAAAGAATTTCTGCTTCGGTGTCTGCCTCAACTGCCTGAGAACATGTCTCTTGCAGAAGTTGTTGAACAATTGAATGTGGTCTTTATTTCAAAGATTTCATTGTTCCGAAGACGACTTGCTTGTTTACACCTCGATCAAGAGCCTATTGCTGACTATTCAGCGCACATTGCACGGGTGAATGGAACGTGTCAAGACTTCAGTTTCAGTGAACTGAGTGAGGACCAGTTCCGAGTACTGATGTACATTAACAGCTTACGCAATCCAGAGCATGCAGAAGTTCATGACTGGTTGGTATCAGAACTCGACAGAAGTCCAGAGATGACTCTGAACGATGTCGCAAAAGCTGTAAATCGGTACCGAGAGAGAAAGCAGAATATGAACAAGAATTGTTCAGCTGCTATTCACCGCGTGAATGGGCCACTCCACCGTGAACACAAGAGAGAATGGAAGTCTCCACAGGTGAAGTGCAAGTCCTGCGGCAGAGACAGTGGACATCGGTCCTGTCCCGCAAAGGATGTAACTTGTCACAATTGTGGGAGAAGAGGGCACTATGCTGTTGTGTGTCCGCAGGGCAACAACAGTAAGAGAAAGAGAGGTGAAGTGAACAAACGGGTCCATGAAGTGACTTCAAAATCTAGCGGCCGCAGATTTGTCCATGTTCTGATGAATGGACAGAAGGTGCGACTTCAACTGGACACAGGTTCAGATATAACGCTGATATCTGAAGCCATGTGGAAGGTGCTCGGTATGCCAAGTTTGACATCCCCAAGCACAGCAGCTACCGCAGCTAACGGAGAGCAGCTCGAACTATACGGTTATTTCGAGTGCAAAGCTTCGTACCAGGGCGAGCACATTGACAGGGCGAGAGTGCACGTCACCGCTAGGATGAATCTCCTAGGTCTGGACTGGTTAGAGTGTTTCCCTTCATTCAGATCCATGATGGATGCTGTTTGTAATCGGGTCTCCAGCAATCCTTCCGTTGAAATGTCAGAGATCGAACGTTCTGAGTCGTGCGTTGAGCAACTTAGAAGGCAGTTCAGTGACGTTTTTTCCACCGACCTTGGCTTGTGTAGAAAGACCAAGGCGTGCCTCCAACTGAAGCATGGGAAGAAAAAGACTTTCTGTCCCAAGAGAACGGTACCTTTCCATTACAAAGAGTGTGTGGAAAAGGAGTTGGACAGGCTTGAGCATCTCGGAGTCATTGAGAGGGTCACATTCGCTGAATGGGCCGCTCCTATACTGTGTGTGCGGAAACCTAATGGTACTGTGAGAGTCTGTGCAGACTTCAGTACAGGTTTGAATGATGCGTTAGAAGACTACGGTCATCCGATACCGACCGCAGAAGATATAATGACAACACTGAACGGTGGAACGATCTTCAGTACACTTGACTTTAAGGATGCCTACCTTCAAGTTGAGTTAGAAGAAGACTCCAAGAGATTGCTCGTGATAAACACCCACAGAGGATTGTACAGATACAATCGGCTCTGCTTTGGCGTGAAGACTGCACCAGGGATCTTCCAACAGATCATGGATGCAATGTTGTCTGGTCTCGAAGGATGCTGTGCATACCTTGATGACGTTATTGTGTCTGGAAAGAATGTCCAGGAGCACAATCGGAACCTGAAGGCCTGTATGAAAAGAATCTCGGAGTATGGATTTCATATCAACTTTGAGAAGTGCACCTTTGCTGCAAGAGAGATAAAGTATCTAGGGATGATCGTCTCTGCAGAAGGTCGCAAGTCCGATCCGGCAAAGATTGCGCCGATCGTGAAAATGCCCGACCCGAAGGACGTGAGCCAGTTGCGCTCGTTCCTTGGTAAAATTAACTACTACGGCCGGTTCCTGAAAGACTTGCACAAGTTGCGAACACCCTTTGACGCGCTTTTGAAGAAAGGCGTCAAGTGGGAATGGAGTGCAGAGTGTCAGGAGGCGTTTGACGAGGTCAAGAAGACCGTCGCCTCACCAATGCTGCTCACCCATTACGACCCAAAGAAAGAGTTGATCCTAGTAACGGATGCTTCTCAGTATGGTCTGGGAGCTGTGTTGCTGCATCGAATGTCCGATGGCACACAGAAAGCGGTAGAGCATGCAACGAGAACTCTACTCCCGGCAGAAAAGAACTATGGTCAGATTGAGAAAGAAGGTCTTTCTATTTTCTGGGCCTTGAAAAAGTTCTACAAGTACCTGATGGGTCGCAAGTTCACTCTGGTTACAGATCACAAACCACTCGTGTCGATCTTTGGTTCAAAGAAAGGCATTCCGGTGACAAGTGCCAACCGTTTACAACGTTGGGCTGTGTTCATCAAGGGTTTTGATTTCAAGATTGTTTTCAAACCCACTGGAGAGATGGGATGTGCAGACGTGTTATCAAGGTTGATCGCAAACCTTGACGATGTAGCCGAAGACAAGGTCATCGCTAGAGTTGAAACGGAGTTGTTCAAAGATGAAAACTTCCGTACGATTGCAGCCCTACCCGTTACCGCGGATGTTCTGCGTGAGGCTACAGAGCAGGATTGCACCTTGAAGGTGGTCTTGAAAGCTCACAGAACTGGTAACTGGCCCAAGAAAGGTTCAAAAGAAGTGATGCAGTTTGCCAACAGGAAATCATCACTGTCTGAATTGAACGGAATTCTTTCGTTTGGAGAAAGAATTGTGATTCCGTCCCGTTGCAAGGCACGAATTCTTCGTCAGTTGCACCAAGGGCACGCAGGAATTGTTCGAACCAAAGCACTTGCACGTACAATAGTGTACTGGCCGTTCATCGATGAAGATATCGAGAACGTGGTCAAGTCGTGTGTCAACTGCAGTCGCGCTCAGAAGATGCCGACTAAAGTTAATCTGGAAACGTGGAGCAAAGCGGATGTTCCCTGGGAACGGGTGCATGCCGACTTTGCAGGTCCATTGGAAGGCAGATACTATTTGGTGGTCGTCGACGCCTATAGTAAATGGCCGGAGATTGTTGTGCTGGACAGAATAACGACAGCAGCAACAATTACTCACTTGATGAAGATTTTCTCACAATTCGGTATGCCAGAAACGCTGGTTACTGATAATGGAACTCAGTTTACGAGTGCAGATTTCGCTTTGTTTTGTGCCAAGAACGGTATCAAACACATGCGATCTCCTCCATACCACCCACAGTCGAACGGACAAGCTGAACGCTTCGTCGACACATTCAAGCGAGCGTTGCTCAAATTGAAAGGGGAGGGACGCACAGTAGAGAATCTTCAGACCTTCCTACTAACGTACCGGATGACACCGTCTGTGAGTGTACCCGAGGGCAAGTCGCCAGCCGAGGCATTTCTGAATCGCCGGTTGCGCACCTCGTGGGATCTGCTGAAGCCGAAGCCTGAGCGGAAGATCATCAAGGATGACCGCATGGCTAATCAGTATAACAAGAAGCACGGTGCTAAGGCTAAGGTCTACCAACCTGGAGACTTGGTCTACATGCGTGACTACAAGGTTCCGAACAAACCTTCCTGGATGGAAGCAACAGTTGTTGCAAAGAAGGGCAATGTGTTGTATGACCTGAGGATTGAAGGGCAGAAACACCTTATCCGTCGTCATGCAAATCAACTGAGAACACGTACTGCAGTGTCCAATGCATTCGAGACGTTGATCGATGCATTTACCATTGTCCCACAGAAAGTACCGAATCGAGAAGAGCCAGAAGTGCCTGCGATTGCGGTGACTGAACCGATAGCTGATGTCGCTGACACAGCTGAACCAGAAGCTGAACCAGAGGTTCAAGCGACCGTATCAGACGAGGACCAGGACCCCGATGATGACGATGCTGCAGCGCCGACGACTCCGATGCCGAGTCCACCTGCAGCACCACGACGTTCAAGGAGGACTACGAAGACAGTCGAGAGGATGAACATCGCCGATCCGTCTGCCAAGCGATACTAAGGATATTAAGCTCGTTTAGAGTAACGTTGTTACTAAGGGCGGAGGTGTTAGGTATTAGTATAATAACCTAAGATATTATTGTAGTTGTAGTTTACTCATTAGCTAGTGCCTGTTAGCCACTTTGTGTGTATTACTACTTTTTGCTGTCTGTCCCTCTCGTGGGCTCACACTCTCTCGTGCCCTCCGCCGTCTAGCCTAGTCTTAGGTCCACTCTTTTGTGTGTGCCGATTATCGATCGTGCCGTGTCTAGAAAGTTCTGCCCCGGGCCGCCGCGCCGTATATAAGCTGTGGTAGAACAGTGTTCGCTGATTTGTTACTCGCTCTCTACGAGGTATTGTTGTCTACCCATATTCGTATATATTCGTATATATTGTTCTGCCCGGCTATACTAGTAAAGTATTATTATTCTATTCAGTGTATTCTCTTGTATACTATTCTGTTTGTATCAGTGCTCCTTATCTGCATACATAACACAATGGATACACATGATGAATTAGTTTAGCTGAAGAGCTAGATTCACATATTATTGGTCTCTTGGTCACACTAGTTAATCTGACTTCGTAAGTATGTATTTGTGGAGAATGGTACAACTCAAAACCATAGACCCCACTAACTAACCTGACTAGTCTTTCCTCTAGTCTCATCAAAGATGTCTGCATGATAGGGACAGTGTTTGTACCCACGTACGATATACTTCTCCTCTTTGGTGGCTTTCTCAAGCACCTAAATGCACGTAAATCAACACAACTATTCTGGTATGACTGCTTGATTAACTGACACCAATTAGATTCTAGTTAATAATAAACAACCCTCACCAATTATATCTATAACTAATACGATCCATATCCCTACAGATGCATGATCCTGATCACAAAATTCTACAGTAGTTCCCCATTTGGTAGAAAAAATAACGGTACTCAAAGTGTGCAGTAAAATCTACAGTATCCCAAACGTACATGAATTAGAATGTACTTGAATCGTCCCTTCGGGTCAATATCCACATCGGGCACATCAGTGAGAGGCATCTGAAGTGATGAAGACAAAGAGAATACCATATTCTGATTTGATCTCATCATAGGAGGAGTACAAAAGGGGAGCCGGCCCCGCGGGATCATACTCCCACAAACACCGACTGCACGCGAAAACATCTAGAAGTTCGACTACTTTCCTAACATAAAAAATAGAATATAAAAAGAACACATAATTAAAAGATCACTTAGTAGTCTTAAAAGGTAAGTCATCAACCATAGCAAAAAAAATCACAGACAAACTTTCCTCCCTACCCCTCTAGACTTAGACTACCACTTAGGACTTAGCAGACGAAAGCCAGAAACCATATCATAAACCAATATAGCAAAGAATATAAAATGGCAATAGCCAAAGATTATCCGAAACAACAAAGTCCTTCACTTATGCGGAAAATATTTATTATCTAGTATATAAACTCAGTTTTAGTGTTATCATATCATTATCATATCAAAGAGATGCAATAAAGAGTACATGCTCAAGTAGGGGGAATGTATGAAAACATGAGGCCACATCCAAATCCCCAGAGGGAATTCCCCGTCTTTTTGTCTGCGCGTCTCACATTAGAATGCCATCTTCTGTCCCCAGGGAATGTTTCCCCGAGGGGATCAGAGTGGTGAATATGGCCTATGCAGTGATATAGTGAGACCATTCTTAGTAGTGCAGTGAGAAAGCAGTAACGAAAAATACCACGATTACATTTGTTAGACTTGACACGAGATAAAAAGGCAGTGTAGATTCTGCATACGACCATATGACGGGCCAGTACATCCCTATAGAAACAAATATATAGCAGCGCCTGACACCAATAAAAGAATTACAAAAAAATACTGCGCTTCACACAATTCTATTACTATTTACAGACTTCTAGGCAATATACATAGACAGTACCATACAATACCTATAGCTATAGACTGGTTAAATCGGGGACAGTTTTTCAAAGGCTAAGTTCGGTTATAAAAAAAAATCTTATAAGGGATAAGAATGAATCAATAAATATGAGGACACGAAAAAAATAAAGGCTCAAGTACAACAAATAGTGAATGACCCACTAACAGTTCCGAGAAGTACATACAACAACGAATCCCAGAATCCTACTGGCTCGCCAACATTTATTGCTGTACTTCATTTGTTTCCACGTCAAACAGAGTCTGGAAATATGACAAAGTATAGTAAAGTAATACTACACACTTGTCAGTCAAAAAAACTCCGACTAAACGATGATCAGACATAGAGTGAACTTCACCGTAAAATACAATAGAACTACTTAAACGGCTAAAGAAAAATGTTGAACCAAAATGTATCTAATACCAGAGGCCATATTCACCACTCCGATTCGCTCGGGGAAATATTCCCTGGGGACAGAAGATAGCATTCTAATGTAAGAGACACAGAGAAAAAGACGGGGAATTGAGTGATGAATATGGCCTCAGCCCTAGAAAACCATAAGGGGTGCCCGATAGAAACCAGTCTACACATTGACTTTGTCCTCCTAAAATCCGTAAGTAATAATACAACAAGTACCCGATGAAAATCCTTATTTGCCGGTTTCAAAACACAAGAGCGGCGCGATTTTCGCACCACGTGGACTGAAGGATCCTTCGTAACCATCTTTTCCGAACTCGTGTTTTCCTTAAAATAAAAGATATATATATGTATCATATATCACGGAACACGGAACGATAATTATGAACAGAAATATACATATTATAGAATAACTCAGAAATATACATATTCCAGAAGAACTATGAACAGAACGTACACATACTAGAATAACTCATACAGTTTCCGTGTTCTTAGAAGAAACATCCCTAAAAAAACTATTATACACATACCTGTGAAATAACTCCAGACGCTTGCGCTTCCGCCAATTTCTGGTTCTGGGCGATGGGTATCTCCATAGAAGAAGGAGCGACGGTATTTAGATTGCTTTCACTTTCTAGCTCCTGCTCCAGAACCCGAGTTTTAGTGACGTCAGGCCGACCGCGACGCCCACGACCAGTCCTTGAGGGCACTGGTTTAGTACTGTCATTCTGAACAGCTCAAATTAGAGGAATACACCTTCTATTTTGAAAATTGGTCAATGACGCCAACTAAACTATTTGAATAATACCCAACCAACAGACGAAATTGAAATTTTCCTTAAAGCGAAATATCGGTCGGTTTTTGAAACGCACCGTGGACAATTGAATTCTTGCGTATCTATGTTAATTTGCCTGAATTTAGCTCGATTTGTTATTATCATTTGCATATGCTCCTTAAGAATCCTGGTGTACTCGTTGCGTTTGAAAAACCGACCGGTATTTCGCTTTAATGGAGCAAGAGAGTGTTAGAAACTGCAGTAATATAGAAAACCACAAACCTGCAGTGCAGCCTTTCTCGGACGCAGTGAATATCCTGTCATACCCGTATTTTGTGAATCAATAGTGGGTTCGGGCCTTATGTCATAAGTCAAGTTCTAAACAGGCATTTATTACACTAACAGTAAGAAGAAACGGGCGAAAAGCCAAATGAACATTTAAAAGTACATGAAAGCAGTGACCGTATGCACGAACAGCGGGAACCTAACCTCCCTGGATGGGAGAATTTGTCTCTGGTTCGTGTGATCCCTCTCGTTCTCTCACCTCCCAGGAACCTCCCGGCGCGTTCGTGCATACGGCCACAGAACAGAGAAAAGACATATAAATGACCAGAGCGCAATATTATTATTTGGTACTTTGGTAGACACCAAAAAAATGGCAAAGCCAAACTAACCTCCGCGTCCGGTTCCTCAACTTGTTGCAAAACTATCAATGCTGGTTGTTGAGGAGGCATGCTTATGCACGTCGAACGGCCCCTCTTCTTTCCTTTCATCACAAGATCACAAGATGGCTGAGCTAGTTCCTAGACATAAAGAAACCTCACCAACTACATATATAAAACACATTATAATAATACATAGTATACAAATAATAATAATAATTTAATAAAAATAATAATGATAATAAAAATAATAATTAATTGACACAAAAAGGGCGTTTTTAATTTTTTTTTTCATCTCCAAAATCCTTTTTTATATTGCATTGTTTGTCAGCCTACGAATAATCCAACGTAAAATCACAAAGACAAATACGATCACGAACCTGTTGAATGTCAACACTAACGGAAAGGGGAATTGTATCCTTCTCCTTCCCCCCACCCTCCACTATCGATATCTCTGATGACGACGGCTGGGTTACGTCTTCTTCAATTGGCATTGGCGTCGGGTTAGGATTCACAGCAGAACAGCTGTCAGTCATACCTTCCAACACAGGCTGAAAGAATCACGTTTGTTCAGAGGCCGTATTCACCAACACGCACGGAGCCCCCCCCCCCTGGCCTCCCCAAGAGTGCGAGGGCAAAAGAGGTTCAGAGCGCTCGTGAGCCTAGGGAGGGCCCCTTGAATTTTAGCGAAGACGGCCTCAGAACCCCAAGTACAGTACATCATATCATGAGCGCATAGTTACGCGTATTCTAGTTTTTCGTTTCTCATGGGCGATCCCATAAAAATAAAAAGTTAATACGAATACAAACAACAAAGTATGCAGCAGTAATCAGAAAATTAATCTAGAGCCTTAGGGCATAATATAAAATGCCAAGGTGCACTTACCATCTCACTATCTTCAAGGTGGGCGATCCTATCTTGTTCAGGAGGAGGAAAGTAATGAGACCGTCGTCTGTTATTCTTGACTGCTGGCTTTTCACTCGTCACATTTTGAGGCTTTACTGTCGTTACTGTGGATTCCTAAAAATAGAGTGTCAAGAGCAAGAAGAATGTGGTCTTATTCCGTATAAATAAATTATAACTGACGCAAACCACAAAAGGGCATAAAATGAAGTGCAGTTAGCACGAAACACACCCTAGGATCATGAAAGCCATTGGGTGAAACGCATCGTTGAAATAGCACAAAATGCAGGAGCAAGTTACATGAGCAAGCTCCCATCACTTACACAAAGAATACAAGCACTTACACGAAAACAGACTAACAGAGATTCCCATAAAATGAAAAATCTACAGTTTGATAACAGAATAACACGCTACCTCACTTTGCGGTTGCTCCACTTCCTCCCAATTTGGCCGGCCTGGTGGTACAGTGAACCTACAAGTACAAAACAACACTGCTACTCATTATACATTCATACTAATTTTTCTTTCTTGCAGGCCTTTTTGCTTTTGTGAGTGCTAGCAATAGTACGGTGGTCCCCAAAGAAAATGACACACAATAAACATTTGACTTGAGTGCCAATTGTACTACGGCCTACGGCCACATACTTATAAAGTGCTCAATGGAAATACATAGGTTAAATACAACAAACAACAAAAAAAGAACAAATAATCAATTAATAATTGTGAATTAGGTTAGGGAACGGACTATGTATTTCAAATCAAATCATATCTAAAACTCATCTTGAATATAAAATTCAAAACAAAAAACTCATCTTAAAAATAAAATCCAAAATAAACTAGATAACAACTCACTTTACGGATCGTCGTCTACATTTGTGCGCTGGACTGTCGCCGACAATGTTCAGTTTCTTCAGGCTCGCGCACGGAGAGAACTAAAGGAACCATTAAAGCGATACTGTACTTGGTCTGGTCAGTGGATTACTCTGTACGCCCTTTCGGCTCAGGCTCAGATTAGCACAGATCATTGTTTCGAAGGCACGTGTAACAAAACCTTCACATCTCTCACTCGAAAATTGCAGAAAAGCTTACAATAAAAGAGGGAGCTACGTAAACAAGGGGCAGGGATTTCAAAATGAGCTACAACTTACTTACGCTGTTACTTGACGAGTAAACTGGAAGCGTGGAATTCGGATTTCCAATATCGACCGCAGAAACGCAGATATTTCTTGTATTATCAGCAGTAGACGTGGTCGGGCTCATACCATTCGCCACATCGCCAGAACTGGAATTAAATACACCAGGCTATCAGTAAGAATTTTTCAGTAAGCATTGTATAGTACATAGTAGTAGCATTGAACAGACCCCAATAACTTGCTGATGAGCATTCATATAGTCGCCTACTGTTCAGGACCTCTGCGGAACATGTCATAAGCAAACTTTGAAACTGTATTTCCACCCCTGAATAAAGGTGCCCGCTCTTGAAGCGTAAAAGATTTATTTATTTATATTTATTATTTATTTATACTTCATCTGACTGATCAAATGATCAGACCCACGGAAAAACATGTTGTCAAAAGCAAAAAGCAACTCACAACTCACATAATATCCTCAGAGCTGTTAACTGGTGAGGTGTCAGTCGTGACAGTGTTCTCGTCCGATTCTTCTTCCTCCAAATTATTATCACCGAGTGGAGATTCTAACAAGCAACTCCGCACTTCAGGGTCAGAAAACGCCTAAAGGGACCTTCTTATTAGAGTAGTGAGGAATTAAATTGCACTACTCCACTAATAACAAATACAATAATATATAACTGACGAGGGACCTAAGACCTAACTAAAAAGAAAGCTTATCCGCTAAAAACGCTATTAGTAACGAATAACCTAATAGTATAACACCGTTTATTGAAGGAGGAGGCTCACGCTCATGATAATTAAGTGCTAAATTACTTTCCTTTTGTCGAAAGATGATTGTGTTAGCTTTTTATTACAATAAGAATAAGAGATTCAATGTTACAATACAATTACAACGTTATATTACAATGTTTACTTATAACAGAGAAAACCGAAAATAGAATACCACCAAACGATGAACGAAGAAACAAACATTTATGGTTACAGATAAAGCTCACCATTGGAGCCATAGATTTTCGGGCACTCCTCCTCGATTGTGCAGTAGGGGAACATGGAAGGTACGCCGGAAATAACAAAACAATAATACTAATACTTATACAACAAATAAATAATATGTTAAAACAATACAAGTACAAGTAATACGAATTACGAATTAAACAAATTACATGTGAACAGTCAATAACGTGATAAACAAACAGTAAATAATGAAAATCTAAAATGACAGATGACACTAATATTTTTCGATCAATAAATGATAACAAAACAAAAAGGCAAACATACCTGGTATTCGAATGAAGTTTTCTCGTCTGAAGCACACGGTGCGCATGTTGTCTAGAAGAATAAAGATATATGTTCGTATGTTCGTAAACAAAATCGTAATAGCATATTATACCGTATACGGTTCTTGGTTTGCAAATCGCAAATGTCTTGCCCATCAAATCATTTCCAGCACAGAATGGAACATAATTTACATTATCCAGCATAAATCATAACCACGTAACATACCGCTTTAACGTCACACGAAAAGACTGCAACAACTCTAATGGGGTCTCGATGTATGGCAAAAACAGCGCATTTTGCTTCCAAGTATCAAATGTGCATCTCGTGTACGATTTTGCATACACCTTTGAAAGTTAGAAAATGCACCATTGATAATACTAGAGGAGGCGAAAATGCACAGTTTATGCACGCTCGCAAAAAAATAGTCCTGTTGCGGCCGCTGCGGGATTTTTGGCGGTCTGTAGTTGTTCCCGTGTAGTGCCAATCTACGGTAATTAAAGCCATACTTGGAAGCAAAAATCGGCAATTTTTGCCATACATCGAGACCCCATTAGTTTCTCCTTGTTAAACTTTGAAATAACCCCTCTAGGCGGAAAAGGGAGAAGGAACACATATAAATAAAAGTACTTTTTTGTGCGAGTATAAAAAACTTACGTAGGGAACAATCGACTCGGGCGCAATGGGATCGAGAAATACCAAATCCTTTACCGACTAAATAGAAAAAATTAAATATCACCATTCAACGTGCAGCAGGATACGGGAGAGCAATTGACTTACTATAATGCAGATCCGCACAAATCAAGTACATACATACATGGTGTATAACCCCATCCAATTTCCAACCCAGGAGCATGTAAATAATGTAAAAAACTTATGGGATTGGAAATTGAAAGCAAAACGAACTAACCGAGGAATCATCTGCCTCCAGGACGGTCACTTTCCCAGGAATCTGCAAGAAAGTGGTAAAAAATGCTAGTGAGGAATGCCCTGGGGATAACGGCTAAATCGCGCCTTACATATCCTCACTCATTGGAGTTTAGCTACACACTTTAGCTGGATCTATTTACACCTAGTTACGAGCAAGAACTTAATTAGTGATTAGAGGGCACATTTAGCATATTCCCGATTCCCGCCTACACCTTAGTTCGCGGAATCATATTTTAATTTCCATATTTCCATACCCCTATGTGCCGTAGGACATCCCCCAGGATGAGCGACTATGATTAACACTTACTTAACACAAAGGAATACTGTACAAATAGAAAACTACAAGTGTTAAAAGTATTACTTACAGCGTCTGGTCGTGGAGGAATTAGACGAATCTTCACTATTCGACCAAATGAAGTACATCGTGAGTAATCTGAAGAAAAACCCCATAAAATTAGCATTCCGTGGAAAAACTAACCATATACTATGTATAAAAGGAAACAATAAAGGAATACATATAAAAGGAAAAATGATCCCCGCGTAATGCGTAATTAAAATAACAGAAATAATATACAACATCAAAAACAGCTAATTGTAAGCGTAAGATTTGAGAATACCTGTCTCGTTGGAATAACTATTGTGAGACGTCCTCAAAATGGAGCGCAAATTTGCAGGACGCTCTCCAACCTAAAAATTCGAGATTAAGACCAAATGCGCAACGCATACAGGATTCAATAGATGCAACTTGTTTACGCCCATAGTCTGGTCCAAACAGGTCAAAACAAAGTGCAGGTCAGTGAAAACTACGTAGTGGCTAAAGCTGTTCCACACGCTCTATAACACGCTCCACGCGATGTATGAGACACTCACATCTACATCAACAGAAGCAGGGACCAATCGTTTACGGCCTCGCGGAGCTCGTACCCTCATAACAGTGCGAAATAGTACCTGAAAGGAGAGAACCTGATTCAATTTCACATCAAAATTGGGCAGAAGGACATGACACAATATTAGTTAAATGACATGTGCTAACTGAAGGAAAAACGAAACGTAAACAAAACAATGTTAATACAAATGAAATGAGCCACTTTTCTGTCCTAACAGTTACTTCTAAAAAGGAGCAACGGGTGTGCCGAACAATTCACGTGACTTGGAGCTAACGATAGCTATAATTTGGAGAAATAAAACTCAATAAAACATGAACACAGCGTTTGTTTACGCCTAGCGCGCCTCCTCTGGTACCCAAACGCACCGGGTCCCGTTCCAGCCAGAAAACCCGATCCGCGATCCGCATCGCGGATCGGGTTTTCTGGCTGGATCGAAAACCGTGCGGCACGGTACTTGGCTACGGTAGCCCCGACGTATTTTAGAAAACACCTTAAAAAGCGCAGGACCGCGCCCCGCCCCTTCCCGCTTTGAAACAATATAATAAACAATATTAACTATACACCAATTACAGAAAGCAATTAGAATATATTTTATTATAACATAATGCAAAATTAGGCATCCGGCAAACACGAAACACGCAATAGCACAACATGAAAATGTTATGGAAATGTAATGTAAAATAGGTTGCTATGTGCAAACAGGTGAGGCGCTACTGTAAAAAAATATGTCAGCAAATTGAGTGCAGCAATATTGTAATGTAATAAGAATAAAGACAGTACCTACATAACTATAAGGTTAACAACAATCAAACTACGTAATGCGGTTAAACTAAACAACAGAGTATGAATAGCTAAGAAACTAACGTAAATCTACAATCCAAAATAATAGCTAACATAAATAACCAACTAATAACTGCGACCAAATTACTTAAGTTAATATTTATAGGCTGCACAAATGACGTAGTAGTTTCCCGTCAAAAAAATATTTACAGAAATTTTCTTCATTCTTCATTAATTTCTAATTATAGGAATAGGATATGTAAATAAATATTGGTAGTTCTTACAAACATTTTACGTCCAAATTACCCTCGTATGGGTACCCAAGAAATACATTTTTGAACTCTCGTTTCGCTCCCAACTGTGATTGATGTTGCATGTCGGAACTTGGAACGTGTGGTTCGGAATTGACATAGAGTGATAGAAGCCATAAGTCGTGCGTTGCCACAAGTGCATCTAAATATGATACTTTACCACGATGCATGTAATATTCATGAAAACTATAATACACAATACACAGAAACTAAGACTACGTATATAGCTCGAACTCGGGTTTCAGTGCTGATTTTTCACGACAATATCTTGCAAACGTGTAAATTAAATCCCAGCCACAAGTTCATTATCGAATTCACACATTTAGCCTTTTTGAACGTAAGTCCTCTCGACTCTCGCCTCTCACACAAAGGAGGTATGACTCGTTACATGCTCCGTATGATTGTAGGCTTCTACGAATTATTTTATTTAAAACAAACAAAAATTCATACCAACCTAGGACATTTTCTGAAGATATTTTCTTGCAAGTTTCAAAGCTCGAAACGTGGCACCCGTGGCAGTAAGGCAAATCAGTCGCGGAACTATCCTCTCGTACGTGCGATTTCCTCCCTGAATAATTTTCTTAAAGTGAGAAAACACTATTTGTTTGCCCATGTGTGATGCATAAAGGAGATAACCAAAAAATAAAAGATTCCGTTGCAAAAATTTCTTATGTTAGGTATACGCTTTTCACACACCAAAAATGGCGATACAATAATGTAGGCATATAGTTAATTTTGAGACCAAAGACTTTTATATGAGCATAACGTCCTAGTCCCACCCAAATAACAATGTTAACAAAGCATACGGCTTCCAATTGACCTTTCAAAAACGGTAAAGTGCAAGTCTCACGGTCTCACCTGAATCTTGGATTGCAGGTTCATTCCTAATAATGATTCATCACACAGCCTCACGAACGGTTGAATGTGCTAAAAATAGGCGCATAGAGGGGTTTCCATCTTCGCCAACCGCACATGCGAAAATGTCAAATGCCCATCCATTTTCAAGTCATTTTACATGATGTCAACTGCCTACGGCGAATAGCACATTGGACACGGTCCTGCAGCGAAAGTGCCAAATGCCCCGTACTATTCAGAACAGGACCCGTGTTATTTGAAACAGATCCATACTAGATCAAACATCGCTGCCGGACCATGTCATTTACATCGACTCGAACATGGAAAGGCATTTGTCATTTTCGCAAGTGCTAATCGCATACATGGAAAGCCCATAAGACAGTCGCCACGCGAATAGACTCTCGTGCACATAATAATATTTTTAAAACAACAAATACTTACATTATTACTAATTGTAAGCATCCTGTCGAAATCTTGGTGTTGATCGGAATTCGGAATCCAAAACGCCCACGGTCGCAGTTGCTCAAGCCTGAAAGGGATACGCATCTATAAGAGAAAATCCACGATATAGTAAGTTCTTCTCAATAGGTCACCCATAAAACTTACTTTTATCTCATTATCCTCCCTTCCAATTCTTCTTCGAAGCAGAGCAGGCACCTTCCCTTAACAAAACAAATGTGTGAATATAGGTAAAATAGAAGAGAACAATCGAAAATTTGAAAAACTCGTAACTTTGGAAATGGCACAACGTAAAAGATAATGCAGATAAGAATTTTGTACTTATAAACTATAAGACTTACGCCATACATACCAATGTGTCTCCATATCGTCGCTATTCCGTAACAACCAGCCCAGCAGCCCCGTTCTACCCAGCCGAACTCCGTCGTACCGCCACGAAACCTTCGAAGTTTCTTCTTTGTTGCAGACGACTGAAATATTCAGTGTAGCAAAGAAACGGTAATAAACCATGCAAGTATATTCATTCGATCTAAACGTACCATAAAGCGTATTATTTCATTTCATCGTCCTTGTTCCATGTCTTCCTCGAAGCGGTACATGTACACGACTACCTGATGCAAACAATAATATAGAAATTCGAAGAAAACAAAGAAAAATAAGAACAAATCGAAAAGCACAGCATTCGCCAAAAAAAGATGAACTAAAAATGCAATGTGCATGCGAGGCAAACGAGCCGGGTTCCGAACTCGGAACGGCACTGGGACAAATCCGCCTGAAGAAACCCGCGAAAACGCCGTGAAAACGCCATGGTGAGATGCACCCAACGCCAGGGTGGCGTTTTCTAGGCGTTATCATGGCAAATTTTTGCCGTGCCCAACGCCAAGGTGGCATTTTCTTGGCGTTTAAACGGAAAATCACAACAATAAGATAGTGCTTATGGCTTGCAATGCATGTATTTTATATTAATACAGCTTTGCAAGACACAAGCACTTTACAGGAATCGAACCTGCCGACAAGCACACTGACTCGGATTACTAGTCCGCTGCTTAGACCACTCGGCCAAATCGCACATGCGTGGGGATTGGAAAAGAGAGAGAGGACTGTCCGCCGGCCGCCTTTCGTCAAATGGCTGCTCCCGTTGCCTGGAAAACGCCGGGGTGGATTTTTCATGGCAAAAATTAAGCGCGGCGTTTTTCAGGCAACGGGAGAGAGGCGCGGCGTTTTTCAGGCGGATTCCCCCTGTGGGGACCCGGTTCGTTTTACGAGCCGGTACGTACAGTAATCCGAGCCGCCTACGCGGAACGGAACCCGGTTCGTAAGGTCCAGCCGGAACGGGACCCGGTCCGTTCGCGCACGTAGTCAGGCGTCACTAGCTTCAGTCCACCAAATATTGCTCGGGTACAGTAATCCGAAATTCGCTTCGAGATCTACCGCGTCCCCAAAGGTGTATTCCTATTATTATTTTTTTCGGGGCGGCACACAAAACTGTTTTCATAATTACTTTTGTTCGCGCTATTTAATTAATGGAGTAGATAAAATGTTAGTTTGTTTTTCACACCGATATACATATATACTCGCACACTGTATTATGAGAAATACAAACAATTCACACAGGCTTTATTTAAAAGTGGCGAAGTTAATTTGTTATATGAAGAATTTACATTTGCGAGTGAAAAGTTTACATTTACGTAATTCAGATGTTATTCGATGCAAGGAATAACGTTCGCAGTTATTCACAAGGAATCGCCATGTAGGATGAAGTGCAGATACTTTAAAGGTAAAACTACATTATAATACCTCTTTTATTTAAACACTACATTCCATAATACCTGTCTTATTATGATTTGCAGCGAGTATTGTGTGAAAACTTTTTGACAAACGGTACCATCTGTTGGCACCGCCAATAAGTTATTTTCTCTTTGACACTTTCCTTAGCATATCGAGTACCAGACGATTTGTAGGCATTGTCGAACAGTTGCTAAAGAGAAAGCTTTATCTGGTCTGATATACAAAACTCTGTCGTTTTGACCTAGCTAGCATTACTTTTCAACTATGCTGATTCTGTCCCGCTTTGAGTAGTGAGTACTGGTCCTACGCAACTTTCATATTCGACCCACCTGAACCTCTACTTCACTCAAGCCACTTTTTTGAATGACCTGTAGACTTCCTTGGAGCATGTTCCAGACAGTGAAGTGAAAGTTGCCACTGGTTGGCAAAGGTTCCATCGCAATGGTCAAAAACGCAGTCAATACCTCTCACACTTTTTTCCTTTTCAGGTTTCTTCTCGCACGCTTTTTTATGGTAATTAAGATTGCCCATGTTGGAAAACTCGCGGGAACACACAGGGCATTTTAATACTTCTAATGGAGCGGTAAGTTCTTTTGCTTCTTGTGCCGTTTTACCGTGAACATCAAAAAAATATTATGCTTGCTCAGTTAAGTGAGAATAGATAGTTGGGAAAAGTCGCAAGAGCCTCGTGTAATCATTTGTCCCCACAAAATTTCATATAATAAATATAACACTCCATTCAAGAGTCACGAAAGATGAAACGTAAGCTTTGTGTTGAAACTTTATTCATATTCTGAATCTTTTTTTTCAGCAGGTTTGCCGTGATGAAACGATGGGCTGCGGATGTCACACAATACGAAAAAATAACATTGAATAAAGTTTATAACACAATCTTCTTTATGCAACCAAATTCGGGCGGCTTAGTTGGCCGTTCTTCATTTATTCTGCTGCTCTAGGCTCTCGTCCTTGATCAATTTTGTGTTGTGAATTGGAGTTGCTGTAGAATGTCCGGAACCTGCAAGTATAAGTAGAGATGGTACCGTTTGTCAAAAAGTTTTCACACAATACTCGCTGCAAATCATAATAAGACAGGTATTATGGAATGTAGTGTTTAAATAAAAGAGGTATTATAATGTAGTTTTACCTTTAAAGTATCTGCACTTCATCCTACATGGCGATTCCTTGTGAATAACTGCGAACGTTATTCCTTGCATCGAATAACATCTGAATTACGTAAATGTAAACTTTTCACTCGCAAATGTAAATTCTTCATATAACAAATTAACTTCGCCACTTTTAAATAAAGCCTGTGTGAATTGTTTGTATTTCTCATAATACAGTGTGCGAGTATATATGTATATCGGTGTGAAAAACAAACTAACATTTTATCTACTCCATTAATTAAATAGCGCGAACAAAAGTAATTATGAAAACAGTTTTGTGTGCCGCCCCGAAAAAAATAATAATAGGAATACACCTTTGGGGACGCGGTAGATCTCGAAGCGAATTTCGGATTACTGTACCCGAGCAATATTTGGTGGACTGAAGCTAGTGACGCCTGCGCGCCTCGATGCGCTTTGTTGATGTTGTCGTCGATTCCATATTTTGACCAAAAAAACACCGATATTTGGTTTAAAAGGCGGAGCTTGAGAAACGCGCGTTCGTTAGTCTTTTGTTACCGCAGGGTTTTACTTTTGCAACTAACAATAAGGTATTCGAAAAATTGTAATGATTAGCAATGTAATTTTATTCTGGCCGGTTGCGAGATGTTAGCTGTTAGAGCGAGATTTGACCCGGCTCCTATGGGTGAAAAAAGAGAACTTTGCCAATGCACTACACCGATGTAAGCATAGTTGGTGAGACTAGGTGATCTCTTATTGTTACATAGGAAAGTGAAAACCCCGATTTCGCCCCGATCATTTGTCAAAAAACCCCGATTTCGCCCCGATCATTTGTCGAAAAACCCCGATTTCGCCCCGATCACGGCCGGATTTTTTGAGGGACTTGATCGGGGCGAAATCGGGGTTTTTAGTTTCCCATGTAGTCAGTTTTTATATGGATTGACAATTAGGCATAATGGGGCCTACAAGTACAAGTATGCTGAAAATTTACACCGAGATATTTTTGAACCGTATTTTTCAACCACAGTGAATTTTTTTTACCGTATTTTTTAGCTACCGAGAATATTTTTATTTTTCATATTATAAGATTTTTTATGAATACCACTTTATTCAGACATACAATCATCACACACAGACTTAAGCATGTAGAATCCAGGGTCCCGTTTTTTTTTCCAGAAGTCGGGGATCTTCATTGTAGTTCCAATCCGGGGGTGTCTCTTGGCCGATGTGTCCCGTAGAGAGTATAGAGTAGAGGGCAGGGAAGTGACCATTGTTGAATGTAAGGAAGACGGAATACAGAGATTACAGAGCGAAACGTCCGTCCTAAGGCTAGGCAAGGGGAGCGCCTTAAAGCGAAATGCTAGCCCCTTTGGAAAATATGCATATGATAAGCAAATCCTATGTATCCTATGCTAATTTTGTACGATTGGCGTGGACGATCGTACAAAATTAGCATAGGATACATAGGATTTGCTTATCATATGCAAATTTTCCAAAGAGGCTAGCATTTCGCTTTAATTTTATTCCCGACGCCGTGCCATGTTTGCAAGATGGTAGCACTGGGCGGGATCCGAACCCGGGTCGTATGGGTGAGAGACGAGAACTTTGCCAGTGAGCCACGACGCCCAAGTATGGAGGTTTCGTGCAGTATACGGTGACAGAGGCACATCGGTTTTTTTTGAGATGCTTGTAGACGCCATAAATGTCGTAAGCAGTGTTGCTTTGGGAAAATTACCCAATTGTTGTACTTGCCGTAATAGGGTTTCAAAGTATCCCAAATATCGGTGTGATTCTCTCAATACTACCGTATTTTTGCACGAAGCCAGCATAATATAAAGAATATTCTGGTGTAGTTCCAAACTACGGTAATTTTACAGCATACTCTGAAATAGTCTGAAACCCTATGTTCCGCAAATATTTATAAAATAAACAGGTGATTTTCGTCATGTGTATCATCGCGTACACTACCATAAACCTACATTTTGCGTTTCCAAAGGCATATTTGAATCTACACTTCTTCGCGCGCTTTTCAAAAGTTCTGTTTGAGACCAGAGAAAAAATACTATAAATAAAAACATTTTGTGGGTGGGCCGGTTTGAGGTCCCCTCACACTGTGGGGTGATATCTCCCCACATATGAGTGAGGTTCCCCCTCTTTTCATTGGTTGCATGTCCATTTTTGAAATGTCTTATTCGTACTTGTGACTTGTCGTGAGCCTAATAAGAAGATAAACTTTGTTTTGTATTTAACGGAGACATTGTTTATGTTCCTGGATTGATGACGTACTCATTTGATGATGTGACTTGTATGTATAATGTAATTTAAATCATGTACATGCTTCCAGACACTATGCCGATCGAAACTGAAACTATCAAGGAGGGTGATGGAACAACTTTCCCCAAGACAGGACAAACCGTCACTTGCCATTACGTTCTGACCCTGCAGGACGGCAAGAAGGTGAGTATAACAACATCAGGTGCTACTGCCGTTGGGGGGGGGCACCAAATTTTTTTTGTAAAGGACTAGCCGATCGAGCTTAAACTTCACCCAGATGGATAACAGGCCATGCCGAATCGATCTACGCTATCAATATTATCAAATTATCGATTTATTGATTTTTTTTTTCAAATTTTTTTTCAGCTCCAAAAAGGGTTCTGGTCACCCAATTTCGCTGAACCTTCTTCCCAAGGGGGTAACTGACCCCACACTGATTACTCACAATCGATCTAAGCCAAAATGTTCGGTCAAATCATCTATTTATTGATTTTCCGTCTTCAGGGGTACAGCCGGCTAGTCGTAAACCACAATCAATCAGTAGAATTTAAAGAATAGGCACCGCGAAGGCTGGTCACAGGCATGAGCATACACTGCGTTTCCTTTCCACTCTACAAGCCCCTCGATGCATGCTCTCCTTACCACTCTGAACATGAACCGAAGCCTTATATAGACTCTAGACTTTACTTGAAAATCAATAAATAGAAAACAGACAGAAAACATTGGCTTTAACGATTTAGATCAGTTACGCTCAGTTTCTTACTCCCTTGGGAAGAAGGTTCAGCGAAATTGGATGACCAGAACCCTTTTTGGAGCTGAAAATTTTTTTTTTTTAAAAAATCAATAAATAGATAATTTGATAATACTGATGGCGTAGATCGATTCGGCGTGGCCTGTTATCCATCTGGGTGAAGTTTCAGTCCGATCGGAGCACCCCTTCAAAAAAAATTTGGTGCCCCCCCCAACGGCAGTAGCACCCAACATCACTCTGCTCATTTACTGATGACGCTTTCGGTTGCTTGGGAACTGCAGTATAAGGACTTAAAGCGAAATACCGGCCGGTTTTTTTTAAACACATCGTGGACAACTGAGTTCTCACGTATTTATGCTAATTTACTCGAATTGAGCTCGATTTTTCTTCTTCTAATGTTGTTCATTTGCATACGCTGCATAAGAATGCTGGTCTACTTGATGTGTTTCAAAAACCGGCCAGTATTTCGCTTTAAGGAGTGTTTTGGTTTAATTTAGCTTCAGTTTATCACAATCACCCGTTGCAATTTCAGGTCGACAGTTCCCGCGACCGTGGATCACCTTTCAAGTTCAAGATCGGAAAGGGAGAGGTTATCAAGGGATGGGACCAGGTACTGCTTAGTATTTATATCACGTGTAGGATATATAGAGTATAATCTAAACCTAAACGAGTTTAAATGTCATATTCCACCGTTGCGCAATGAATATATGTCGACTGTAGTCAGCTGTTCTGTTCGCTTTTAAATTTTATACCTAACTCTTTTTAGGGAGTCGCTCGTATGTCCGTTGGCCAGCGTGCCAAGCTGACCATTTCTCCCGACCTCGGCTACGGATCTGGAGGTGTGCCTGGAGCTATCCCTCCCAACTCCACCCTCATCTTCGATGTTGAGCTCATCAGCCTGAAATAAACTGCCACGCCTTTACTAATCATTTTCTCATATTTATATGATACTCTTATTCAACGGGGCAGTGACGATCTTATCATCCCGTTTTATATGCCAGACTGTGGTTATTGATTGCCATGCAGTCCCTAGATTTCCATAGTCATTTGCCTGCAGGAATTAAGTTGTTCACTGTAATCTTCATGTTGAAGCACGCTTGTTTAATTTATAAGTTTCCTGTTGAAGTTAATTTGATTGTAATAAAGTACTTCGTACTGTATTTGTTTATGTATGATTGAACGGGAGTTGTGTTTCGATTTCAAATTGGTTTTTGTTACATCAGGCAAGTCGTTTGCATAAGATCCACAGCACGTTAACACAGCGTTGGTTAAAAAGTGAACAATTTTGGGTATTGAGCGCCTGGCTGATTTTCAACAGGAGTTCCATCTGTTTTCAGGCATATTTGGCCCACTTTTATCACAGAAATGCATGCAAAGACTATTGATTTTGTCGAAAAGTTGCACGAAACTGAAAAGCGATTGCGAGCGTGAAAGTTTATCATTTACGAAGTAGGGTCGACTCTCATTTATGAATTATTCTTTTTGAAAATCTTCGAAAACTCATTAGCTTGCTAGATTTTCGGTGTATTCTGAATCTTTATTGATAACCAGACTGAGATAAGGAACTTCGATTCAGACGAAAAAAGGACAGTCGACTCGAAATCACAGAAACTCCTCTTTTTATTTTCAACGGTTTTCATATATTTTTCCTAAAAACTACTTTTAAAATAAGCTAATTAGAGTTTTATCAACTACAGAAAAATTTGGTCTGTACAATAGATTCTTATGTGTATATATGTTCTTTTTTTTTTTTGAGGTTATAAATTGCTGATAATATGGAATGATTAATATTTTTGTTTAATTTACGAATTTTCGCATGAAAAAAATGTGATCGAAATTTGTTATGATTGAGCTATTTATAGAGTTTCGAGTTAACTGTATGCATTTTTACATGAAAAAAATTGAAGAAAAGTGTGTTGCTAGAAATTTCTTAGAGTTTCGAGTTACTGTAGGAATTCGAAATAATCTTTTGTGTGAGTCTGCGCCTAACTTATTTGAATACAGTGATACACTGCCGGCATTTTTTCTCGTGGGAAAAAATCTTCAGACGCGCGCATAAATGTTTATATGCAAATTTCCCGCCTATGGGTCACTTATTGGGCATAGCGGGAGGCCGACTAAGTGTGTATATGCCTATACTAACGCCTAATAGGGGAAGGAGCTATAGATGACCTCTAATATTGCATAGTAGCATATACATAGTGTCTAATAGTAGCTCGCTGTCTTCTATTTTTTCCTCAGTGGTTATAAATTTGCTTTTGGCTGAAGCCCACACAAATTTTGTGCAGCGCTGTTTTCGCAGCGATTGTTTTCTCACAGAAAAATTAAAAAACTTATTTTTTTGTTTGGCCTCAGCCTTGAACTCGTAACTTATGTAATAGGTGTTGTTATTTCAAGCCTAAACTGTAACGGTTATTTTATTGATGTACTGTACCAGAATCTATCATTACAACTTACAATACTTGTCTTATTGTTATTTTTCCGTGAACCACAGTCAACGCATTTCAGGTTTCAGCTTCCAAATATAGTTGATAATTAGCCAAGGTAATACCGAAGGAGTCGTCAATTGCTTGAGATAATTACTAATTGTACCACCACGTATTCATCCATGATGAGTATGGACATTGAGTGAGCTATTTCCTTCGATATAAATAGATTAAACCACCTATTGCAGCTTTACGATATTTAAAAGAAAGTTATTAACTTTTATTTATTTACTTATTAAATAACACCACAGGATCACAGGAAAGTGAAAGGCCCGATTTCGCCCGGATCATTTTCCAAATAACCCCGATTTCGCCCGGATCAGGGCCCAATTTCGACCGGATCAAGGCCGGATTTTTTGAGGGCCCTGATCCGGGCGAAATCGGGGTTATTTGAGCCAGGATCCGGGCGAAATCGGGCCTTTTGGTTTCCTATGGTGCATCACAATGAAATCATGAAAAGAAAGTAGTATATAACTCGCCGTGTTGGCATTGAGCAAAAAGGTAATTTGATAATAAAACAACGGAAATTAAGCGTAATATATAGGTAATGGCGTCAGGCATTTCAAGTTTTGCAAATATTTGCCGCGATCGTATGATGTGTGGGCGAAATTCCAAACTTCCAAAATTCCATTTCAAAATTGTGTTCGTTATTCTGTTATTCAATACAAAAAGCCTCCCTTCAAAGTATGCGGTGCTCATTATTGACCGTGAGATCGGCTTCAGAACAGATCGATGTTCCAAAGAAACATTATATTCTATGAGGACACTCTGATTAGTCTGATTATCGATTTTTTTATTGATTCAGGGATTCGTATTCAAATCTCCCGCCAGAAGAGGGTCCATTCGATGAAGATGAGCCATTATTAGAACGTGAAGAGGAGACCAAAAATGCACGGTGCGTAGTCCATTTAGCATAATTGCATAATTAGCTTTGAGAAGTCCATTGAAAATAAATATTGACGTTTATGTTTGCAGATGTTTATTAGAAAGAGAATTACTATAAAATTCAAATTACAAGTAGTTCAAGTGATCTAATATGTACTTAGCCAGATAACTTTTCCTCTTTTGATAATGACCATGACAATTTAGGAATATACTTTTCAAGAAATAATCAAAATTTATTTCAGAAAATACTTCGTCATTGGCACAACTCTAATCATTTTTGTCATTTTACTATTCCTTTCGACTGTGGCTTTTGCTGCATTGTACTTCAATTTATTGAGACTAGTAAGTGATTTTTTATGCGTACTTAATAAATTGTTATTACTTATTATAATTATTGTTTCCGTTGGGCCCGGTTCATTACTTCTATTCTCAATTCTCACTGTCAATTATCTGCAATAAAAATAACAAATTATGTATGAATCAGTTTTCTGAATAAGGGTCTAGCATTAAGTTCCAGGAAGAAATGTACATCTTTTCAAATTCAAAATATATATATATATATATATATATATATATATATATATATATATATAGATATATATATAATATATATATATATATATATATATATATATATATATATATATATATATATATATATATATATCTTATATCTATAATTTCTTTGATAACTCAGGACCACGCTCGTCTCCCTCGATGGCCCAAGCCCTCTTTATCTCCACTCGGAAAGTATTCAAAAGCTGCCGTAGCCGCAGATAATGAATATTGCTCGGAAATTGGAAGGTTGGTTTCTCGTGTTCGCGCCGCCATAACGTAGCGCTAGGTTGGCGCACGAAAGGTGTGCCAATTGAGCGCCACATTGTAGGTTCCAGCGCGCCATATATTAGCTATGTATTACCTTCAATATTACTGCACCGTGATGATGTTAACGTTTCATTTGGAATTGCGTAAAGTAAGGAGATATCTGTCGTTGAAAAGTGAGATCATGTGCGAGCGACGTTAGATCGGCGCGCACGATTGCAAGCCAATCACATTTCGTGTTGCCAATTGCACGCCGCTAACACGTCAAGGGTTCTCGGTGCTCATTCAGTCCGCAAACTTTAGGAATACTCTTCTGGCGGGCGGCAACGCTGTCGATGCAGCCATAGCCGCTCTCTTCTGTATTGGTGTTATGGATTCACACTCTTCGGGCATAGGCGGAGGACACTTTATGACCATATATAACGCGTTAGTTGATCTTTTTTCATAATAAGTCATTGTTTCTAATATTATACATAAGAAAATGTTAACCCAAAGATTTGGTCAAGTATTCCTGCCGAACCTTCTCTAGCCTAACAGGAACAGGCAAAAAAAAACGCTTAGAAGCATTGTGTTTGTGTTCCTAAGCCTAAGCCTAAGCCTAAGCCTCAGTAACTGTGCGTAACGATATAGCTGCCTAGTGGTTTAAAGTCCGGAGTGTCAACTAAAATATGTATGACTTCCATTTCTCTGCTTTAGAACAACACAGAAATGTCAGGTTATTGATGCAAGGGAAGTTGCCCCTCTTGCCGCCACAGAGGACATGTACAAAGGAAGGTGGAATGATAGTAGATACGGTAATTATTATTTTTTTATTACACAGTTCAGTATTGAGGATGCGAATCGCACTTGGAGAAATTATGAAGTAAACTCTCGGTGCGATTCCCTTTGTTAGCGTCAAGACGTAAATTTTGTCATACAAACCGTTTGACCATTTGTGCGAACAAACGACGCAATTTCTGCGAGCAAAATTCCATGTCACTGTAGTTGTAGTGCACTGCGTTTTTAGCAGGATTCATTGTGCAAGAAGTCACTAGTCCACAGCCATTAAAGCGAAATGCCAGCCTCTTTGGAAAATTTGCATATGATAAGCAAATCCTATGTATCCTATACTAATTTTGCGCGATTGCCGTGGACGATCGCGCAAAATTAGCATAGGATACATAGGATTTGCTTATCGTATGCAAATTTTCCAAAGGGGCTAGCATTTCGCTTTAACTAGTCGATCGTTTTTATCATTATTATAATTTCCGGCTGGAAGGCGATCGCTGTACCTGGTGAGATTCACGGAATGTGGACCGCTTTTCAGCACTTTGGAGGGGGGAAACTCAGATGGGCACAGCTAGTCGAACCGACTGTCGAATTGGTTAATGAAGGTGAGTAGCCGGTACGGTTTCAAAGAAAAAAAAAATGATATTAGATGCAATGAACGAAGAGAAACCAGAGCCCCTGACATATCCGAGAGCCGACTAGAGGTTCAAGTCGTAAGTACTCCCGCACTTACCTGTGCAATTTAGTAACACAACTTTTCTTGTAACTGTTTATGTATTGAACCCAAACAAAGTATTGATATTTATGTTATGAACTATTTCTTGTCTTTACTTTATAAACGTGTTGCTAGAATTTATTCTCTTCCAAGTTTTTATATTATTCCAAATATTCTCCTCTCTAAATCTTATCGTCCGGGAGGAAGTATGCCTTCTTGTTCCGCGTGAAGTAGGTCTTCCAGTCCAGATGACGGTTTAGGGCCAGTTCACCCGCTGAATTAGTGTTTTATAAGCATTTTCTCCCGGCCTTAGCCTTACGTTCTCCTTATTGTCGCCCTATATAAATCTAATGAAAAATCTAGGATGTGTGAGGTGAACCTGAACCCCCAAGAATATGTGGTAGCGTAGCATTAAGTTGTGAGATGGAGGACGAGAAGACAGGAATAGAGAGAGAGAGAGAGAGAGAGAGAGAGAAGGGAAGAATAATATGAGATACAGTCATGCTAAAATAATTAGTTGCCTTTGAAAAAGCATCTCGGTTCGATCAGGCAATTGTCTCTCAGAATCCTGCAATCGGTCACCAGTTGTTCTTCCAGAGCCTAAGTAAACTCATAAAGTAACGCATAAAGGTAGGGACCCGCAAGCGCGCCGAAAAAGGCCGCGCCCTTCAACAAAGAGAGAGCGTACATATGGGATTACAGTACCCTAAAATGAAAATAGCCTTAAACATAGTTAAAACTTTACGAAAGTTTGCCTATAATGTAAATCGGCTATCAGAAACTCAATGAGATGCCTTACAGAGCTGCAACTCAATGTTTAGTGGGACTTTCATTCTGGATTTTAGTGAAAAACTTGACGCGCCGACTTGAAACTTTGTGTATACTCTCTTTATCATGCTTAGAACGTATACTGAAAGTTTGGTAGAAATCCATCGGTGCAATCTTTGGATATGAAAACCATGTTTTATACTTGCAAAAAACGCCTTTAAGCCTGTAAAATTCAAAGTACTTCGTGCGCCCCCACCAAATTTCACAGCGTTATTCTTTGCCGTGTAACCTAATTTATACGTTAATTTCAGCGAATTCTATCGGTGCAAACTTTTTTTATAACCATTTTTGTGTAAAAACCATTTTTTGAATTCGCGGCAAAAAAACATGCTTCTCTGCCCCTTTCCTGTGTTGAAGGGGGTGCGAGCGCAGAGAAAGAAGATGGAATTTTTTTTTTGGAACATTTTTTTAGTCTGGCCTAAATATTTTCCTTTTCGAGTCTGTTCTTTGTTTTAAGTCCTTTTATGTGTATTTATTTGTTTTTAAGTGTTGTATGTTAAGTATTATAGGTTTTGTTGTTTTTATGAACGTCAAAATAGTGTTTTTTTGTCAATTTTCGATAAAAGTATATTTTCGAATTTACGATAAACGAATTCAGAAAGACTTAAGGGCGCGTTCGGGATTGATTTTCCGAAAGGAAACTCGGCCAAACCCTCGTTCGGGATGGACATTTTGGAAACGTTCCATTGCTTGGAGAAAACAAAAAATACAGTATGAATTAGCTTGCGAAAAACTTTTCCCGCGCATATTTTTCAAATTTTCCATGCTAATTCATACTGTATTTTTTGTTTTCTCCAAGCATTGGAACGTTTCCAAAATGTCCATCCCGAACGAGGATTTGGCCGAGTTTCCTTTCGGAAAATCAATCCCGAACGCGCCCTAACACCTCAGTACACTATCAGAGTACGTTATATTCTACTTTTATTAACAGTTCAGTAATGTATTTTCGTTCCCACATTTAGTTTCGGTGTTATTGAGCCCAAATCTGAGTTTACCGTCCTTCCTTTTTATATTGATATTCAGTTTTCTTCACTCATCCGCTACATCTGCTTTCTGATTGTAACATTATATTGTTCTATGTTTTATTTTTCGAATCCCTTAGTATATTGAAGTTTATCCATTGACTCTGTTTACAAGACTGCATGTGTTTTTGATTTTGTTTCATTCTTTCTTTTTCAGATATCAGGTTGATGCTGGAGTGCTGGAATTTTTATGGATTGTACAAGGTGTCAGTGGCAGGATCATGATTCACAGATTCACATGCGACTGTCCGTTTACCATTCGACCGGGGAGAATGTCCGAACATAAACTTAAGTTAGTTTTTAATCCAGTGTTTGAATGTCACCCGTCACCATCACAATATGATGTTAGCGTACGGTTATTCCCGAGCTCTGGTTCCTGGCTAGCATATTTATTATGTATTAGTAAATTTTGCGTTTTTCGTTGCCAAACTCTTCCCAAACACCGTGAGTATTTTATTTGTTTATATTATTAAATAGACTTTGATTTTTTCTATATGTATTTATTGAAATTATTCTTTAATTTTGTCGCGTATTATGTCGAAGCTTTTCAACGTCTGTTAGACACGTTTAATAGTGATGTTTGCACATACGTTTGAATCCTTGTATATTGTTTTCACGTTATGTATTATATTTACCAGGAACAATTTAGAGTCGAATTTTCCTAAACACGAATTTTCTGTCCACTTGTTTAATTGAAGCCTTGAACTGTTAGTAAAGCTGAATTCCTTCGGCTTCTACACTTTATTAGTTTAAATTCTAGCGTTTCCTTCTTGTTTAGTCGCTGAATTTATGGTGATAGTTTGTGACGATTGTGCGATTCTTGAATAGTTATTGTAACTTTGCTGGCATAAAATAGTAACCCTCCCTCGATTTTACTATTCTAGTTCTTCCTGTCTATTCATGGTCATCCTATGCCTACAACTGTTGACTACTTAACTTATTCATTCCCTACTACTCTAGTTTGTTCGTGATTCTTTATTTTCGTGATATTCTATTGTTTATTATTGTATTTGTGCGGTGAATTCTAGTAAACTTGGCGTCGACCATTGTCGAATTGCCTTTGCAAATTGTGTTTTTATTTGTTGTTGGTGAAGGCCTCTGGATGACTTTTCTGTTGGTTTGGTTTGATTTGAAAGTTGTTACTTAATTAAACGGAGACATTTGTGGTCCGTGCGAGTTACAAGTGCATTTTATGGTAATTACGTAACCTGTGTCAGCAGTTATGGGGTTAAGTTGACAAAGATTAGTTACTTATTTAATGTAGATATTTTCCGTTTCCTAAATTTCTAGCAAGTTTCACCTTTCACTTCATCCATCAAATCCATAAGTGGTTAGTTGCGCCGCTCTATAGGTGTTAGAAAGGGGCGTGGCCTATTCCCTTTGTCCGGGGTGTTGTACGCTTCTCTTAGGTAAAAACGCTGTCTTAGTGAAGGGTAACTATAAACCTTCTTAGGTAATAAAGAAGAGTTTTCCAAAAAGAAAACACGTTTTCTATATATTTTCAATGTGCTCTATCCAATGAGCTATGTATCAAATCTGTATCTTCATCTTAATTTTTCACTTGCGGGTCCCTAATAAAGGATTAAATAAAAGGAATAAAGCTAGGAAGGATTCATATTTAGCTCTAGTGCAGCCGTTACACCCTAAGGATCCTTAACGATCCTTAGGGTGTAACGGCTGCACTAGTTACGGGAACGTCCGCGGCTCCCTGACGCTCGAGAAACTCTATTCATGTACCGCACTTTATATGACACAAAAAGGAGAGCTGCTCCTCCTTCGCACAATTCTGGCGCCCATACGTATTATATCTTACTAATAAGTATTATATCTTACCAATTGTTTACAAGAATTTAAGTATTATATCTTACTAATGATAAGTAAGTGCTGCCCCGTATGCAGTTTTATGGGAACTCCAAAGTCTCTTACGTTGATTTCTACTGGTATTCAATCTACTGGTATTCAACCAAATACTTTGGTATTCTTTTTCACATCATCATATCAGGGGAGAGCCTAATAGAACTTTTTAAACACATAAAATGCAATGTTATATAACTTTTCAACTTACCTTTATCTTCATTGTTCCAAATACGAAGAGTACACAACCAGCAAGGAATAGGCACAGTCCGATCAGTGCCAAGACCAACTAAATTGGTCAAACATGTGAATTTTTAATCTTATCATTGTCCCCTCCCCCTTTTTCCTTTCATTCAAAAAGCCGTCTTTTATCCCTGAATTTAACTAATGAATAACAGACCGTGTCGGATTCCATTGTTTAGAAAACTGAATGCAAATTAGCATAACTGGGGGATATTTTATCGCAGAAAGGATTATGTTTCAACATTACTATTTAGCATTTAGTCGGGGGTCATCTTCAGTCCAGTAGTTTTCGGGAAATCATTTTTCTACAAATAGAAAAGCGCAGTCCCACACTTTAGTTACCCTATAGAATGTAAAAAAGATGATAGTATCTATTCATATGTACACAATAATGCCTATCTAAGAGGTCAGAAAGTATAAAACAGAAGAAGAAATGGCTGAAGACTTTGTTGCTTAACTTATTTTAAGTGCACTTTTAAATTTAATTTTGTAATCATTTAACTTTTTAAAGGTTATCCAACATCAAGTCATCTGGCATCCGCCCTTGTGGAAAAAGAGGAGTGGATTATGAAGGAGCCCACACTAAAAGCATTCATTAATCCGAAAAGTGGCAAGATATTCAAAACTGGAGAACAAATTAAGACGAGGTTTGACTCTTTTTACAATATTTCTCGTCTTACTTTCATGATATAGTAACTTTTCCTTTTTAACATAACAATGCGTGATTTAGCGCAATACTATGGCGTACCTGTGTCGCACTTGCGGCTCCCTTTCCAAAAGTGCGCCGTGCGTACGCCAACTGGAATTGCACACCTTTACCGCCTTTACGCGCGCAGTTTGCACCCGATCTCACCTAAAAGGGCTAAGTCGCCTCGCCCCGGCGGACCTTTTTTACGCTGATATGTATAGCACCATGTTATTCTATAGTGTGGGGCAGCATATCTTACAGTCTTACAGTACTCTTTTTGTATGGAAAAATAAAGGATTGTCATTTTTTATTCAGAAAAGTATTCCTCGAAACACTGAAGCAATTGGCCAATGCCACAGACCCAGTACAATTATTCTACAATGGATCATTGACAGAGAAAATGGTGGCAGACTTTAAGAAAAATGGTAAGAACTAACATTTCATTACATATCATGTGTGCCCGGAATCAGCGTTAGGTGGTCCTTAGTAAGTGCTGGTTATACTAGTGCTCGTTATACTGGTGTAACTATGAGCAGAGCCGTTTTAGAATGACAGCCTGCACCCCGTGTGTCCACCCCGTGCTTACGTCGCTTATGGGCATGGGCACGTTAATTGAAGGCAAATCCGTTTTAGGTGGACTGATCACATTGGAAGATTTTCAACGGTACAAGTCAATAATTCGAAAAGACGACGAAGTTATTGTCACCAAGTAAGCACTTTACTCACGTCATCCTAGCGTGCCTTACCCATAAAATACGGTAATGTAAGTTAACGTGTTCAGTGATAACAGAAGTGCGGATATAGGTAGTACAAGACAATATAGGACCTAGGCCCTCGTGTAAAACCCTCGCTCTTCAAACGAAAATATAACAATAATTAATTACAGATTATCCCACGATCGCTTCGTGTGTGGTCCCCCTCCACCGAGTTCCAGTGCAGTCACACAGGGAATCCTAAGTATTATGGATGGGTGAGATTTAAAGTTTAAAGTATGAAGATTAAAACAGATTTCTAGTTCTGCGCCCATACTCAACACTCCGATTCCCTCGGGGAGACATTCCCTGGGTACAGAAAATGGCATTCTAATGTGAGAGACGCAGAGAAAAAGACGGGGGAATTCCCCCTGGGGGTTTGAGTGGCGAATGTGGCCTCTGGTGTCGTGAAACCCTTCTCTCATAATCCAATTTCAGCTTCCAAAACAATATGAAGACTTTTGCCGATATCTCCCTATTATATCACCGATTCATTGAGGTACAGGAGTTTTACATTGCTTGAAACTCTTTATTGTTGTTTAGAAGATTGAGTAAAAGTGGACAATAGAAAATAATAATGTTTATTGGATCAACGAGTCGTAGGAACAACGAAGAAAGTTCTTGGTGTAGTTGTTGTTAGCTCGTAAACCAAAAAGTACCCTAAGTTGTCGGTGCGGTAAGGACACCATCGTACTAACAAGGGACCATCATACTAACAATTGAGCGTAGAGCTAATATCATTGTAATTTTCAGGCCTCAAAATTCGCTTACGCTGGCCGAAGTGAGCTTGGGGACATGGATTTTGTACAGAATGCGACTACAGTAGCCAAGAATCTAACCTCTAACGAATGGGCGAATTGGGCTCGGTGAGTCATTTAATATGTGTATAAGGGCCCAAGCACAAAGCCATAAGGATGTTTATATATTTTTAAGGCGAAATACCGGTCGGTTTTTGAAACAGATCGAGTAGACAAGCATTCTTATGCAGCTTAGGCAAATGAACAAAAAATTAGAATAAAAAATCGTGCTAAAATCCAGCAAATTAGTATAAAGACCTAGGAATTCAGTTGTCCACGATACGTTTCAAAACCGGCCGGTATTGGCAAAACGGAGTGTCGGCCTGCAAAGGCGGCCCAGCTCTTGAGCGCCAGACCCATTTTTCATCATTCCTGCTTTACCTATCGTCTCCCAATCTGGGCGTAACGGGCGGTGGGTAGGCGGTCCACTTCTTTCTGGGCCCAGTGTCTGACAAAGCCTCCAAATTATATTCTAAGAGCCCTTCATTCATTTCGTATTTCAGTTCTCTAATCACCGATGACAAAACTCATCCTGACTCTTATTATGGAGGCAAATTTGAGGCTGCGGCTGAAGACCATGGCACAACACACATATCGATTATCGATAGACACGGAAATGTGGTATCAGTGACGTCGACAATCAATTTATAGTGAGTGAAGGTTGATTATTGGGGCTTTCTACTCTGATATTGATTGAATCTTATCGATTGATCCGATGTACAGTAGCCGTAGGTACGATCAAGCAAGGGCCTCTTGGGGGTCCATGTGATTGCTCCCGTCGCCTGGGCACGCCGCCCGGCTTGATTCATACTACTATTAGAGCAATTATCTTACGTAAACAATATAAATTACCAAATTATTTTCTTTATTTGAGTCTCGGCGCTCTTGTGTCGTCCGAATCGACTGGTATTCTGTGGAATGATGAAATGGACGACTTCAGTTCTCCAGGTAAATATAGGCTTAGGCCTAAGCTTTAGGCCTAAGCCTTAGGCCTAAGCCTTCAACTGTTGACGACAGGAAGAGCTCAAGTGTAACTGCACTGAAATCAACACAATATTTTATAATTTATACGAAGAAACTACGAACTGCGATTAAAATAAAGCTGAAATTATTTCGAAAGTCGATTGATTCAGAAGTACAGCTACAATCAATCAATTATCTATTGGAAGCCGTTGTTTTCATTAACTTACAACAATATTGTTATTCGTTCAGGGCATCCAAATGCGTTTGGTTACCCACCATCTCCTGCTAATTTCATTAAACCGGGCAAGAGGCCGATGAGCAGCCAGAGCCCAATCATTATTTATGAGACGACTGGAGCCAAGGTAGGTATACTTATGGTGCTGGTCCTAGCATCGCTAGGGATAGGAGAATCAAGGATACCACCTGTTCCACTGTCTTTAGCGTGTTAGGATGGCGTTTGGGATTGTTATATGATGGCTGCCAACGTTTGTAGTTTGTGTACAATTTGTAGTAATTATATCTATCATATTATATTTCCAACATCTTCTAATTTCAGAAAGTAATGGCTGTCGGCGCTGCTGGGGGATCCACAATTATTAGCGGAGTTGCTGGTATGATTTAATGTTCTATTTGCCTCAATTGCTTTTATCATTACATAGAAACACAATTGAGAGATTGTAATAAAAATAAATAATATTACTTACCTTTATGTGTGGCACTGCACACCCTATGGTTGGATGCCAACGTGAAGGAGGCTGTAGATGCTCCGAGACTTCACAATCAACTACAACCAAATGTGACACAGTATGAACCAAACTTCCCAAATGTAAGAACTCTTATATCTTATCAATGTGGATTGAATCATTTGATACTGCTTACACTTATCATATAAAGCATAAACTGATTGTGAGAGTATATCCATATGCAGGACAGAGATGTGCTCGGCGTGCATCCCGTTGTGTAGTTTCTAATATAATAACTAGTACCAGGGTTTAGGTGGACCAAAGGCGCAATTTCTGTAATGCTTGAGCAAGCGATAGAAATCCATAGTGTAAACGTTAAAGGAAGGCAGTCACTTCAAAATCAACTTTTTTATTCGATTTTTATTAGATGCAAGCAGATTTATAAAACAATATGCAGCCCATAAAAATCCACATAAAATGGAACTCAGGGAGAGAAATCAATGAGAATGAGTTTTGATAAATGACCGACGCCGGTGCATACATGCAATTGCCAGGGGTACTTGGAGAGTGAACAGCCTGCAGTGTTACACCTGGCGCGTGGTTTATCACTGCAGGGTATTTATTATGAAACTCTATACGGGCAATTATAAACTACGGTATATAAGTAAAAGTCATAAACAGGGATTTCTCTCCCTGAGTTCGTTTTGCCGTACTTTGGCGCTGGAATCGTCGTTTTCTTCACATACTTGAACAATTAATGAAAAGCGAATAAAAAATACGAATTTGTAGTGACTGCGATCCTTTAAAGCGAAATGCCAGCTCCTTTGGAAAATTTGCATATGATAAGCAAATCCTATGTATCCTATGCTAATTTTGCGCGATCGTCCACGGCTATCGCGCAAAATTAGCATAGGATACATAGGATTTGTTTATCATATGCAAATTTTCCAAAGGAGCTGGCATTTCGCTTTAATGCGAAATGTTGGCCGGTTTTTGAAATGCATCGTGGACAACTGAATTCTTACGTATTTATTGCTCGAGATTGGCCCGATTTTTTAATTTGCTCGAAATTAGCCCGATTTTTATTCTAATTTATGTTCATTTGCATACGCTGCATAAGAATGCGGGTGTATTCGATGCATTTCAAAAACCGGCCAGTATTTCACTTTAATAAATACATTCAACGAAAAATGAACCAAAGTAATAAAGAGCGGTCACGTCGGGTGTTCTCTAACAGTATGAAAGACAAATCTGTTCTTACAGCTTAGCTAAAGCCTTACATAATCATAAGAGAATCACCTATTTCAGGCCTATATCCGTGCCCTGACTGCTCGAGGTCATGTACTTCAACCTGTCAAGAATCTTACAGTTGTCACAGCAGTTGAAAGAGCGGCTGACGGACAAATATATGCAAATTCTGATTTTAGAAAAGGACAGGAAAGTGGTCCATCAGGGTATTAAATTATTAGATTTAGTGATTTCATTGTTGAATATTTAATAAATAGACTAATGTTCTAGAATTGACATTATGCCGTGAAAGTAATTGGAAGTACGCATTGAAAGTGAGTACTTCCAATTGATTTCCCGTTAAAATGACCTTTTGAAACATCTTGAATTATGTCGACAGTCGACATTCACTGTTCAATTATTGTTTTAGGTTTAATTACCCAATTATGAGGTATTGTCATATTGCCATCATCAGGCATTGTCCTGATGATGGCCTAGCTACGGTAGAAGCATTGATAACAAAACAACATCGTTACAAACTAATGATAACTTTTGTCTTCCACTGCATTGTATAACCATCAACCTGCTCATTTTGCCTTTTCGATTGTTTTTATTTTATTTATGTAGATTACAGTTCTAACTTTGCCAAGGACTACTATCAGGGTTATATAAAACGTTTATTATTATTATGTGGCTCTTATTATTCACTTTGTTTATTCCTTTTCGTATTCCCGGCGTGCCACAACACTACCGCTCTTCATAATTGTGATTAGACGTCCGTTCTCTAGGTATCGAGTTATCTCCGAGTCCTTGTCCGTGTCCTAAAACAATAAAGCATTACAGCAAAGTAAAATAGTTAACCGATCCCGGCCCGGAACCCCCTCACCCCACCAAAGGTGTAAAAGTGGGTAGCTGGGTAAAACCAGCGGAGATAAATCGACTTCCCGAGCAGATTGGCCACCGGGAAGTTTAAATGGCCAGTATGTCCAGCCGCTGAGCTGGACCCCGGTGCACCGTTTCCGCGGATTCGGTTGATATAACCCGGTTCACTTTATCAGTTATTTTTTTAAATAGTTAATCAATTCTTTTGTAATCAACAACATGACAACTGGCACATTGCCATTGTGACACTGAATGAAATATTCAAAGTAAGCAACTTTTGTCTGATCATACAGTAACCACATGTTCCTGAAATCAAGTGATTACTGTACCCTGACTTGAAGCTCTTCTCTTTATTCGCGTCACCAGGGTTGTGCTGGAAATTATGAAGTTGTTAAAATTCACTGACATTAATCGCCTTCTGTCGTTGCACAATCCTTCCGTCTTCTTCTGTGCAAATTGTCCTGAACTTTCTGCCATCTGGAGTCGTTTCTTCGAATTCCTAAATAAAATCCAGATAATTGAGGATAATTACTTTATCGTTTAATTACAGGTCTGGAAATGAGGAAGAGAGAGAGGTTGCTAGAAGTAAGCATGATATAGAAAAACAGAGACGGAGAGTTAGCAAGAGAAGACAGAGAGAGAGGATTGCTAAAAAGTTATTCCAACAATAAGAACAATTCTCACCTCATCGAGGACGAAGTTCAGTTCTGTCGAATTGAAGGCTGATTCCTGACGACATTTGTATTCCTTTCCCTAGGTTATGTATTTGAATAATAATGTTCGTCTATGTATAGCAGGAAAAAGAAACCCAATTGATTGATTGAACTGGTAATCTTGTTTTGAATGTCTATTTATTTACAGTACATCATGGGAGGGACAAGTAAAAGAACTAGTCGGAGCCGTCATCTAGCTCACTTAATCTTGACAAAAATAATAATCGTAAAGGTAAGAGAGTATGTTCCTTCCTATGAATATGGCAAGTCAAAACGCGTAGGAGATAAAACTGTGTTTGAGTTTGGAGTTTGGTGATAAGCAAGGGCTAGATGGTCAAAATCCGAATGAATTTATCGTACTCACATTCACTTCGATAACCAATGTGACCGTAATATTGGCAGCGATCATACGAATGAACATGGGGACACCCACCTCCTGCAAGGGAAAATTGAATAAGGGAGAGTTTACTATTACTTTAACTACCGCGTCCACCTACAGTAGTATCGCCTGACGAACTAACTATGTCCTGTGGCCGTATGCACGAACCCCGGGAGCCTTCCCGGTTGGGAGAATTTGTCTCTACGTATCGCATATTTGCGTGATTCCTCACCTTCTATCACCTCCCACTGGGAGGCTGGGAGCACGTTCCCAGCGGTCGTGGGCCACAGATGGCTCTAGCAGTAGTATCAAATCATCTAACAATTATTGAATTGCCATTCACCACAAAGGGGACATGTCACCTACGTCAAGCCTAGTTTTTGTTGTCCGTGTTTTGTAAAAAAAAGGTAAGCTGGTAAAAATTACCCCAAACTTGGGTAACTAAACCAGAGAAGCGATGAAAACGTAATTCAATGACTCACCGCCATATATTCATCGAAATTCTCAGAGTTTACCAATTTCCATCTTCCTACAATGTCTTGTGCGCCTGTCATGATTCTATGCACAAATACTACCGCCTGGAAATACAGTACTATCACGGGCTTTGTTTTGACTACTGTAGATCTGATGAATTTTAATGTTCAGCAGTTCGTGAACTTGATAAAAACATGTTTGTATGAAAACAAATTAATCAAATACATACTCATACAACATCGCATACGCACACCCGTAAAATATAAAGTATGCATTAAAACACAAATTGTAAGAAGTAAATAAACAATAAAGCGTAACGGCACAACTCCGCGCAGCCGATCAATGTGTATCTATCTAATATCTAAAGGATCAAGGTCGTATAATACAAGCACCACGCGCAGGGAAGCTCTCCGTCTTTTATAAGTTGAAAGTGGTAATTAACCGGTCACGCAGCTCCTCCGAAATAGATACAAAGCAAAAAAAAACACAAGCCAATATTCAATGAAACAAAAGAAAAATACAGTACATCTCGCTTTCAATATCTCCTGAGGATCATCTTTAGTTTTCTGCAATCAGCTCTGTCATAACACGTAGGTTTTGAAGAGCACAACTATATTCACAGATATTTTGCACAAATAATGATCGGTTCGGTGCGGAACGGCACACAGATCTGCATATCCAGCACAATTCACAAACCACCTCAAGTTCTAATCGTCGGTACATTTCACACATTGCCCAATGTTACGAGACATCGTCTTGTTCAAACTCGTCCCCTCAATTCAGTCATTTCCTTGCAGTACAAACCACTTTATATTAATCACTTTTTGATCACTTTCACATCCCTTCAATCAACAAATACACAAATACAAAAAGATAAACCGCTTTAATTCTATAAATAAATAAAAAGTATATCATAAAAAATAGCCAAAAGCACAATGGTCTGCCAAGCACTGATTAGACAGGACCGATCTGTCGACGACAGCACATTCAGATACATACAAAGGGCGAAGAGAATAGAAAAAAAAGAATAAACATGGGGAAGGACATAACAATAAAACAAAACAAAAATGTTCAATAATTCGGGTGTACGCGATATTGAGGAAAGAAAATATGAATAGACGGACAAAGTCACCGGAGCTTGATACGAAAATTTACATGTCGGAATCGGTATTCACTAAGGCCCCATTAATAACCTGAATTCGTGTATGAGCAAAAATAATTATCGAAGGCAATTGGGACAACTAAGAAAGAAAAACGGACACATACATGACTGACTAGAACTGCACAACTTACACGACTAAATACTATGATGTACACGACTATCTACAAGGTGTAATACACTGGGACAAAACGAGAATTTAGTTATTCAATTCTCCTCATAAATGTAGAGAACGGGCAAGTAGGCCTTTATAACAATATTTTTCGAGTAAAGAAAGATTCTCCTTAAAGACTACTACAATGATAAAACAGTACTCAACTATGTTCCTTTTTGGCCGAAACGCTCATAAACCTGCATGGCGCAGCGCCAAAATTTTCGCTAGTTTTCCTGCGCCTCAGCCTCTTCACCCATGCACTCTCCTCCTTTATCTAGGCGGGCTCGTAAATAATAATTTATTCACTGAGCGTTCCGCCAAAAAGCAACATAGCCCCTTTCATTCACAAGGAAGCTACCGTAATCCCTTATGATACATATTCATATATATTAGGCGAGTTCCTGTCCCTAATCAGATACTCTCTCTCTATCAAAGCCTCCACCCGTTGTTTGATCACCGTGGGGTTTGGCTGGAAGCGAGCAGACAACTGTTGGATCACCTAGAATAGATAAAGTCCCTGCTTATCAAAGCATGCAACACTAACCGCTTATAAAGGACCAGGGAATAACTCCCATACACGTAATTGACGTAATAGTGTCCATTCAGCTTAGAAGTCGAAAAAAGAAAAAGAAATGATGATACTTTCACTCAAATATATACATTTGCAGGAAGTTATTTCACATTACACACAATATGAAGATCACCAGCTCTTACAATCTCCTAGAAACGAACAATATAACCATAAAATTACGCAAATACTAACCTCCGCAATCAGATTATTATGTTCTAATTGCTTTCTCTCCTTCATCACGCGCACAATTGCACATTCGATTTCGTATTTTCGATCTTCGGCCACCTTAATTTCCATTAAATTCCTTGAATTAATTAGGGGCCACACTGTATGAGAAACAAAAGGGATAATAATAGTAAAGCGCCGAGAAACCTTGGCTCACATTCTTAGCCAAATATGACAAAACTAACCCTATGTAGTGTAGAGTATCGCTTTTGCATTTTCGAAATCAACTATTCGAAATATAGGAAAATTATATAAAGGAGAAGAGTTTGAAGGCTTAAACGAAGCCTTTTCATCAAGCTTTCGGCAATTCACAATGTAAATGAAACATACAAAAACCACTGATCTATGTGGGGTTCGATACCTCGACCTGTCGCTTTAGAGTCAAGCACTCTACCTGCTGCGCCATAACTGCTTGAAGCAAGCTGCCGAGGGCGATTCAACCAGTCGGGTAAGAAAATATAATAACAAGCAAAAAGGGTCCAACCTGTTCCCTGACATGATTCGCCTCCTCCTTGCTCACTGTCGTATTCGACGCCATGTTATCAGCTATAGTGGAGATCTTGACTCGGACCAGTTTTGATGTGAATTGATCATTCACCATGAACACGTCGTTCTTCTCTGGAAATCCAGTTACAGAGACGCCGTGTGCTCAGCATGTATCCCTCCTCCTCGCCCTCTCTTTTTTCTCGGAATTCACTTCTTTTTAAACATACGAGCAGAGAGTTTCACATAAAGGTATTAGGTATTAGTTCAACGAAATCACACAGATGCATAAGCAATATCAGGCAGTATCACCACACACGCAATGACCATACCAATATGTTTTCCCGCTCCTCCCCTTCGAACAAGTACCCGTTGGGTGGGTTTGCCCATCGACAGACTTTGCACTGTTTTCACCAACTCCTGTTCGGGAAGCTTGGTCAAATCAAGCAGTTCGTTATACGTGTAGGTTGGCTAAAAGCGAATACAACAGTCAACTAGTAATTAGGTATTATCAGTAAATAGATTATTTAGTTAATTTAACATTCAAATTCAACAGCAACCGCCACCGCCACAAATGCAAGCCGAATCCAGTGAGTTTGAAAAGAATGAGAGCACAAAATTAGCGAGATAATTTAAAAAATAAAGCGATGAAAGTATCGGATGCAAAACTTTACAAAAGAAGCAAGTAGTAATCGTTATCAATAATCATGCATATGTTAGGTGACACAAGGTAAACGATCCAAAATGGTATGTAAAGTCTCTCTCACCTTCTCGTTGAATAGTAAAAGGACAGTCATTTGATGTGTGCTGACGTTGAGGATCTTGACCACTTCTGTGGTACGGGGCCCTTGAGGACCCGCATCATTCTCCTCCTGAATGAATACATACTACATACGACAATGATATCAAGGGGAACAATAAGCTGCCTATAATCTTCTCTTTTTCTTTCTCGTTTCTTTCTTTCTTTCTTTCCCTTCCTTTCTTATCTTCTCTCTCTCTCTCTCGCCCTCCCCTTCTCTCAAACTCTCTCTCTCTCTCGCCCTCCCCTTCTCTCAAACTCTATCTCCTCTACCGTAACTCTCACCTGACTAGTGCATTCCTCCTTTATTGGATTATAGAAAGTGGCCTTCACATCAGCCGATCCCAGGTAAGTATTCAAGGTAAGCTTGCGGCCGTTGTGTTGTCTGAAACAAAACGTGAACATAATTCAATCACATACAGAACGCTAACAAAAACGAGTTTCCAAGTTTCCAAGAGGACATGGGCTCAACAATTTTATAGTGTTTTACACAATTACTTTCACCCTCTACACTAGGGAACCCCTTCCACTCTATGTTTTCTTGTACGATCAGTCCGTATTATGAGTTTAAAAAATCTCTCATACCTTGCGTAAAATTCCGTAAACGCATCAAACGAAGAATATGCTTCTGAAGGGAGGTGGGAGACTACGGTAACATTCTGAGTTGGCCACGCTCCAGAAGTCAGAACTCGCATTTGAATCTCACACGGGTCGCAATCACGAGGGTCCGGCTGAACGAGAACACTCAAAATTGAGCAGAAGTTACTACGAATGATCATTACGATTTATCATGGTGATCGACATTCGCCGTTGACGCCGTTACAATTCGTTAGTTTTTACGTTGTGATATGGTCTGTTACTACTTTCCTGTAATAATTATAATTTGCACATCTAGAATAAGACATACACAAATACGCAAGACGAAATCAGTCTCCTTTCACTTTTCGATATGAAACGAGGACTTGTCAAGAAAGCATGACGATCTGTTTGCGTGAAGGACGTTGATACTCTGTTCGTCTTAGGCGGATCGCCAGCTAAAATATTTGCACCCGCGAACGCGCCAGCGAAAACATTTCCACTGCCTAATTCGCTGGCGAAGGCAAACTACTGTAGGCGCTTCGCGGGTTAAAAAAGGTTGAAAATTGTGTGGAAATACTGTAGTATCGTGGATCAATCACAGAACAACATTTTGGACCGATTGATTTTCAAAAACTTGGCTTTTTTCGATTTCATTCAGTTTTTCTCCACTTGTTTCTATCTTTTGCTTTCTTGTGTAAGGATTTGTTTTTGTTGTTTTTAATGTGTATAATGTCAGTGTTTCTGTCTGGCCTGAATTTCGGAAACAAAGTGAACGTTTTGTTTGGTTACTTTGCAGTTCACTGAAATGACTGATACATTATTTTTCTTTGCCTATTTCTCCTTTGGTGTCCACATTATACCATGTTTTGCGATACATTTACGGTGAACAAAGCATGTCTTAATTTTAGGCTCGGAGCCTGGCCTGAATGACCCGTCCGTTTAAGGCACAGTCTAATGAAATAAACGACGAAAACATATCAGCAAACGGATGAAGAAAGAAGGTACGTTATCGAAAATGGGCATAGATAGAACTTTCGAGCTTCATATGACTTTCTTTAATACAGTGTGTACGGGAAGAATTTGTTTTATATAAATCCAAACTATCTTACAGGGTGCGTAGAAAACTCGAGGTTTCGACCCAGTCTATTTACGTACTATTTACGTATAGTGATGGTTAAGAGGTGTTTGTGCGTGAGGTTACCGCCCCTCCTCGATCATGTCCATTTACTGAGACCTCAATAATCTCCATTTAAAGCGTATACGTTTTTAGATGGAAACGTATGACGGCCAACGGGCCAACGACTACATCAAGCCATGTTAAATTAAACGAACCACGAACCAAGCCCGTTACTATGCGAAGGACAGAGTTAAAGTTCGAAGATGTCGTGTCGCAACGCACACGGTTTGTTTATTTAATCGTTTTTTTTGTGCGCGTTGTTTACTCTATCGAATTATTTTACCTAGTCGCCGCGCATAATTTTGGCACTCCATTGATGCGTATAACCGATGCACGTGTATCCAATCAGACGCAAGGCTGAGTTTTATTATGTATCCGTCTCTAATTATATTACTCACGTGATGGTTTTTCAGGGAAATGGGAAATCGGGCCTTCGATGGGCGGAGAAGCGTCAGACTTAATCAGCAGGATTCATAAGCTCGCATTCTTCTATTATGTGCCAGATCGCCGTTCATCGAGCAGCTCGCACATCCTAATTATTTAGTTCATTTGGCATTTTGGCATTTAGTTGTCGCCATGTGTTAACAAATTAGCTTTTACTGTGTTTTTATAATATTTAAGCTATGTTACCTTGTGAGCTGAGTGAGCTCTTTGATTTCGATATTTGGCATACTCTCTGATTTCGATATTTGTACTGCTATTAATGTTTATGTGACATGTACGTGGTGTCCCAGTCTCGATCACAGGCTAGAGTTTTTAATTTCAATAACAAACTTTAGCACCGCGGTCCTCTGCAATCCTGACTTTGTATTTTACCTTGGATTAGATAGGATAGTTGTGCTTCACAGGATAGTTGTGCTATGTGTTGATGTTCTCTATTTATAGTGAATGGTTGTCTCAAGCTACGTTTGGTCAGAAATGGCTAAATTATGACTGTGTATAAACAGGACTATGAGTTGTGCTCTAATTTTTTTACCATTAATTTTGATTGGTACCCCGGATAGAGGCAAGAGGGCCAAGTGCCGGTTATTTTAGCCAATGTATTCATGTTGGAACGTTGGAACTCGGTTGCTTTTTTACTGTTGTTTGCATATAAAAGAATTCGCACCTCATTTGTTGTTTGTGGATATGGGTTTATTTGCGTGGAGTGTGTTTTATTGTATAATTCGTAGTTTATATAGTGTGGTTAAATGCTTCCTTGTCAGCGTCTCTCCGGCGAGAGGAGATGCTGCACTATTTATACCAAAACAGCGAAGCGCCTAGCTAAAATTATGCAATTGACACATCCGCCATGCAGGTGGACAGGCGGTTCGTCATTATTTTCGCTGGGCGGCCCGCCAAAAACGAACGCAGTAGTACGACTAAACAACACGCCACGCACCTGACTGTTCACGTAATCTCTGAATCCAGCTTGCAGAGTGGCCCAAAGTTCTCCGTCCTTGAGCATCAATTCCAACTTGCAACTGAACTGATATCCACACTCCGTCTTCAGCCGACTCACCTGTATTAAAGCGGTATTGTACCTCCTTTCTCGCCGCACTCCACCTGTTTAACACTTCTCGCACTCTACGCACCTGGCTCTCAATCTCTGTTGTTCTTTTAGGGCGGGAATTTTAAATCATCGTAGTGCCGTGAGAGGCAAAAAAGCAGGCTAGGGTACAAAATTTGGGTTTTACATACAAAAAGGGAACTTTGAGTTATTTTTTTTGTCCGACGTGGCCATTAACTGTTATTTAGATGTTTTTCATTGTTTTAGTTTTTATTCAAACTATTAGTAGGCAAAAAACCCAAAACAAGGTACAATACCGCTTTAACATTAAATAGCAGGTTTGCCCCATGTAGTTTCAAAGCTAAGAATTGACCCCCGTGTGGCCCTACGGCTTGTTTGCATTACCGCAACATATATACCCACACCGTAAATAACCTACTGCTAGCTTACATTCTTACATAACTTACTTAATTTAGTAAAGTACTGACACTGACATTCGAATAATTCTGAATGCATATGCAAGTTCAACGAACCACTAGCTTTTCTGCATCGTCAGAAACACTTCTATCTGTGAGCAATCGTTTCGCCAGAGAACGCTTGTAGAAACTGAATAAATGAGGATATGAAATGGGGAACAAGGTTTCAATGCAAGCTCAGCAAGCTGGTAAAATAAACGTACGAGTCACTAGAATAGGAGGCGTGGCGCAGTGGCAAGCGCAGTGCTCATACACACCGCAAGCCGTTCCCGCTACTCTTTAGCGTTTATCTTTAGTCACTAGAATAAACATTCTTTTCCACGAGATCAATTACATTTAAATAATATTCCAACAAAAGGCGCGTAAAACATTGTTTTCCTTACAGAAAGGTGAAAAACCATAACCTAAGCCAGCCGCCAGCGAATCGATCGCCTCGCCAAAACCCCTTCTCTATTTGAATATTACTTGAAAATTTGAAAACAAAAAAAAACCGACTGTTCGAAGAGGTCCTTTTCGGGCAAGAATCGGAAAAAAGTCATGGCCCTATCAAGGGACTCGTCGATTTCCACATCATTCAGAACACGGTTGCCCTGGAAATATGAATATTAATTAAATGATAATGCTAAATATTGGTCGCATCTAACTATAAAAGGGTGCATCAAAAGTAGAAAAAGATCAACAGTTTACAATATACATGCGAAAACGATAAAGCTTACAGTATTCAATTAAACCATACTACCATACGTATAGTAAACGCCACGCAAACTTAACATCGTCAACAATTTACGACTACTAGATTAAGGTTAAAAGGTTAGAGGTTAGACCCGTCTTCGCAAGAGAACTGAACTCAGAATTGCGCGCGAGTCCCGTGCCTGAAATACACAGTCCGGCCTGCTCTTTTTGGTTCTTTCGCCTCCTTTGTACCAATATATCCTATCAAACAAATCAAAATAAATGGCTACCTTCTTGAGTTTGTCATCCAAGAAAGCAGTCAGGTGCTCTGCAGCATGTGAATTCAAGTTGATGAAATGTTCGAAGTCAGAACCTATTTGTTTCTGGAAGTCTTTATCCTCGTGGAACGCAGCCACAATCAAGCGATCACAACGCTCCTTCAGTTCAACAAGGCGCTGTAAAGCTACTTGTTAAAGGGTGGGGCCACTCCAGGACACCCCAGGAAACACAAAAATATTACTTTTATTAAGCTCACTATGTTTTATTTCACAAATGAACTGGACCCCGGTGCGGATTCGGTTGATATAGCCCGTTTATCTTTTATCTTTAAGTTTTTATTTGCGTAATCGGCCATGGTTGGAAACAAAAACCAACCGAAATGTACAAAATGGGGTCCTTCTTGAGCTCCTCACTCTGCAGGGCTGGATTGGCTATCTCGTCTCCCTTTGGGCGAAGCCAACGGGAAACAACGTTGCAAATCACCTAGATGTGAAAGGAAATATAGACTCACAAGTGGGTAGCCACACTACAACTAAATGTATTCACCAACAGTTGAAGGAATGGGAATTTGCGAAAGTGAGACACTTGTTAAAAGTTCCGCGCGTTCTCGTCAGCACAATAAATGCTTCAAGTAATTCTCCTAGACGTTTCGTTTTATTCATATTTAATAATCTAAAACAAAAGGGAGAATTTTACAACCCTGAGAGTATAAGAAATCCAAAACTTACCATTCGACACCTATCAACATGTGAGAAAATTGTGTACATCTCACTCATATCTTCGATCTGTAAATAAACATGAGTAATAAAGCAAAATAGTGAACCAAAGCATAACAGGGAAAAAGCATAGAGCACAAAACAAGGGATGATATGCTACACTTTGCATTATGGGCACCAAGCTGCAAATAGTAAACGAATAAAATAATGTTGTTATATATACCTGAAATTATAAAATTCACCTTGTTATCTTCAAGCATGGCAACTAAGTGCATCTCGATCACTGTTTGCAGGCGACTGGAAACCACACGATCGACTACCTAAATACGGTAAGTGGAAGTTCTCTGATAAATAAATTCACCGGACGCGGACCGTTTTTATATAACGATGACACGGCTTCTGCCGACTGAGGCGACGTTCCAATACTGCACAGGCGACACTTCAAAAAAGTGTGCACACTTATATGAAACGTCTGAAGCGTATGGTCTATAATTAATGCAATGAGACTCACTTCGCTTATTTCGGTGTTGCGAAACGTTGATCTGCTTATTGGATTTCGTATCCGACTACGATACAAATAAATAAACCGTTCTCCCTTTCCTTATACAACGAGATATCACACACAAAAAACTTACGTCGAGCAATTTTTTCCTCGTTTGTATCTCCAAAATTCGATCAGCTCGGCTTGATTCGTCGTTTAAGTAATGCTCCGCCTAAAATTTTAGCATTAATTGAAAACAAGCATAGAATGAACCATAGCGTGAAGTTAACCAAAATGAAACCTAAGACTTACTATACGCTTGAAGCGCATGTTTGATTGTCAAAATACAGTTCAGCCAAAATACAAAAACGAGTAGCAGATCGCCGCTCGCCTCAAGGTATGAGACTAAAGAATCCGCAGAAAATAAATACATGTATCGCTCGGAAGGAAAGAGATATACCCGTTGAATGTATTCAGAAGCAGAATTGCTTTGCAGAAGCTCTTGCCCAACAGTCATGTAGAACTCGGAGGTTTCCTCCAGGAATGACTGCTCGAATTCATCCTCATATATACACAAATCCGACAGCATACTGCACGCGTTCTTCACGGACACCCTGAACAAAAGGTTTTCCAACGGCCTTATTTGACTACGGAATGGTTGCTCAGCCCAGATCCAAGGAACCTTCCCAAGTTTTCACCTGGTATCGTTTTACCACCCCACCCGGTCGGTGCAACCAGCCAGCCGCGGGAACTGAACCTCCTTCACGTGCGTTGCCGTTGCGTGGTGAGTAGCAGCGCTACATCACCGGCTGGTCACATATACATGGATAATCGGAATAAGAAACATAAAACAAACCAGTCAAACTGTTGTCCTTTTCTCTCAGCCAGAATCAGGTCCAACATTTCACGTCGCAAACAATCGTTGATGCCATTGTGACGGATAATTCCATCCCTAGAGTTCTAGGTATAAATCTACATTTCCTTCATCCTAAGCCTAAGATCTTTATACACACATTGTTAGTTCCTACACATGTACTTACTACTTACGCATCCTGTAGTTCACATTTTCGATAAAACCACACATACTACATATGATGAACCCCCCCACTATCCCTAAAAAACTATCCCTATATACGTACTAAATCATTAAAAACGCTCTTACAATTGGGGGGGTTCATCATATGCAGAAATGACAATAAGCAAATCAATCACTGTAAAACTAAAATAAAATTTTAAAATATTGTTTGAACGATATGTAAGGACTAACCTGAAGGAACTTAATCCCAATCCCGAATTATTCGTGTTCACATCAGCATCATCCAAATGTATGAGGATGTCACGGCCCATCTCCTACAAAGGTTCCGGCTTCATCACAATTTCCAAAAAAAAAACGTATGCTTAAATATAAATCATACCAAGAACAAACCCCATTACAAGTGAAAGTTTCAAACAGTTTTCACAAACACAAAACTCAAACTCAAATTCATTAAAATTAAATAACAAACCCAAACTTCGATGATTTTGTGCAGAATTCCACCAGAAATCATAGTTTCCACTGGCGAGCGCACCTAAAAACATTTTTTTTTTCCTCTGGAATATACAATGTTGACTAGAAACCGGTTAGCTGTCGAATTGAAAAAAGCAACACCGGCCCAAGTGCAAAATCTAACTAAAATATGGTTAGTATTTTGTTAGCGGAAACCACAGGCTTTTTTCACCGGCACAGTCCGAACTTCACAATGTTGCTGCGCGGTAAATCGGAATCAGAGCAGCCCAGGAGGAACTACCAATATCACTTCGATCAGATCCGTAATCCCATAGCGGAGGCACAGTCTTAGCTCGGCTTCAAATTGCAACTGTTTTAAAATACCACAACTACTCGCCCTGAGCCAGAGAAACTACGTGAAAAGTGTCATAATAAAGAGGGAGCGGCCCCGGCCGAAATTTTCTGATATTTCTGAATACAACGTTAAAATCCAAAATCACTAAAATTACAAGTAGATGGTGAACCATTATGAAACAAGAGACTACACAACAGAACAAAGCAAATAAAAAAAACTACACATGAAGTATCACAACCACAACCATTGCAAAAAAAGCAAAACCAACCATAATGGATATCTCCTCTCCCTTTGAGCGAAGCCAACGGGTCACCGCGTTGCAGAACACCTAGGTGTAAAATAAAGAGTTCCTTGTTTACTTACCATTGCACATAAAACAATTGTCGACACATTCGCCGGCAACGCACTTACGAAATAAGATATACATTAATTCTTAGAAGATTAGAGGAAAGATAAATTTACAGCTAGACATACATCGGTTATTGAAATCATGCGATGATCCCCCGGGATCACATTCACCACACCACTCGGTTCCCCAGTGGGAACCTTCCTCTTTTTTTCCCCTGTGATACGATATTATTTATTAATAAGAAATAAAGCTAAAACATACCATTTGGCCATTACTAACGCGTGAGAATATTGTGTACATCTTCCGCATATCCTCGATCTGTAAGACGAACAGTAAAAAAAGGATAAACTATTCAAATAATAATAACAAAAAAAACATAATTCATAAACGTGGATGTAGCATGTAAACATGTTGCGCGGTAAAAACGTACTTTTGATGTATTTCTCATACCATCGCCGAACAACTCAATGAATGTTCTAATCGGCAGGTGGTCAACCATGAGCCCTCAAAATTTATACAATATTCTAATTCCGGTGGTGGTTCGCCGTTCGCCGGTCTGCTCACCGGATGGCTTAGGCCATGTGCTGTACTGATAAAAAGTTTACCTTTTTACCCTCAAGCATGGCAATCACACCACCTCGGTCCATGTCCACCAATGTCTGCATGTGCTTAGATATCAATTCTCGTTCCACCACCTAAATACGGTGGATACAATAAATCATTGACTAACATTTAGAACTACGGTGCATGCATTAATAGCAATCAACGCGGTGAACGAACCGGGATGGCAATTTCATAGTCTAGAACTTTAGAAGTCGCCGGGTGGTAAACACGGTACCAGGTAAAACGTCAGGAAGGTTTTTTGGATTCGTTGCTGCCCATCATGAACAAATGCTCGAATGAGAGATACTAAACGTGAAAAAACAAGCACATACACCGAGTAATTTCTTCGTTTCTTTCTCCAAAAGATCCGCCCCACAATCTTCGTTTAAATATTGCTCCACCTAAACGGAAGCAATAAAGGAAAGGAGTAAGCATCGTTAACCAGCCAACAGCAAATGATACCATAAAAGGTTATCTGTATTATATTGCAAATAAGAAAGGTTTCGCACCTGTTGAATATATTCCGAAGCCGAATTGCTTTGTTGCAGAAGCTCTTCACCAACGGTCATATAGAAGTCAGAGGTTTCCTTCAGCAACGTCTGTTCAAATTCACTGCCATATTCGGACAAGGCTGATAACATACCGCACGCTTTATTCAAGGAAGACCTAAACAAAATGTTCTTACGCCACAACGCCACTGCGTTCACGGCATATTATAAAAACAAAAAGAGCCATTAACAAACATAAATATCGGTTCTGAACACTAAGCACATTTAAAAAAATAGTCTAACGAAAATGGCTACAGGACACGCGTACAAACTTATTCAGACGATATTTAAATGGGTTCTTTGTAGTGTAATAAATGGCTGTAAAGCATAAAGTTAACTACCGACGGATTGGCTCAGAGAAACTATAGCATGTGATGGCAACAAAGATATTGCAAGAAGAAGTACAAACCAGTCAATCTGTTGTCCTTTTCTCTCCGCCAGAATCAGGTCCAACATTTCACGTCGCAAGCGATCGTTGATGCCATTGTGACGGATAATCTGATCCCTATATTTTGTATCTAACTTACTTGTTTTATAGTTTATGACACAAACCGATCCTTTTTGAATGATTCATGTGATAAAGCCAACAATCGGATCGTGATGAATAATACTGAACACAACTTACTTACTGCATGGAGAAAAATTATTATGTTATTATTATTAAAACAGAAAACAAAATTGTAGCTTAAAACTTTATGAACGGACCGACCTGAAGGAACTTAGTCCCAGATTGTAAACTCCTTCCACTTTATTCGCATTCACGTAAACACGGTCCAAATACATGAGGATATCACGGATCATCACCTGAAGAGGTTAGAATAATAACGATTAATTAACAATATACTATTAGTATTATGATAATGTTTTACTCGACAAAACTGTACGTTGCATATATATTAATAATAATAATAATCCTTAGTTTTACACTCCCTAGTTGTATACGGGGAAAATGACAGACAATGAAAGAACAAACCATTGCAAGTGTATGATGATCCCAAACTTCGATGATTTTGGGCAGAATTCGACCCGAGGTCGTTGCTTCAACTGATGGCCGCACCTAGAAAAATTCAATCAAGAGTGTTATGACGCATAACAACAGAAAACGTGCTTTAAGGGCGCGGGGCGCGCTCGGGATTGATTTTCCGAAAGGAAACCATGCAAATTCATCGTTCGGGATGGACATTTTGGAAACGTTCTAATGCTTGGAGAAAACAAAAAATACAGTATGAATTATCATAGAAAATTTGAAAAACATGCGCGGGAAACGTTTTTCGCAAGCTAATTCTTAATTCATACTGTGTTTTTTGTTTTCTCCAAGCATTGGAACGTTTCCAAAAAGTCCACCCCGAACGATGAATTTTTATGGTTTCCTTTCGGAAAATCAATCCCGTACGCGCCCTAAACTTTTAAATAAGTCTGGTGGTGCATTTAGGATCTCAGAAAGAAAAAAAAGTATCCTACTTCTATTATTTTTTTCACAATCCGAAAGCGTAACGTTTGCTAAAAAATACTTGCCAAATGATAATCTACAATCAACTGCACGACTCAAAAGAAAACAACGCACATTGTTCTGTAAATGATCTTCGATTGTCTCGCGCAATCCCGTGTACAATCTATCGCCGTGTTTATAAAGCACCTGAAATTAGTATATTACCAAGTGTTTGTAGTTCGTGAAAAATTCTTATATTAATTATAAAAAACAACAAAATAAATACTCTTAATATATTTCAATTCTATAAATCTTCTATAAATCTTATTATAGAAAGTTGGGAGCTTTGTTCGTTTCTGTTTGATTGTATGTTTTTATGATGTGCGTTAAGCTCAGGAAGTGGGATTGGCACTGAGCCATCTCACATCCCGCAACGAAACTCAAAAGTTGCGCGCGGCAACAGTTTGGGGGTGTTTCCCGTAAAAGAATTTGATGCGCGCCGCAAACGTTTTTTCAACGACTCCGGTTGCCGCTTTGGTGCGGGAAACACCCCAAAACTGTTGTGGGAAACAACCCCAAAACGTTGCCGAAAAGGTGCGGAAACGATGCGGGAAAAGTAGCAACCGCAAAAAGAAAGCAGCGTGTTGGATTCGAACCTAATACTAATTGTCTTGTTAGATACTTTCTCTAAACAGCGCCTTAGGGCGCATTCGAGATGGACATTTTCCGGAAAAGAAAAGAAAAAAGTGGTTCGAGACGGACGCCGAGAAAAAAAATAATACATGCAAAATAATTGTCAAAAATGCAAATGTACCGTAATTGAAACTAAAATCAATCGATCATTTGCATGTGTATGCGTGGCAATTGCATTCTTTTCTGGTGAAATCCATCTCGAACCAAAAGTTTTCTTATTCTTTTCCGGAAATGTCCTCGAATGCGCCCTAATAGACCACTCGGCCACACGACAATTGTTAGACCAGTGCTTGCGGAAAAATATTAGTACAACAACTGCACTTATGGCAGAGCCTCCGAGCGCTTTCAAAAACGTTGCCGAAAAGGTGCGGAAAAGGAGCGGAAATGGTACGGGGCGCAACTTGGGCGCCGAACGAAGAAAAGTGTTTCCCGCAAAGGACCGGCGCGCATTTTGCGCCCCATTTCTATTCGGCGCGCATTTTGTTTCCCATTTCTTTGCGGCGCGCATTTTGTTTCCCGAAATGGTGCGGCGCGCAACTCATCGGCTCTCAGTGCGAGCGCCCCCTCGCAAAGGCTTAAAGCGAAATACCGCCGGTTTTTTGAAACGCATCGTGGACAATTTATGCTAATTTACTCGAATTTATAATGGAAAGCCGCCTCAGTCGGCCTAGCCGGCTCCGGCTGGTTGGTTCTCCCATAAAAAAGGTTAAAAATCGAACCGAACAATGATCTTAACATATAAACTAATTACTCGAATTTATAATGGATAGAACATCCGCTGGGGAGATTCCCTCCCTCCTCTGGGAGAAGAAGTTTGTCAGCTGACGGAGATTGGCAGCTTCACGTGTTTCATTGATGAAGGCACCGTGTATTTCTTTTCTCCAAATTGAGCCACAGTTGCGTAGTCGACGGGCTTGGGGCCTGGTGGTCCAGTGGCAGCGCGTTCGTCTCTAACGCAATCGACCCGAGTTCGATTCCGGCCCGTGACACCTTTGAAACCACCACCAGGCGAGGGAATCATGGGCGATCCCTCCTGGCCCTAGCCCGAAGACGTCGAGCAATTCGTCATCTGGAACTCGTCGCCTACTGCTCAGGGCCTCTGCGGAACATGTCATAAGCAAACATTGAATCTGTACACTTTCACCCTTGAATAAAGGTGCACGCTCTTGAAGCGTAAAACAAATTAAAAAAAAAAACGTTCGAAGAAACATTTTCGCGTTTCATTTGAAGGGAATGTCAAGCCGGTTTTGCATGTTGGGCTCAAAAAAAGCTTGCGTTTTGAAGGTAAGGAAAAAAAATAAACAAAAACTTTCATGTAAGAAGAAAAACAATTTCAAACCACTCCAAAAAACTCCTTCAGTATGGGATTCGAGTCGCGTGGACAGAGCGAAGCCAAATCGCTGTCTACGGGACGGTTTGAAATACCGGCCCGCCGCAACGCACCCGTTTGCGTGCACAAAATCTCAAATATTTTATTCTGGCGCCATTTTTATGGGTTTACTGCATTGAGCGCCTTTCGAGATTTACTTAGTCTGCGCCATGAGCCAGGAGGTGCCTTTCTGCGCAGCCCTTGACATGCGCTTTAAGTATGCCCATTTTTCGTAGTACTGCCCGTGTAATCGCCACAGGCGGAGATGTTTAATTATATAGAAAACTTGATTAAAAACTCACCATGTTGTACGCAATTCTGTAGAGTTCTTCACAACTGAGACCTGACTTGTTCGTCCTTTGGATTTCTTGAATTCCTTTCTTCAGAAGTTCCCACATTTGTTGGATTTCCTTTTCATCCATCGGATCCTGTAAAATTTCGAAATCAAATATTTTTGAACTATTACAAAGTCCTATATGTTTGAATGTAAACCCCGAGTCCGCGGACTGGATGATTCCTGATTTAGTGCATGTACATTACACGATTACACACATTAAGACATGCAAGTAGACAATCATGAAAAAAGCGGATGGATATCCGAGAACAGAGACTTTCTGTAAAGCCGCGATGTTACTCCCACTGGGCACTTGAGCCTGAGAGACGACCACATGACAAACTAGTGTAGTCCCACAGACTCTGTTCAAGAATAGCCGTCCCAAGAAAAATAAATGGGACGGTCAACCATCCCAGTTTTGCCCCCCCCCCCCCCCCCCCCCCCCCACCCATAGCGGGGCCACGCGTACCCTTCGGAGTAAACCTCCCATGGTGGGCGAACCGTCCTATTGATTTTCCGTCAGGCCATAATAAAACCAAGGGACAACGAAATAAAAAAACAAGAAAGGGAATTTCGGGAATTCGACATATAATTCGAGTGGCAAATGAACTATAATTGCGCAAGTTTATTACGAATACGCGGTTAATTCAAATTACAAAGAATACGATCAGTGGTAAATAGGCGTGGAGCGTACATAAGAGCGAAGGAAAGCCTGATTTAACTAAGGCCTCGGTGGGAGAGGGTGCGGGCCCAACAGGGTCTATATCAAGGGTGTAGTTAGGGGTCGCGCCGACCGTGACGGTTTTGAAAAATGTGTGGTCACGTCCACTTTCACGACGAGGCTGCGGGCGAGGCTTCAATCCAACGACCGTGTAACGCGGGAGGGTATAAAACGCGGTCCGCGGTCCCGCGGCCTGCGGTCCGCGGTCCGCGGTCTGCGGTCTGCGGTCCGCGGTCCGCGGTCTGCGGTCTGCGGTCCGCGGTCCATCAGCCTGCGTCGCGGTTGAAACTGAATTTTTACATGTAAACCGCAACGCGCATGAATAAGTATTAATTTTACAATAGTTTTGCATCATGCGATTCTTTTCTCCGAGGACAGGTCTAAATTAACCCAAATTTGTGTACTTTGCCACCTTATCGAAACGCGAGACTCCTAAGAACGAACTGAAAAGCCCTTTAGAAATATTGAAATTTTCCTTTTCTGTATTTGTTGACGCAATGTATTTGTGTGCAACAGGATAAAATTATGACTTGAGGTGGGATCGGACTACGGCATTCCCCATATGTGCATTCTCCGCTGAAAAGTTGCCATTCCTATTGCCGAAAAGTTGCTATCCCAAGCCGAAAAGTTATGTCGGATCTGTTTGTCTTTCCGCAAAACTGAGCTCCATCTCTCCCTCTACACTCGAAAGGCGACTTGAGATATTCTAATTTTCGTTGCGTTCAATCAGAACGTCAAACTTTTTTGTTAGCGTAAAAGAGTGCCTGGGCTCCTTATTGTTAGAATATTCTCATGTAAAAAACGATGTATTCTTCATTCGTAAAGATTTTCATCTACGTTACAGTCTTTCATAAGTATACCATATTTTCGTGCGTGCTGCGGTGTATTCTCAATCTTACATGACAATTAGGAAACTTAGCGTGTGGAAGAAATCATTCTATGATGGAAAGCCGCCTCAGGCGGCGTTTTCCGCCTGGTAAGATATAAAGGAGAAGACTTTCAACGAAACTCAAGAGTTGCGCGCGGCAACAGTTTGTGTTTGGGGGTGTTTCCCGCAAAAGAATTCGATGCGCGCCGCAAAAGTTTTTCCACCGACTCCGGTTGCCGTTTTGGTGCGGGAAACACCCCCAAACTGTTGCGGGAAACACCCCCAAACCGTTGCCGAAAAGGTGCGGAAACGGTGCGGGAAAAGTAGCAACTGCAAAAAGAAAGCAGCGTGTTGGATTCGAACCGTACACTCTTGTTAGATACTTTTTCTTTCTCAAAAACTTTTTCTTTTCGCTTTCAAAAACGTTGCCGAAAAGGTGCGGAAATGGTGCGGGGCGCAAGTTGCGCGCCGCACCATTTCCGCACCGTTTCCGCACCTTTTCGGGAAACACTTTGCGCGCCATTTCTATTCCGCGCGCATTTTGTTTCCCATTCCTTTGCGGCGCGCATTTTGTTTCCCGAAATGGTGCGGCGCGCAACTCATCGGCTCTCAGTGTTGTCACGGATTTTGTTTGTTTGTGTATCACAAAGAAAGCATTCACAACATTTCGATAACTCAAAATCCAAATGGAACATACAAAATCTACAAAAAAAAGGGTTCGAGCCCGCCAAGCAACACATCCCTTCTCAAGTAACAGTCGAGCGCTGTACCATTTAAGCTGTGTCAGCTTATGATACGAGTATATCTCTCTGCTAAGGGTACTTTCAAACTTTCAACAGCAAATTTGTGTGGTGCAATTAGTGCCATCGAGAATCCAGAATCACATAATTATTCGTTTCCATAATCAGTGTGGGTATGGAGTATGGGTAAGGGCCGAAGAAAGAGAGAAAAAGAGAGAGAGGCGAGAGAGAAAGAGCCAGAGAATAGACAGACGATAGAGAGGCGAGAGATGGAAGAGAGGAGAAAATAAAGATAGAGAGAGAGAGAGAGAGATGAATTTGCAGACGCGTAAAGTTGAGAGGGAGCGGAAGTGGAGTAAGAGTCACAGATTTCACAGGAAAAAAAACAGAAAGAGAGAGAGAGAGAATTGCAACGTGAAGCTTGGCGACACCGGGGCGCAAAGAAGGGGTTCGCCACAGCGGAGCGGCGCACTCTAGGGTGCCCGGTAGGCGGTAGTTGCACCACGCGAAGTTTCCCCAGTGTACAATTAGAAAGAAAGAAAGGGCAGGAATAATGCACGTTGTTTGTTTACTTCTGCAGAAATATACTACGTATTGTAATAATACGAGGACTCGCCCATCCCTCATATTATTATCTGTTGAATATAATGTGTATTTTATATAAATGTATTTTATATAAAATCATTACACATGTCTTAGCCACATCTTTTATCCGTAGCGCACACAAGAATGACCACAACACAAAGCTAGTGACAGTTGTTACTCGTGTGGTGATGTAAACATTGAGACTACGAGCCAATATGTGACTATAAAATCTTTATACTTATAACAAAAAATAGTTTCTCATAGTTTGAGCCAGAAGCTGGCGTAAACTAGAGAGTTTACCACATTCAGGTACATAGATAATGTACAAGGATGAGGTCCGGTGAAAGAACTGATAAATTTTCTTGTACAGAAGACATTTCGAGAGACGTTACTGTGAAGTGCGCATTCCACCCTACTAACATCCTCCCGCAGCGCCATCGCCGCGCACATCCGCCGCAGGGGCGCGGCGCACCCTTTAACAACGAGAATATTTTATAGCGCGCGGCGAAAAAATTAGCCGACAGTCGAGAATTCGCCAGACTATCACTAGGTTCCCGAGAGTGCACTGAGCACCCTTTCGTTAAAACTTGGCGAATATGTGGCGAGTGGCCGCGCATACTTTTACCTGCCTGCTTCTGCATCAATTTTCTTCAGTATTCTCGTACAGACGCTCATCATTCGCCGCATGAAATATTCGCGCCAGGGTATCGCCGCGCAATACCCGAGTATCCTTAGTAAATGCATGGACAGGAGGGCGCACAGGTTCAATTTCCGGTTGACACACCTGTGGAGTGTCTCTTAGGGGATGCGCGACAGGTACGCGGTATGCAAGATGTGCACCTCAGTGGCGCGGCTGGTGCGCCATATGGCATTCACACACAATCGAGAAAGTGCGCCGCGTCCTGCGGCGCACGCACTTTTTTTTTGCGCGCGGCTCACCGATGACTCTGAGTACTCAGGTTGACATACCGATGAGTCGGAGTGTCGTTCTCTACATTTTAGAGATGTTGCTCTTCCCTGACACTAAATTATGTTGTTTACACTTGCACATGCTGCTACTAATACTAACATTAGTTTCGTGTGTGCGTTGTCCAGGGATTATAATTATACATATGGATATAGCTATGTTGGGTATCCTCTACATCAAAATACACTCGATTAAATAGTTATGGCAAGCGATTAGACGCCGCTAGTTATTTCTACAGTGCTAAATTGTGAATGAACTTGATCATTTTACATAGCGACAACATTGTGAACAGTGGGAGATCGTAAGACAGACCAAATAATATCGTTTTGGGATAAAAATCGATTGTGACTACAGTAGATTGATGTGACTTCTTGTAAGCTTGATGAAGAATACTTCGGCCGAACAAATGGGTTTCAACTGATTAAACAAGGTTACTGCGCTACGAGAAGGTTTTGTTCATGCCAATGGAGACACTATTTTTGACTATGGTATTATTTTACTTTGGAATTTTTTTTTTGCAAACGTGAACATATATTTGGGAGTAACCGAACGAAGCTGCTTATTATTTTCCCAGTCACAATATATTAGGAATTTAATTTCGATTTTCATTAGATATGGGAAGATAAATTATGTTGTTTACACTTGCACATGCTACTACTAACATTAGTTTCGTGTGTACGCGTGTGTATGTTAGGGATTATAATTATACTTATACATATGGATATAGCTGAAGAAAAATAAATAAAAAACGCGGTACGCACTACCAAGTTACAGTACTTTTATAATAGTTACAGTACCACTACCGGTTGTCTAGCTGTGATCTTCATTACCTAATAACTCATCCTGCATACTATGAATGACGGGTTTCACAGTCATGCTTGAATAATCTTGCAGTTTTCTCTCAGGAAAATTGGGGAAATTTTTCTTACGTGAGCCTCTAAGCCAACGCCACTTTTCATGGAACCAAAACATTTGGTGCCCACTTGAAGACCTGTCGAACAAATTTTCTAGAAACCCGTCATTACCTGGTCACCATTTGGTCAGTGACAGATCACCGAATGGTTTTTCAGTGAAAACCATTTGGCGACCGCCTGCAGACGGTTTTCTGTGGTCTGTGCAATTAATACAGTTTTCCTGGGCATTAGTCATTATATTATTATCAATCGTTATACATGAATTGGAAAAAAATACAAACAACTCAATTTGTAAGTTGGGGCGTGACTGTGGTAACGAACGCATGGGCGGTTTTTTATAGCACGGTGCCGTTTGCAAAGTGGACCGCGGACCGCAGACCGCAGACCGCGGACCCGGACCGCGGACCGCAGGACCGCGGACCGCGTTTTATACCTCCCTGTAACGCGGGGTGTGACGAGGCTGAAAAGACACGTTGCGCCTTAGACCCTGGCGCGTTTTTTTTTTGATTACCCAAACCCTTATTCTATTATTTTGTTGATATGTGTGCGTTCGTTTGTTGTTGTCATATGATAGTCTATGTATGCTACTTTCATCTGTTTGACATTTAGGTGCATGTACCAGCGGAAGAATGCTTTACCTATTAGACAACACTTTGGACAAAACCGAAACAAACGGAAAGGTAACTAGTTTAGGTATTTGAAAAGAGATACTTACGGGAGTTTCTCTGTAGTTTCCTCTCATTCTTAACTTTTAGCCACTCCATCCGAGAACGAGCGAGGAACCTCGAAAACGAACTGAATATGAGGCGAAGATGCGGAGTACACGTATGAGAAGGGAATGCTGATGCTGTCTGTGAATTCAATGTGGTCAGAGGTCAGACCAATCTCGGAAGGTATGTATATTTTAATAGTGCTTGATTATTGAAAATGTAATGGAAATACTTGTATTATTATACTATTCTACAAGTATCATTGTAGGGGCGGAAGCAAACACGAGCTACTTTCGGGACGTTCCTTGTACCTGGAATTTATCACCAGGAATTTATGCTTCATCCATGATGTAGAAGGTTCGTACAAGCTTTACAATTGCGCTTCATTTTAGTCTACATTCTACGCTGGTCCACTAGTCATACGCGGTGTATGCGTTTCGTAAGCCCTAGTTAAATTTTTAGGAAATTGACATAATACTTCTGTTTGCTGTATACAAACTAATATATTGTGCGATTCGAAACTACACCTGCTAATGTATTTATTTTGGCCCCGGATTTCCTCACATTTACTTCTGCTTTAGGGTCGGTATCCTACCGTTGGGAAGGATTACAATTTTGGATTCGCGGCCGGCCCATCCGTCGACGAATATGCTATTTTTGTTGTTGCTGTGATTATTTTTTGTCTATATGTAATAAAGAATATTAAATTTTCCCGGTTTCTGTGAATATGGCACGAAATGGTGTGCACCATGCCATGTGGGGGTACAGAGAACTGTAATTGGAGAAATACCACTGATTTGAATTGTTATATCCCGTTGCGGTACGTTGCACACGAGATATACGAAAAGTTTATTCGTAAACTCTAAACCCAAAATAATAGCACGACGATGGAGACGGTGGAGTAGACGTAGACGGCACACGTGTAGATACTTCTGTCGCTACCAGAGTAGGTCCACAGGTGTAGGCAGCAGTCGAGTCGAGTCCTCAGCAGGCTTGGCAGCAGGTCCTAGTGTAGTCGCACTTGTCTTGGGTGACTCTGATACTATGCTCGACTCGCATATTTATATTACACTTTTCGTAGGCTAATTACTTTCGAAATACTTTCGAAACAGACAATTCTAAATCTTGATTACACAAATATACGTATGCCCAATAGCATACGTTACACCCTTTCCCTAATTGGAACTCCAATTACAAAATAAAGGGCATACTTGAAACAAGTACTTACTCAATGCTGCTTGTTCGCAGTCTTTCGCACATGCGGGCTGTATCGCTCTGGTGGACGGCTTCGGCGGGTACTCCTGCGGCACTGCACATCTTCCTGGGTCGTAGGTTCCAACGACGTAGATTCCGAGCTTCTCGTATCCAAGCTTCCTTGTGTCGTAGCCGTCTTCTTCGACATATCCAATATCGTTTCCTTCTCGCCGAAGTCCAGTTCCATCCAAACTCTCGGACGTTCTCGCAATTGATCGGTACGTCGAATCCAATCGCCTTTACTGGTGTGAACACGGTACGTTGTGTCACTCGTCCGTTCCATAATTCTTCCGGGAAACCACTTCACTGGTTCGTTGTAACATCGTGCGTAGACTGTCATTCCTTCGACGAAGTCTGGCGAATCCTTCTTTCCGGCCAAGAACTCTCTTGGTGTCGAATCACTACCTACATTCCCCCTTCCCAGTTCTTGAGCCAACTGCTTCTTGGGTATCTGCAGCAAACCACACTGCGGAGAGTAGGATAGCTTAATTCCTTTCTTATCACAAAACCGTTCCAACTTTTGGAAATCCTGAACCTTAGAGCTGTACTTTTGCCTGTCGCAGGTCTTACCGCTGCTCACAGCAGACTTCCTAGCCCTTTCTGAGGTCCTAACTGTATTCACCACGAATACTTCTCTCTGTGCTAAAGATTTCAGATCATTTAATGATAAACCAACCTTGACCTGAAGATCCCGTCCGAAAATTGACGGCGCATTCGTTCCCAGTACATGTAGTTGCACTGCATGTCGGACGTTTCCAACCAGCATTTCCACGGTGCACTTTCCTTTGAATGCAATCTTCCCTCCAGTGTAGCTCTCTGCGTCGTAATTCACCGGTACCAGTCTTGGTTTTCCCACATTCCTCCAAGTCGCTTCATTGATTATCGACAGTGCTGCATCAGTGTCGAGTTCCATTTCAATGTTCTTTCCTTGAATCTTCACGGGCAACATGATCGGTGGTTCAAAATGGTGAATAGACGGTCTTACAGCGTAAGTTCTAGGATCACTGTAATCAAGGTTAATTGAGCCTAAACGGGGCTCCTCAACTTCATTATGAGTATCAAATGTATGAATCTGATGGTTCCTCCGAACCTTTCTATTCTTACAGTCTTTAGCAAAGTGACCTAGCTTGTCACAATTGTAACACCTTACTGACCTTTCTTTGTTCTGCCATCGCTGTTCCTTGCGATTTCCTGCCTCGTACTGCTGCTGATTTACTTCGTATGCATCGGTAGAGCTTCGTCCTTGGTGCAGCGAACTCCTTTCAGCTGTTTCCACCTTCTGTGCCAACTGTAGAGCCTTGATTGCTTCCAAGTCCTCTTCTAACAATAGTCTCTCTCGCACAGTATCACTACTCATACCTCTTATAAATTGCATCGAAAGTATACAATCTTTAACGTTCTTAACCTTGTCAAACTCACATTTACCTGCCAATCGTTCCAATTCCCTGTAGAACTCCTCCATGGTCTGGCCAGGTCGTTGCTTCTCCATGAGCAACTTGTGACGATAGGTTATCAGCATCTGTTTCTTGCAGTATCTCTCCTTGAGTATCCTCACAATCGACTCAAAACCCAACGAGCGCGGTTCCTTTGGCGCTGTCCACGCTGTCATGGCCTCGTACGTCTCCGGTTGCAGCAGCGATAATAGTGTGAGCGCTTTCTTCTCGTCCTGTGACACATCTCTCAGGTCCAGCTGTATCTGCAATCTCGAAATCCAAACATCCAGATTCGAAATTTCCGGGTCGAACATCTCCATTCTCATTGATCCGTCCATCGTGAGCTCGAATCGCTGAACGCCAATGTTATATCCCGTTGCGGTACGTTGCACACGAGATATACGAAAAGTTTATTCGTAAACTCTAAACCCAAAATAATAGCACGACGATGGAGACGGTGGAGTAGACGTAGACGGCACACGTGTAGATACTTCTGTCGCTACCAGAGTAGGTCCACAGGTGTAGGCAGCAGTCGAGTCGAGTCCTCAGCAGGCTTGGCAGCAGGTCCGAGTGTAGTCGCACTTGTCTTGGGTGACTCTGATACTATGCTCGACTCGCATATTTATATTACACTTTTCGTATGCTAATTACTTTCGAAATACTTTCGAAACAGACAATTCTAAATCTTGATTACACAAATATACGTATGCCCAATAGCATACGTTACATGAATGAAGGTCTCTGATGATTGACGGCATGTTCGCGGCGGCTATCTGGGCCTTGGCAAGTTCGCTCCGCAAAAGTGGCGGCTATTCGGCGAGGATAAACCTGCCGCGAACTCGCCAAAACAGGCGAAAATGCGGCGGCTATCAGATAGCCGCCCGATAGCCGCTGCGAACTTGCCTGTTTCAGGCGAAAATGCGGCGGCTATCCGGCGGCTATTCGGCGGCTATCGCTTTTTGTGCACACACGAGTGATACGACTCACATTTCTCTTTTGAGAGCGGAATGCGGGTCTGAGTCGGTTTAATTACCCAAGTTTGAGGTTAGCACTAACCCCGAGACTATAGCACCATGCTGTTTGTCTCGATACAATTTTGTAAAGCGTGACTTCGGGCATGTTGGTCAATTTCGTTTATAATTTTTTTGGAAAAAAAGGTATTTTTCTCTGGGCCCTCCTCGCCGAGAGAGTGTCCGGCGGCTATTCGGCGGCTATCCGGCGTGTTCGCCCCGCCTTCAATGATTGTCGCGCCTTCAGACTTCTCTTGTCGCCGAATAGCCGCCTAAATAGCCGCCCATATAGCCGTCGCGAATATGCCGTAGAGAACGTAGGTTGAGAAAGCTGCAGAAGTGAAAGACAGCTGGAGCGGTTAGATATGGAGAGGCGTAGACGGTTTGAGATGCCATATCACTGGTGCGGGCGAGGCCCAATATCGGGGTGCACCACGGTAAAATCATCATATCAAGGGCACGGGCGAGGCCCAATATCGGGGTGCGCCACGGTAAAATCCGTCACCCTTGCTGCACTGGTCAAAAATAGGGGTGTATCACCGACACTGTCTTGCTTGATAAGAGTTGGCCCGCAACCTTGCCCATCTTGCCCTGAGGGTATGTATAATTTTAAACTAACCCTAATTATCCTTAGTGTATATATCGCTTCCAACGAACATTCAATCGAATATATGCAAGATCTATCTAAAATCTAAAGGATCCAAGCCCACACAACACAAGCACCACAGCAGGGACAGCAAGAAAGGTTACCCTCTTATGTTGGCCTTAACATTTTATTTTCTCGGAACGCGGTAATTAACCAGGAAAGCCATAACGAAGCACCGTCAACATCGAGCAGTTTAAGCTGAACCTGAATGAAGTTTACCACCGCCACGTCATAAACCTGGTAGGAAGGATGAAACCCAATTAAGAGCTCGATTTTAATACAGTATCCAGCAGTCTTCATGCGCAGATTTTCTTTCGAAAGACTGCCTCAGGCGGATAAGCCAGCCGTCTGGTAATAAAATAAAATAACATAACAAATTATTTCCATAACTGTTCACGTGTCCACTCTATCGGTCGAAGCAGCAACATGTAAAGTACAATTTTTCGAGACAAACGCTTATTCATCAGATTATTCTAGTGAAATAATCCCCGTCAATTTTCCTGTGGGCAGCTAATCAGTCTTTATGTCCGGAATAAAACTTTATGTCCGGAATCGAAGCAACCGCAGTTGTTACTGGCGTATCGCTGCCACCCATTTTACCACTATGAACTCCATAACCCTTCAATCAACAAATACACAAATACAAAAAGATAAACCGCTTTAATTCTATAAATAAAAAAAAGTATATCATACAAAAATAGCCAAAAGCACAATGGTCTGCCAAGCACTGATTAGACAGGACCGGATCACTCTATCGGTCGACGACAGCACATTCACATACATACAAAGGGCGAAGAGAATAGAAAAAAGGAATAAATAAAAGAAACAGTTGTCAACACAAAACGAGTTTAACGAAAATTCGAAGAAGCAAGAGAGAAAACGATTGGACACATAGGTTAGTCAGTCTTGTTAATCATGGAAGGGCACTCGAGAAGCGAGAGTTCGTGATTGAATGTGTGTGAGTAAACGCACGGGATAATATCATGTGGCCACACAGTTGACATAACATCGTGTGACCGTATGTGTGAATGGGAATAGTGATGGTATCACCCAATGTGATGGAATCACACCTGATGACGCGTATGACAATATCTGACAATCTGACACATGGCCAGGCCATACAATCCTACCAAAAACACACACAACAATCACAAACCTCACTTCTACCTTAATCTTTAAATCAAATAAACAAACATGGGGAAGGAAGTAACAAGAAAACAAAAAAAGAACTAATAAAACACAAATAATCAATAATAATTCGGGGGGTACGCGATATTGAGGGAAGAAAATATGAGTAGTAGAGGGTGGACCAAGTGGCCGGAGTTTGATATGGAAATTTACATTTTACCGAATATTTCGGATTTCGGGATCGGTATTCACTAAGGCCAGACAATACAATTAGGTTCCAGGCTATCCATACAGAAAGGACAAAACCTGAAACCATTATTTCTAATTCGGGCTCGTAATAAACGAATTTATAACTCTACGTATCTAGTTGCCGGGTTTCGCTCAACCACAGAGGGGGACACGCGCGTAGCGCTATAAACAACCCGAGTTCGTGTACAAACAAAATAATTATCAAAGGCAATTGTGGAGAATTAAGAAAACGGAAAAGGGATACATACATGACTGATTAGAACAACTGCACAACTTCACGGTATACACGACTGGGACAAAGCGAGAATTTCAATAAAATTATTCTCATCACCAAAAAAACTTAGAGAGCATGGAGCAAGCCTGTATAACAGTTTGTTCGATCCAATAAGGATGATTATTACTAAGCCTTACTGAACGACTACAAAGTCCTTACAGTACTCAACAAAGCTCCCTTCCATTCTCATGCTAGATACAGTAATCCCTTATGATACATATTCATATAGTTTGGCCGAGTTCTTGTCCCTAATCAGATAATCTCTCTCGATCAATGCTTCCACCCGTTGCTTGATCATTGTGGGAGTCGGTTGGAAACGTGCAGTCAATTGTTGGATCACCTACAATATGTCTTATTAAACTAAGCACACTCTGGTCCACAGGCGCGCAGCGCGGAAATTCGGAGCCGCGTCCGCCGAAAACGATTGCAAACTTGCATTATTTCCTATGTGAAAAAGGCATCTGTTTTCCGCGGACACGGTTACGCATTTGCGCGCTGCGCGCCTGAGAACCTAGCTAGCAAGATAAACATTACCATGAAGGCCTACACACCGTGTTTAAAGCACACGACTCTACTCATTTTCCCTCTTATATGCCCCCGTTTATAAAGAAAGGCGGTTGGAACTGACCAACAAATCGTACACAGCAAATTAAACCAAAATGAAACCAATACAACATACAAACTACAAACTACCGCTTCTCAAAAGCACACAAAATGAATAGACCAGGTCTAGTACATAGACCTAAATAGCAACGTATTAGCACGAGCAAGTACGCAGTTAGCACCAAATCACACGCCAATAGACACCAAACTAGACACAATTAGCTCTCTTTTGGTGCTAACTGTGCACTATTGCTCGTGCTAATACGTTGCTATTTAGGTCTTTGGGATAGACGTTTGCTATTTAGGTCTATTGGTTTTCCATGAGGGTAAAAATAAACGTGAAACACTAACCTCCGCAATCAGATTATTATGTTCTAATCGCTTTCTCGCCTTCATCACACGCACAATTGCACATTCAATTTCGTGTTTTCGATCGTCGGCCACCTTAATTATAGTACGTGTAATTACTGGAATGTTCCTTCAAATCAAGAATAATATGGTTTGAGAAACAAACGGATAATAATAAACCTGGAGAAAAACACAAGGTCTGTAGCATATTTCTAGCCAAATAACACATAAACAAACCCTCTGTAACATAGCGCTTTCAGTATACATTATTCAAAAAATACATAATAATAATAATAAAAATAATAATAATAACACTGTTTGCTTTCTATTTACAAGTTTTACTAGCACTTGATAGTTCAAAGTAATATCACTTTCTTAGCCAAATAAACAATAAACTATTCTTATGCAACATAGCGCTTTTGCGCTTTCAGTATACATTATTCAAAAATAAATAAATAATAATAATAATAATAATAATAATAATAACACTGTTTGCTTTCTATTTACAAGTTTTACTAGCAATTCACAGTAAAGTAACACTTTTTAGCCAAATAACACATAAACAAACCCTCTGTAACATAGCGCTTTCGCGCTTTCCGTATTCAAAAATGACAATAATATAATAATAATAATAATAATAATAATAATAATAATAATAATAATAATAATAATAACACTGTTTGCTTTCTATTTACAAGTTTTACTAGCAATTCACAGTAAAGTAACACTTTTTAGCCAAATAACACATAAACAAACCCTCTGTAACATAGCGATTTTGCGCTTTCTATATACAGTATACAAAAAATAAATGAATAAGAATACTAATATAATAAAATACAAAAGATCCAACCTGAGTCCAATGATACTAATAATAATAATAATAACAAGCAAAAAGGGTCCAACCTGTTCCCTGACATGGTTCGCCTCCTCCTTGCTCACTGTCGTATTCGACGCCCTGTTATCAGCTATAGTGGAGATCTTGACTCGGACCAGTTTCGATGTGAATTGGTCATTCACCATGAACACGTCGTTCTTCTCTGAAAATCCATGGTTACACAGACTCTTCGTGCTCAGACTATCACTCTCCCTCTCTCTGTCTCTCTCTCTGTCTCGGAAACAACTTCAACTCCTATACGAATACGAGTTTAACTGTTTAACATAAAAACAAGGTTGGGTAATTAATTTAACGAAATCACACAGATTTCGACACCAGCTAAGCGATATCAGGCAATGCAACAATACAATCGCATACACATAAAAAAGCATATATTCATTATAATATATTATCATAACATATGTGCATACCAATATGTTTTCCCGCTCCTCCCTTTCGCGCGAGTACCCGTTGGGTGGGTTTGCCCATCGACAGACTTTGCATTGTTTTCACCAATTCCTGTTCGGGAATCTTGGTCACATCAAGCAGTTCGTTATACGTGTAGGTTGGCTAAACATGAACATTGTACAATGTTCAACAGAAGCCGTGCTCAATGCAAGAAAATGACTGGAATGAGTGTAAAAAAGAAAAGAAAATGTAACAAAAAAATACCCAGCAACTAAACTACATATGAACAATTAAACTATCAAAAACATAGGGTCAAAATGAGTGAAATCTGATTACCGTACCTTCTTATTAAATAGTAAAAGGACAGTCATCTGATGTGTGCTGACGTTGAGGATCTTGACCACTTCCGTGGTACGGGGTCCTTGAGGACCGGAATCGTTCTCCGCCTGAAGTTAACATAACAAAGCACAAGTGATGAAATGTAAGAACATTTACCCAAAAGATAATTCAGAATAATATAAGAAATAAACATGATATAACAGCACAAAAGAAATGACACGTTAGAAGTCAATAATGGTAGGAACTTAGGAACACATATACCACGACAAAGTACAACTCTCTCTCTACCTCAATATTTCTCTATCTCTCTTCTTCCCACATCAAACCATATCTTTCTTTCTTTCTCTCTTTCTTTCTCTCTATCTCTCTCTCTCTCTCTCTCTCTCTCTCGTCTTCTCACCTGACTAGTGCATTCCTCCTTTATTGGATTATAGAAAGTGGCCTTTACATCAGCCGATCCCAGGTAAGTATTGAGGGTAAGCTTGCGGCCATTATGTTGCCTGAAAACATGGTGTAAGGATAAAACTACAAACTAGAATAAATATAATATACTGCAAATGGAACATGGTACCACAACCCAAAACTATTCCAAATCATGACATACCTTGTGTAAAATTCCGTAAACGCCTCAAACGAAGAGCACGCTTGTGGAGGGAGATGGCAAAGCGCGGTGACATTCTGTGTTGGCCACACTCCCGAAGTCAGAACTCGCATTTGAATCTCACATGGGTCACGATCACGAGGGTCGCGCTGAACAAAAGTGAACGATGAAAACTTGAACACAGTACCATATTATACCATATAATTATACTATGAATCCATCACGATTCCCTCTCCTGCTCGCCATTAGAGCTGCCGTTTTTACAATGATATGCGTCATTTTTTTTAGCTACAATAATAATTATTATTAGAGTAGAATAACACAGTACGCAATTATGAGTAAGAGTCTGAGTACATGTCAATGAAACTTCACTTTTCAGTGTGAGACGAGGATTGAATTTTTTTTACATTACTTGTCAAATGTCAACAAAGAATATGTCGAAATGACAGACATAAAAGATTCCGTATAAACCACAAACCACTCACCTGACTATTCACGTAGTCTCTGAATCCAGCTTGTAGAGTGGCCCAAAGTTCTCTGTCCTTGAACATCAATTCCAACTTCTGAGTGTACTGATATCCACATTCAGTTTTCAGCCGGCTCACCTGAAATTATACCTCAATAACATATCCCAAACAAATTCGCCAAGCCATTGGGAAGTTTAAAAGCTCGTCGTATTTTGCTCAACACGCTCCCTTGCATCTTTCCTGCTCCTGCGGATTCTGTGAATATCACATAAGGCAAGTTTCTTCTCCTTACTTTAATAACATACATTGCCAAGTTGAAAATTTGGTTCAAAATACAGTAAGAGTACAAGAGTACAAAATACAGTAAGAGTATACGAGTAAAATGCAAGGTCCGCCCACCATCATCTTTTCTGCATCGTCAGAAACACTTCGATCGGTGAGCAATCGTTTCGCCAGTGATCGCTTGTAGAAACTGAATGGATGATAAATGAAATCCAACACATAGTTTTGCAAAATAAATAATGATCAGCAGCTAGAATATACACTCTCTCTCTCTTCAAGCATAAACCTCGCGACATCAAAGACAAATTTACATGAAATTCAGAAGCTGTCATTAGAACACTGGAATGGAACTCTCGCGACCAGCAAACATGAACATTTACGCGTATTTAAAAAGTTGTCCTGAAACATTGCGTTTCACTAACACTAACACGGTTTCGAGGCAGATGAAAAATAGTCTAACTCTGGTCCTCAGGCGCGCAGCGCGGAAATGCGTAGCCGCGTCCGCGGGAAAATATTGCAAATTTGCATTGAAAAATTCGAAACACAGACACACAGAGAGAAACTTCTCTTCTGTGTCTCCGCCTTTCCCATGTTAAAAGGCCATCTCTTTTCCGCGGACGCGGTTACACATTTCCGCGCTGCGCGCCTGAGAACGTAGTAGATAGCGAGCGATTATAAGTCTACACCCCCTGCTTGAGATTTAAATATTACATGAAATCAAAAACCCACTGTTCAAAGAGATCCTTATCGGACAAGAATCGGAACAAAGTCATTGCCCGATCAACGGCCTCGTCGATTTCAACGTCATTCAGAACACGGTTGCCCTGGAAATAGTAAACACTTACATATTCAATAACAATTACTACAAACGTGCACATCGAATAAGCTTCACGAACAATTGACCTCAAATGAAGTTTAGGCTGAAAGTACAAAAACTACAAGGTCGGTAGCAAATTTTTCGCACATTTAACTACCATAAACAACAATTTTCTACTTGATGAGGCACACAAACACTCACCACTACATGGAACTTCTTTTACTCGCTTAATACGCAAGTTGACATCCTTTGGTTCCCCCTGAACCGTCTCTTTTGTAAATTATATCCAAACAAAGTAAGCAAGAACGAAGGATACCTTCTTGAGTTTGTCGTCCAAGAAAGCAGTGAGGTGTTCAGCTGCATGTGAGTTCAAGTTGATAAAATGTTCGAAATCAGAATGTATTCGGTTCTTGAAGTCTTTGTCCTTGTTGAATGCAGCCACATTCAAATGGTCACAACGCTCCTTCAGTTCAATGAGGCGCTAAAAACGAGCACTTGTTAATGTTTGGTTAAAGCGCAACAAACCGGCCGGTTTTTATATTTGAGAGAGAAAAAGTATCACCACGAAGCTCACAAGGCCACCCATTTATGAAAAAACCAACCGAAATGTACAAAATGGGGTCCTTCTTCAGCTCCTCACTCTGTAGTGCCGGATTGGATATCTCGTCTCCCTGTGAGCGAAGCCAACCGGTCACCGCGTTGCAGATCACCTAGATGTATCGAATAAATTAGGCATGCATGATGCATCTCATAATTTTGGGGAGGTGATTTAGACTAATTTGCACACAAGTCATTACGGATCGGGGGTGACCGTCCGCATTTGGCGGAGTGTTTACAAGAATAGACAACATACAACAAACCCACAAAATAAGACTAAATTACTCCCTAAAGTGCTACAAAACAAAAGTAAAAGGTACGGAAGCAGAGCGTAGAAAATGAGAAAAGTTGCTATTAAACTCTGAAAGGGACAAGAAACTCAAAAGCATACCATTCGACCCTTGTCCACACGTGAGAAAATTGTGTACATCCTTCGCATATCCTCGATCTGCAAAGCATGAGAAACTGAGATAGAACGAAAATATAACGAAAAGGAAACAAATTATAAAAGTGACACACCACGCGCGTCTTCAGTCTTCATACAAAAAAAGTAGAAACAACATAATTAATTATTATATTTACTAGTTTACAGGGTGTAATGATAAACCCATACAACATAAATATAAATACATAAACATATTTGCTAAATGGATTGACTCAAGGTTTGTCCAAGCAAAACAATTCTGGTTTTATTCCTTTTTCAACAATAGTCCAAAGACAGATTGCAGTATGTCAAGTCTCGTTGCTAATCTTGTTGGTCATCTGTTTGCGTTATATGTTCGTTTTAATTTTTTCATCCTCGGATGCACTATTTAATAAATGAATAAATATTACTTTGTTATCCTCAAGCATGGCAACCACACCACTTCGGTCCATGTCCACCACTGTTTGCATGTGATTGGAAATCAATTCACGATCAACCACCTGAATGGAAAAAATATATAAAATAAAAAAATTGTTGCAAAGGAAACGTGGACAATAAAAGTCTCAGAACAAACCTCAGAACCATAACACGAAAAATAAAACATCAAATAAAAACCTACATCAAGTAATTTCTTCCTTGTTTCCTTCTCCAAAACCCGATCCGCTCGACTTGATTCTTCGTTTAAATATTGCTCCACCTAAATCAAAGTACTTCAATCAATAGCTATAGCATGCTTCAAGGCCGGCTAATAATAATTCTATCACGAAAAAAAATTGGTGACTCACGGCTCACAGCGCTACAAATAATATACTAGGTATAAAATACAACTTACAACACAAAAATTAACAAACTTATATTAAAATAAAATAAATGTACCCGTTGAATATATTCAGAAGCAGAATTGCTTTGCAGAAGTTCCTGACCAACAGTCATGTAAAAGTCGGAGGTTTCCTTCAGGAAAGGCTGTTCAAATTCATCGCCATATATGGACAAAGCAGATAGCATACTGCACGCGTTCTTCACGGAAATCCTGAACAAAAGTTGCATAGAAAGTTCTGCACCACATACCCATATTTCTGCATCTCCGTAAAATCATATATTGCATACCAATAACTATTTTCGCCCATTAAACAAGAAGCAAGTCTTATAGCTGTGTTACATCCATTTAGGTGGTAGATTTTCCATTCAGGATCGTGAAGAGAGTACCTTTTCTTGACGCGTTACATCAACACCACACGTATATCCAAAAAACAAAGGCTATAGTAGAACAACAAACCAGTCAATCTGCTGTCCTTTTCTCTCAGCCAGAATCAGGTCCAACATTTCACGTCGCAAACGATCGTTGATGCCATTGTGACGGATAATCTCATCCCTGTATAAAATAATATTTGAACATGTAAAACTTTCTCATACACTCACTTTGTGACAAAACCGTACAGCACGAATTACATACTTCTGGATTTAATACATGTAGTAAATACTTTCCAAAAGGTTCTAATGTTTTCCTTTAGGAAAGAGGGAAAGAGCAACCTTAAAGAACAGATCGTGGTTAGTAAAGACAAAAAATACGGTATAAATCGTATAAAACTTTATGGACGAACCGACCTGAAGGAACTTAGTCCCAGATTGTAAACTCCTTCCACTTTATTCGCATTCACGTAAACACGGTCCAAATACATGAGGATATCACGGATCATCACCTGAAGAGGTTAGAATAATAATGATTAATCATTAATATACTATTACTATTATGATAATGTTTTACTCGACAAAACTGTACGTTGCATATATTTTTCTCATGAATTTTATGTGTACGTAATAAATTATTATTAATTATGATAAGAATAATCAATAATACAATTAGAATGTTCTACCACAATTTTACATTTACACGGAAATGACAGACAATGAAATAAATGAAAGAACAAACCATTGCAATTGTATGATCACCCCAAACTTCGATGATTTTGTGCAGAATCCGACCCGAAATCATTGCTTCCACTGGTGGTCGCACCTAGAAGCAAATTTTATTTATATAATGGCCCATGGTATACATTCAGAGAATAAGTTGTGGGCATAATTGATGATGAACTCGATGTGTTTCAAAAACCGGCGGTATTTCGCTTTAACGCAAAGGCGAGAGAGTAAAATAACCAAACCCACATTGTTCTGTAAATGATCTTCAATTGTCTCACGCAATCCCGTGTATAATCTATCGCCGTGTTTGTGAAGCACCTGAAAAGAGTAAATTAACTAATATGTGAACAATTTGGAACGAAAAAGCCAAACAAACATTGGGCTTTACTTTTTTTTACTCTTCCTATCAAGACCTTTATATTAAACACAATATACGACTCGCCATTGTGTATGCATTTCTGTAGAGTTCCTCAAAACTGAGACCCGAGTTGTTCTTCCTTTGGATTTCTTGAATTGCTTTCTTCAGAAGTTCCCAAATTTGTTGGATGTACTTTTCATCCATCGCAGTCTGTAAAATTTAGAAATGAAATATTTTGGAACTATTACAAAATCCTACATTATACCAGCACATCTGAAATGTTTCAATGTAAAATCCTGGTTCTGTTGGCTGCCTGAGTGAGCGCATGTACAATATTTTACTTAAAACTTTCCAAAAAGCGAAAAGCACATTAGGACAAAATAATTCGAATAGGAAAAAGAATGGTATGCCGAATGCCGTATGCGACACCCAAACCTCCGTTATACAAAGTCCGGCGGTGAACTTACTGGGATGTCTTCGTGATGAACATTTGTAATACTTCTATTTTCAAATAAAACATTCTGAAACAATCATAGCCACTAACATTCCTCCGAGAATGCTCGCCAAGAAACTACTGTGAAAAGTGCACGACAGTAAGGCCAACGCTCGTAAACAATAAAATTATTCTGTATATGTCTTTGTAGCGGAATAAATCATAAGCTCACTTTGAAACTTGTACCACAATTGAATAAAGGTGCACGCTCTTGAAGCGTAAAAGATTTATTTATTTATTCAAGGGAACCACGATATCTTAATTCAGTCAATCAAGAAAAGAGCTGACCTTGCTAGGAAAGCGGATGGCCGGTGCTCGGTGCTTTCCACCATCCATCCCGTTGTATGAGAGGACACTCAGCGAGCACGATCGACAAGTGACACCTAGAAATAGCAAGAAATTAGAATTTTGCGGAAAGTTTATTCGCAAAACGACAGAACGTTTCATAAGAAGACAGGCAAAACAAAGAGTTCATCGTTCTCAACTATTGACAGCAATAAAAGCTCAAATTCAACGTAAGGCAACAACTTTGATGAACGAAGAAAACGCACACTGGACTGCAGGACGCACATACACACGCGGAGTTATCCACGGCGGAACAGACGAATATGAAAAAACTTGCGAGTTATCGGAACCGAAAAAATATAAAAACTTCCGAAGATACCAACGAGAGTCAGAGCATACGAAGGTACCTCCAAACTTTGGAGTATGGTTGTTAGCGCTCGCTGATTAGCACTACAAAGACAAAACAAACTAAATAAACCAAAACTTTATGCAGCTTTTTCAAGTTGCCTGGCAAAAAAAACGGGGATCAATACCGACTACGCGGTTAATTCAAATTACAAAGAATATATATCTTGGTAAATAGGACTGTGCCGTACATTAGCCGAGGGCGCGGCCGCCCACTAAATTAAAATACTCCATTATTTCCCTCATATATATCCGCTTGCAAAAAGAACTTAACCAGTAGGTACAAACTCACTGAATATATATGAAACAAAGTGTAGAAAGCCATGATTCGCGTTGCGGGAACCTCCCAGGGTGGGGCGAACTTGTCTCTGCATGTCTCTGATTCGTGTGATCCCCCTCTTTCTCTCCCCTCCCACTGGGAGGCTGGGAAAAGCTGATTTATGCAGTGAAGAGCTGATTTTCTTATTGTTAGGTAAAGTTGATCCCTGCTTACTCCAGTGGTGCTACAGTAGTGTTCTAAGCAATAAACAGTGTGACAACGATGTCAGATGACTTCCATAACAACCACCCCGAGGTTATTACCTCCCCTCCCACTGAACATCTGAGCATCTGCTGAGTGAGAGAACACTCGACAAGCTACCGTAGTCCCACCCATGTAGATTTTTGGACACGCTAAATCCAAAGATAGTCGTATTGCTTCGGGGTGATCTTCACAAATATCACCAAAATTCTAAGTGAAAATGATAACCCCAACAGAACGTGTTTTCCCGAACATAGGTTTCTGACTACGGTAGCTCATCGCGCACTCTCGGGGTGAAAATTTGGCGCGCGGTTTTTTTATAGTAGTTTAGGTGTTTTGGGTGGTGAGACATTTAGCAGAGCTTTTTTCAATTTAGCAGAGCTTTTTCAACCGGGTTCCAAAACAAACTTTTCCTTTAGTTTGTCTTGAGAAATAGTTTATAGAACAATATAACTATACACTGAAATTGCCATGCCTATTTCAAGTGACCCCTATTTTTGATAATTCCATCTGATTCTCCATGCCAAATATAGTAGGATACGATATTTTTCTAATTTTCAAGCTCAAAATTCACGCAGTATTCCGCAATTTACCATAGCCAGTCACACTTTATCGCAGTTGTCACGCCCCTTCGCGCTAATTGGGCAATATGCTCTATTTGGGCGTGGCAATTGCGATATTGGCCAATCAGCGCGAATGGGCGTGCTAACCGCGATAGTTGGGTTTGACTAGCCAGAGGCCGTTTTCACCAACATTTACTTCTGTCAAAAAGGGTACTTCAGTCAAAAGCGCGCGGTACTTCCGGTTTCACCAACATTTACTTCTGTCAAAAAGGTACTTAGGTTAAGTACCTTTTTGACAGAAGTACGCCTATAGCATGGGAGGCGTACTTAGACCAAAAAGGTGGAAGTATCCCCGTGTTCGGTTTTTTTCTCCATTATGATAGCTGATTAACTCAACTGTTTAATAATTGTATGGTTTTATGGTAAATATGCTTTGTAACATTAGATAACAATGATTTCAGTTTTTGAAACAAATTTCACATATTAATAAAGTGATTACACTCTTGATTATTTAGCTATTTCTTGTTTACATGGTAAATAACTATTGGTAATTACTTAGATGTTTAGCATATTCGTTTCAAAAACTAATCTAGCTATTATCCAACGTTTTCCTTCAAAAAAAGTAAATGTTGGTGAAATCCATCAAAAAGCGTGTTGCAGCGTACTTCAGTCATAAATTTACTAAACCTAAGTACCTTTTTGATGGTCAAAAATTTATGACAGAAGTAAATGTTGGTGAAAACGGCCTCAGGTATCTGACATGGTAAGTTGCTGAAAAGTGTGTGAATTTTGCGCTTGAAAATAAGAAAAATATTGCATCCTACTATATTTGACATGGAGAATCAGATGGACTCCTGTCCATTGAAAATACGTAATAGTTGATACTCAAATTAATAGGTAGAGTTATGTGAGTTTGACGCTTGGTTTTGTAATTTATACATGTTTGATTACTGGTAAGAACTATGTATGGTTAAAGCGAAATGCTAGCCCCTTTGGAAAATTTGCGTATGATAAGCAAAGCCTATGTATCCTATGCTAATTTTGTACTATCGTCCACGGCAATCGTACAAAATTAGCATAGGATTTGCTTATCATATGCAAATTTTCAAAAGAGGCTAGCATTTCGCGAGATCGCGAATGCACCGTTTCCTCACAGCAAGACTTAAATTTATTTTGCACACAAGCGAATAAGCGTACACCAATAATTAAAAACAAATTAATACATCAAGAGAAAGGAGAACATAAGCAACATCCTAATAATGGGACCGGCCATCTATGTGATAAGCACGTGATACAAATGATAAGGGTCTCACTTTCGACTTTTGCAATAAAATATAAAAGGAAAGTTTCTGTTAAATTTGGTTCTGAATGGAATAGCAATTTTTTTAATGAAGGAAGTTTCATAATTATTATACAAGGTTTTAAGCTTGTGGCGAGGATTCTTCTTGTGGAGGCTTTTGTTCGTATTCAGAACATACAAACGTGAGACTCTTCCGGCCTTCCAAGCGATTCAGGTCTCTTTCAGTCGTCGGAACTTTACTAAAAACATCTTAATTTTATAAGTGTATAGATGAAAACTGCACTGGCGACTGGTCATGTATTCACTAAAGAAACTCCGCGGCGGCCTTATGGCGCTAGAAAAGTAATGCGGCGGTACGAGGTGTATAGTACTAATCGTAAGTTGGACATTTATTAGCGGTGTTTGGAACACACGCTACTTAAGTTAAACTCATACATGTTCAAGAATATCAAGCTTTATGAAGTCATATTTCTAATTTGGACAGTTTCAATCCAGACCCACCCTGACTTATTACGTGCCAAAATCAACTACGGTCCCTACGGATAGATATTTTCATATTTTATAACTTCTAGATATTTTCCCTTTGTTACTTCTGCATATAAATTATTCAAAATGAACAATTGTGAGTTCCCACCAGGTACAGTTCTTTTTAATAACCATCTCGTGCACGTTGTCGATTGGTGTGAACGGATCAAATTGTTTCGCCACATCTATCAGCATGTCAAAAGCTTCCACTTCTCGCTGCACTTGCGTCTGTTGTCGGCTTTCGCTGTAAAAATGGAGTACTGACTTTCCATAATTTGTCAAGTTCCGATAGTTTGCTAATTGTTCTCTGTGCTGTGAGGACTTCGTGAAAGTAAGGCAGTTTTTGGTTCTGCGAGCCCGCAGGAAACAGGACAAAATAGAACAAAATATACTTATTGTTAGACATGCTTAATTCCACGTGCAGCATGTCAAATCTCATTGCTAATTATATCGGTCATCTGTTTGCGGTTATGTGGTTTTCATGTCGGTCGTCTGTTTGCGTTTGTATGTTCGTTGTATTTTCATCCTCGGATGCGCACCTTTTGCTGTATTTAATAAATGAATAACTAACAGTTTTCTTCTATAAATCATCATTGAGAGTGAGAGAAGCATCATAATGCAGCAAATTGACACCACTACTAGAAGAATAACTCCGGCGAACGTCATTCTGAAAAAGTAAAAAAAAAGATCGTTCTTCACAATCAGCTGTCCACTAATTGAAATTACCATAAAACTTGAATTTCATACTCCATGTTTGTTTGCATTATGCAAATTAGTACGAAAATATTACCCAATCACACCTAAACTACCGTACTCATTGAAATTTCCTGAAATCTGTACAGGTTTACTCCACCATTCGGAGGCTCATTTTTCTTATTTTCGCGACCGACCTGTCCACAGTTGGTAGTTGGCCGGAATAGAGGGGGTGGAGTCGGCAACTGTGCGTCACCGCAAAAGAGTAATAAACGCACTATTTTTTGCCCATTTTAGCGTCCAACCCCCTAAAAGTCAGTATACTGTAGTTGATTATATGTGATTTAGCCGTGCACTATTAATTTAAAAGCTTCAATAAAAGAGTGTAAAATACGTTTACAGTGTTCTGTGTGTTTAAAATCGTCAAATTTGACAGCAGTGGAGTTTAAGACCATGATGTGATGTTATTCTAAATCACTACTGAGTGATTCTAAGGCAATACCTTCGCGTGCAACTGATAATAACACATGATCGAAATGGTACTTTATTTTAGTCATACAAAATTGTTGCTGGTAATAAGTATATGTGAGTTAGGTTGGAGCAGGGCTCTGGATTATGACGGACAGAATAACACAATGTTTGACCATCGTTCCGGGTACTCTCCTCGGCTCTATAGTAGAACTATCTTCTCATGGAAATCTACAGTCTAGGCATCCCAGAGCATTTAGGCGTCAATGGAAGGGCCAATCGTCCCATGGAAATCTAAAATATTGGTCTCCCGACTGTCCTCCATGTGTGTGACGACAGTCTGATAAAGCTGGCATCAGCAGTTTCTCGATGTTATTAGAGCCATGGCCGCCATGGGAAGTGATAGCTATACTTTTCGGTTGGCATTCTCTTGGGCTGGGTCCTTGGGTCTCTTGGGACGCCTATCTTTACCTTAAGTGGGACGGTAATTCCACAATATAACTTGCAGGTATGCGTAAGTAAATAAGGCCACTCTGCTCTGTCTCCACGAACTGATTGAATGCAACTGCATACGCATAGGTACTTAGGTACTAATAACCTCTCACACTATGTCTAGGCACTAGGAGGCATTGTATGTTGCATGCAACGTAGCTTGGTGACCATTCGGTGATCATTTGGTAACCAGTCCACGGCGGATTTCGAGGAAGCTTCTTCGTCGCAAAGTCCCCAACTGTTCACCAAATGGGATGGCCAACGAAAAACAGATAACCGTCATCAAATGGTTTCTCCGTGCCCTATGACCATTCCGCCAAGAGTCGAACTTTGGTCAGTTATTAGGCAGAGACCTCTGTACCCACTACGTAAAATTTAGTGCAATTTTAGACAGAGATGCATGCGGCTATCCACACAGGATAAATCCGAAATTATGTAGCTGTGAAGAATTATACTCTATCTAAAGTGTAAAACGGTAATAGAGTATGTGAATTCAGGAACTTGAATCACAAAAAATCTTTACTTTTCCATATGGAGCAATGGATATTGAAATACGAATGTTATTTATATTCATTTATGCAGTTATCCACGGAAATAACCCTTTAACAACAGTCCCTTGCACATTTGAGTTAGCGCATGCTGGATACGCCGCGCGGTTTGACATGGTACATAAGCCGCCCGAAGAGTGGGCGCCTCCCCATTTTTGTCTGTATGTAACTGTTTTGGTTTATTTGTGCGTAATAGTACCGAATTAACCCCAATACAGTTAAATAGACTTACATTTGTTACAAAGTAGTAATGTGGCCTCGATTTTATGGCTGTAGTTTAAAAAATAAGCTTAATTTTTAGCGAAATTCGTAGAAAACAGACAAAAATACAGATTATTGATGTTCTCTGAGAACCAAAATACATTATTATGGTTTTATTTTTTCTAATGTGTCAAAAAGGGCTGTGTGGATAACGCTTACAAATTTTAAACGGTTTCGAGAAGCATTGGTGTCAGAAAACCCTCAAAATTTGCCAACACTCGGTCGACGGCCACATGGATAGCAAGGAAAAATAAACTTCCGGAAATTTTTCTTGAAAACTACAAGTAGTTTTTAGGTGCTGACTATTAATAATATGTTCAAAACACTTGGAAGCATCCTGGTAAGAAGTGTGAAGTTGATCCGTGAAGAATTGGCCCCAGGAAAATTATTCAAAATTTGGTGTCATTTCGAGCGTGGCAAGGAAAAATAAACTTCCGGAAATTTTTCTCGAAAACTACAAAGAGATGTTAGGTGCTGACTATTTGTAATATGTTCAAAACAGTTGGAAGCATCCTGGTAAGAAATTTCAAATTGATTCATGCCGATTTAACCTGTTTAAATATTCATCAATCTAGGGCTAAAATTGACTTTTTGCGATTTCTCCAAATTTCAAATAATCCCGTTCCCGCCAAAAACTTGGTCATTTCGGATGCGGTCGTACGTTAAGTCTACCACCCGAATTTTTGCCATTTTTCCAACTGTGTGTCGTCGTCGTCGTAGTTGTTTTGCTTGCTTATATAAAAACTATTTGGTGTAAATTTGTTTAGTTTGTTCGTTCACGTTACTGAAATATGGTAATAGAGCAATCACCCTGAAGTCCCCCATGAAGTTTCGAAAATCGGCACATTGAAAGTGAAACAAGACTTCGAGTCAAGAAATGTAGTCTTTTACTTCCACTAATAAGCACTGTATCTACTTAATATATTATGGAAAATCTCGGAAAAAACTATGGTTTGTCTTCCCTAGTTATTTATTGAAGTTTACCTTTTGAGCTTTTTTGTTGCAGATGTCAAAACTGTACTTGCCGTCTGAACTAATTGTGCCATCCTCATCGGAGTCAATTCATGCTATTGGGTATGTATTGTTTTTATTTTATCATGTTCCTTCAGAATGGGGAACTCAAGTGGTATTTAGCCGTTGAGTATTTAACGTACTTGCACGATAGAGACCCAGTAGTTCAATTACGCACAAATGTATTCTTCAGTTGCGGCATTGCAAAAAGCGATGAAGGATTTACCTGTTGTCAAGCCGGTCTATTACGCGAAAGCAATGGGAAAATGTGGATTGGTGTCCATTCTCGAAGGTTAGTCACGACAATCAATGTTATTTCTCGGAGTTCATACTTTACATCAGTGTTTTCTCATCTGATTGCTTTAGATATGTCCCACAAGTGGGAGACCGAGTGCTCGGCGTTATTTCTGGAAAGATGGGAGAATATTTCAAGGTGTGGGCGATTCTTTCTCCATTTGAGCAATTAATATTTATTTATTCGATTACGCATATTTTATTATGCATCCATTTCAGGTCGACATTGGTTCCGCGCATCACGGGCTACTTCACTTCCTCAATTTTGAAGGAGCCACTCGTCGTAATAGACCAGATCTGAAAAATGGAGATATGGTCTATGCTCGCGTTACCAAAGCATCTAGACACATGGAGGCTTCTCTCACTTGTGTGGATGATGAGTCTAGGTATTTCTTACCTCTAATATTTTTCTTCACATTGGCCATGACCATTCTGTGCTTTGGCTGAGTGACTGGGTTTCAAAAGCATAACAAAAAAACATTCAAGCTAAACTAAATATACAGAAATGCTTTGACTCTTGACACTGACAGTTTCTCCTAAATCAAAGGAGTCACCCAGAAAAATCTAGAGTGTCTTTTGTCTTTTGAAAAACTCATTTCTGCGTTGTGTATTAGTGTATTCTGAGTGCCCATTTCACAAAAAAAATCCCGTTCCTTATTTGCATTTAACCTATCCATATCCTTACCTTTTCAGAGCGCGTGGTATGGGAAAGCTGACCCAAGGCGGTCTTGTATTCAAGAGCCCACTTCATTTGGTTAGAAGACTATTGTCTCCGAACTCAAAACTTTTGGAATTGCTAGGTGAGTAAATTTGAATTGTTTTTATTTAAATTTATTGATCTTTCACTTTCTGACATTTAAAGCCGTATAACGGCCAGTTTTGAAACTTATGGAATACACTGTATTCCGATATAGTGTGTGATAATTACTGCACAATTATTAGACTGATTATATTAATTTGCATACATCATATTCATATGATAGTGTACATGTCCCAAATACTTTTCAAAAACTGGCAGTGTTGTCGCTTTAAATGATAGATTCAGATTAGAAAAGGATTAAAACTGGGACTGTCCCTCAATTTCGGCGTATTTTTGTTTATCTCTTACGAATAATCTTTTTTTCAGTTATATTTCCGATTTTCTCGTTTTTTTAGGAAAACGATACAAGTTCGAAATTACTTGTGCTATGAATGGGCGAATTTGGCTGCGAGCGGTGAACCCAACACACATTGTTATCATGAGGAATATTATTCTCAAATCGGAATGGGTGAGTGAATTTTTAATTTTATCGAATTTTGCAACTCACTTGTATTATTGGCTCATTTTTTATGATTAACTAACACTAGTGTGTCTTTATTCACACAGTTCTAGGTATTATTTTACATCATATAACACTGATATGTGTTTATTTTAGCATTTGCGTTTTTAACTTAATTTTTCTGTTTTCTTCGTATGTCTATATGTCAAACAGCGCGTCTTGATTTTGCTTTTATTCTGCTTATCGTTTACTCTTTACCAGCTATTAAATTGTATGTAAAGGTTGTTTATGTAATTGAAAGAATGCGGAATGCAAGTTATTTAGGTGATCGAATCCGATGTAGCAGAATTTATGGAGAAGGAAATCGAAAAGTATGACTCTCAAAATCAACACATGGCAATGGAAACTGATGCGTGATGAGTTTGCCTTTATAATGAGTAATCTCTTGTTAATAATTGGTTAACTGTTATTTTCATCGTTTATGTCTAAAACTAGTTATATGATATTGTTGTTAGCTGTCATTGACAGATTGTTGTGAATTTTTGGCTTTCTTATTGCTTGTTATGAAGTTAAAGTTATAAATCAAATAAATTTTTATTATTAATACGATCACAGTTTTGTTTTATCTATCATCGTTTATCAACGATTTTATATTTTGTCTCACTTATTTTTCAAAACTTTTATTCCGTTAGTTGATTGGCATTATTTCGCAAATCCTACGACTACGCGTTTCTATAAAATCATTTTGAGTTTGGACTTTCAGTAAGGATATTATAGCTGTTTATCTGTGCGCTAGTGCGCTTGTGTTGTAATCGTTTTTGCTTTGTCGCTGCACATGAAAACTAAAAAGCGTAAAGTAAATTTACTTTTTATTTATTTGCAGGATGGGTGCCGAGGGGGACACTTCTCCTGTGCAAGCACGCCGAGTGGCAGACCGTGAGGAATGGGAGGCCTACTGGAAAGTGAGTATTCATTCAGTGTTGTAGTATATAATTTCATTTGAATAATATTGCTTTTCAGCTAAGAATTATTGTTACTGTATCCATAGTGTATTATGGTGGCATATGTTTGCTAGCTATTCAGATCGGATTTTAAAGAAGAACCCGTCAATGCGCCTGTGCAAAGTTAAGAATTCTTTTTTTACCTTCAACAGCCGCAACATTTTACGTTTCAGTTGCGAGATCTGGATTCACGTGGTACTTTCTACCCCCGATTCAAATACTTCGTGCATAAGGCGTTCGACAAGCCGGCCTCGTGGTTCAGAGGTGATATTTTGGACCTAAATATTGTAGGGCTTGCTTGTGAAGTGTTGGTGCGAGCCATTTGTTGCTTTCAGTTTCAGTGGTTTCGTCCCTGGATTTCTGCTGGTGAATAGTAAAGTCTAATAATAAAGAATAGTAAAAGTAAAGAGTATATTTTATGACTTATTTTGAAAACCCATTATTTTTGCTTCTCATCGAATTCTCGAGCACTTTTCTATATTTGTCTCCAAAATGGTCGTAAGCAGTGGGTTATTTGACGAATGAGTTACTTATGAGGAAACCGGAACCGTGGTGTAGGATTGGATAATGTATCTTTTTTGCCACCCTCTGTGGTGTGCGCATTATTTCATTAAGCAATAAATGTTCAATGTTTAAAATGTTTCAATCATGGCAACTACAACGAGTCAATTACAGAAAGCGTTGTCGAGCCATTGAATGACAAGAACCGCCTGCCATACTACCACAGAAAGCTGAACCGTGTGCCAGAAATCGACGAGTGTGGAGTCAATGATAAGGTTGGTCTTACTTTACGAAACTAGTTTATATTCAGATGTGTAAATGTAAGCCTGTAATGTTTACTGTTCACGCACATGTCAACCAATTTTTTTTATTGAATACACTAGTCGTTTGAAAGACTACTGTATACAATATCCTTTGTGTTTTGTCAGTTTGGTGGTCCTTATGAAACTAGAATAGTATCTGTGTGTATTATATATTATATTTGCTCTTATTTGGCTCCTTTTGGGAGAAGATAACTTCATAGATCTTTTTGTTATGTACCAACAATTGGTTATATTTGCGTATCTTCTCGCATTTATTTTTTATTCCCTAATCCCTTAAATGTATTCGACTCTTACCAGGCGGCATACTTCGAAGCCAATGAGCAATACCGACTCGACAAAATGGTCGATGGATTCATTCTGCAAGTGAGTTTTTAAAATGATTATTAGTTAATTAAATGAGATTGGCGAATCTTGTAACATTGCAGCATTGTGTTCTTATTTTTTATCCTTCATGCCGGGTGCCGAACTCGTTTGTTATTGTTGTTGTTGATTTCACTTGTTTCTTTATGACACTTTCAAAACATCGCACACAATTTGCATTTGTTTTTCAAAGCGATTCTTTATAGATTCTCAGACAAAGAGTGGACCGTTGCATGCTCTACCACAACCCGGATCACAGCCCCTGTGTTCAGGTAAAATAGTGAATAGTGAACTTTTTTGGTCCCTACCTAGAGAGTGATTATGATTGCTACTTCCAATGTGGTCATGGACAAAATGTGGCTAGTGTGCTTGGCTGTGTTTTTGGCTTGTACATATTACACTCATGGAGCTAGGTAGGTGTGGTTTTTAAGGGCGCGTTCGGGTTGCTCTTTCCGAAAGGAAAACATGCAAATTTATCGTTCGGGTTGGCTGTTTCCGAAAGGATTTAATGCTTTGAGAAAGCCAAAAATACAGTATGAATTTGCATGTTAACCATGCTAATTCATAAATTTGCATGTTCAACATGCAAATTCATACTGTGTTTTTTGCTTTCTCAAAGCATTAAATCCTTTCGGAAACAGCCAACCCGAACGATAAATTTGCATGTTTTCCTTTCGGAAAGAGCAACCCGAACGCGCCCTTAAGTAGTAAGAAATACAGTTGCTAGGAGAGCTATCAGATGGAATTGTATAATTCTTCTTACTCATTTTTAGGCAATCGAGGACATGGAAGAGAATGAGTTGAATTTCTTCATCAAATACGGAGAATTGGGTGGAGAGGCTGATGTGCGTGACGCCTACATGAAGCAGAAACATCGTCTCGTCTGGGAACGAAGGCATCCCGAAATTATGGAGGCTAGGAAAGCGGCCCTTGCAGATCATAAGGTTGGATATTATTTGCCAATTGTGTTATCTGTGCTTAGCTTCTCTTGTATGCTTAGTTCATCAGCTTAGTTCCTCTTTCTTTCGTTATTTGCGCGCTTTATTCTCTTTCATTATCACTTTTGATCTGACGTCAAGATATGCTGACTTTGCGTGTGAGGTTCCCCCCAAATAAGAGTGCGTTGATAAATAAGAGGGTGCGATACGATCAGCGTAAGACAAAATGAGAGTGAGTGTAAAGAACGAAGAACAAGACTTGGAATACCCTAGGGGTACAAAGAGGCAGGGGGTTCCCCCTTCCCCCTAAATTTTAGGGGGAACCCCCTTTTAGGCATGTTTCTTGACCTATGCTTTTGATTCCTTATTTTTTGTTCAGGTATGTTCAAACCCTGGAAGATTTTGTAAAAGAGCGTATTGCGCATACTAGTTTTACTAGTTGTGGTAACATTGTGTTATGTGCTTTTACTTGTGTATTTATGACCATGTTGTTGAGAAGCAATTTCATTGAAAAGTTGGAGTCGGTCAGTAGTAGTAGTGCTGATATTACAGCAAGCCTTGAGCTTGCTGGTGGTTTCTAACGGGAAAATGCTGCTGTTTTTCGTTGTCGGTATTGTAGAATCCTCCAATTCAGCAGTGCATAAAGACGGGTAACTAAACCACAAAAGAGTTTGGTGAAACATGGAGTTTTGGTGGTCCTTTTTTAGTTCTTTATATGCATACATTGCAGGAGAAGCTTGCCAAGGGCGAGTTTGACTACTCGTTCTGGAAGAAGGGAATGTTCTATCAGGATAAGAAGAACTACGAAGCTCCGTATGAATTCCATATGTCCAAGTCGCCACTCGAAGGAGACAAGCCACTCTCCAAGGACTGGGAGTACTACAAGAAGGTTTGTAGTTTGTAGCAGAAGGTATTCCAAGGGTCTTGGATTGATGTGGGCAGTCGGTAATTCGTCACGTGCGTCTCCATGATGCCTCAATGCTTGTTATGGGATGACTTGTTTGTTTATATTAAACTGTGTGTTTTGGATGTTTTGTGCATGTACATTGAGCAGACGTTACTCATAGAATATATTTGTCATATTATAGCTTGTGTACAATTGATATAATGTATATAATATAATGTGTGTAATGTATAACTGCTTCAGGTTGCGCAAGATCCCGAATTCGACAAGGAGCAGGGCAAGAAGTCGTCATTCAGCCTCTTCTAAACTATATAGGATGTCGTTTTGTAGTTGCAGAGTTTTTCCTTTCGAACCTAAGTTCTATGTACTTTTATTGATAAATAAAACGTGTGACCGAGACTGTGCCTGTTCTTTGAGAAATTGTTGTTTACGCAGTCGTGTAATACTTGAAATTATATCTGCATTTTGTATATGTCTGTGTGTACTGTCTTACGGTAGTGTAGAGTGTGTTTGAAGCGAAATTGTGCGGGGATTGTGGTGTGTATTTCTGTACTTACATAACAGTTATGCACTAAGTTTCCGATGAATAATATTATGGGGATCTTTTAGGCGTACTTTAATGCATATTGGTGTTAGATACTATTCGTTCCAACGATGTTTTTTAACTTTGTCTCTTGCAGCTTATTATGTTGACTTCCATTGTGCGGCGCATTGCCGCTACAGTACCCATAGAATATGTACAGGGACAATATCACGGGAAGAAACGTGAATATTTCTATTATATAAACCATGAGGGAATGCTATTCCTGGATGATTCAAGAATGAAGAACTTTACGGCTGCGTATAAAGGTTGGTTGGAGTGTTCTTATCTATTTAGTGTGAGAGTTGTTCCTGTAATAAGTCGGTTATGTAGTGAGTCGTAATTACTATGTATATGTTTCATTATCATCTAGCATTTTCTTTAGATGTTGACTTTCTAAACTTCTTCTACAAACATCTGAAAGTGAACGATACAGAACGTTTTCCAGTTGAATTTCCGTATTGGAGTCGATGTGGTCGGGAGGTGAATTTGTTGAGGTTTGTTTACCTTTTACAGTAATGTTGAACTATAAGTATGAGTGTAGTTTCTTTATAATTACAGACAAGTTGAGACAAGAGAAGTCTAGTCATTCTGAAAGAGACCAGCTGTACTTATTGAAGAATTGATAAGAGATGCTCTGTTATCAGACGTACTGGCGGGAATTATTGTAGCTTGCACTAGGAGTAGATTTACTTGTTCTTTTCCTGTATGTGTTTTGTCATTAATACCTAATGGCCCAAATTGGTAGTGGATCATGACCTATGACCATATAATTAACTCATTACTTGGTTTAGATGCGATGACCGTCCAATTGTTTATACAAAAGTTCTTAACGACGGTACTTCCTTTCAAATTGGCGATTCGAAACTGCAGGTTCCTCTGGATGTGGGTTATTTGTTGTTGTTTTGCTGGCATGATTACCCGTTATAATATGCTTTATAATCTTACCAGCCGTTCGAAGAGCCCTACGGGCTCTTCTCCGACTGGAGGAATAGGCCTTCGGCCGATTGTTTCCCTATTTAAAAAAAAGGATTGCTACAATTTAAAAAGTTAACTCTCGTCTCTTTCTCCTCCCACACATTCACACGTCTCTGATTGTGGAAACGTATAATAATCAGGTTGGATCACCACTCGTCTAATGCTACCATGCAAATTTGCTACTGAAGGTGCTGTATGTAGGGCAGAGGATTCCTTGTGATAAGCTTGCATAGCTCAGTAGGTAGAGCGTTGGACTGTGAAGCGAGAGATTGTGTGCTGCTGTGGGTTCGAATCCCGCCAGCGGCAAAGATTTTGTATGTTCTCATTCGATTGTGAATAGAAAATTTTCTTTTTCTTTATGAAAGGATTTCGTTGCGTGCATACAAACAAAAGACCAAGTAAACTCTTCTCCTTTATATATAAAGGAGAAGAGTTTACTTGGTCTTTTGTTTGTATGCACGCAACGAAATCCTTTCATAAAGAAAATTTTCTATTCACAATCGAATGAGAACATACAAAATCTTTGCCGCTGGCGGGATTCGAACCCACAGCAGCACACAATCTCTCGCTTCACAGTCCAACGCTCTACCTACTGAGCTATGCAAGCTTATCACAAGGAATCCTCTGCCCTACATACAGCACCTTCAGTAGCAAATTTGCATGGTAGCATTAGACGAGTGGTGATCCAACCTGATTATTATACGTTTCCACAATCAGTGTGAATATGTGGGAGGAGAAAGAGACAAGAGTTAACTTTTTAAATTGTAGCAATCCTTTTTTTTTAAATAGGGAAACAATCGGCCGAAGGCCGATTCCTCCAGTCGGAGAAGAGCCCGTAGGGCTCTTCGAACGGCTGGTAGTTAATAATATGACTTTCGTTGTGTAGTCTGATGGGGATACTGTGTGATGTGATTCCTGTGTTCTGTGTGGTGTAGCGGAATGGTGTGGTGTAGATACAGTAACAGAACACAATATGCATATCATAATTGGGCCACAGGGGAAGTCAGAGATGTTACTACTAGTTGAAGATCATAGTAGTTAGACACCTGCTTGTCTCCTTGCAAGCAACTCTCTTCGCTCTGACGTGGAGTCGCGTCTAGGCCACGCCTCTCGGCGCCAAGCATACTAGAGTGAGGGTGAGAGATAGTATGACAACCAAAAAGCCCGTTGAGATACACATCACTATACATAGATTCCGTGGTAAGGTTAGATTGTAGTGCCATGTAATTTACGTTTTGGTATATATAAGGTTTTAACTTAGTCTCCCTCCGTCTGTGCTAGTATATATCGAGTTTGCAGCCAACGAAATTGTTCATGATGGAGAATGGCCGACTGTATCATCCATCTCACTTTGCATCCTATGGCCTGGTGAAGTCGATTCTAGCGGACACGGTTTTCTTCCCTTGTTTCGTATTTGATTCTGACGGATATCCCAAGCAGATAAGGTGGAAAGGGCAATTGCTTGATCTAGTCAATGGACGAGGCTTGTCTTAAGACTATGTACTTTAAAGTGATATGGCACGTGGTTATGTGTAAGTTGTATTTCAATCCAATCCAATCTGTACAGAAAGGAAAGTACACAAGTTGCATATAATACTGCACCCACGTCCAGATCACATACCTCGTTGAAGGAGTGTTTAGTAGTTTAGGTTAGGATTAGTGAGTTCGATTGTTCGATAGGTTTAGATCGTTGCGTTTGGTAGACTGGTAGATGGTAGACTGGTCTTATGGTACTTTATTTAGTGCATTTTAAGAGTTTCGTTTCTTTCTTCACCCGTGATTTTCATATTCCCGTGTATGTTAGTTGTACATATGATAACTTATTTGTTTGTACATAGTGTATATGAATTTTGTCGTTGCTAGTCGGGTGTACTGTATGCTTTGCTCAATAAAGAGTGTATTTTGTATAGAATTCTGCTTTTCGACCGATTCATTGGGTTCTCGTTCCCATATTCTACCTATCCACTGTTTAATTGCTCGCCGTGATGTTTTGTTTTATGTATTATGCTGGGGCTTAGGCTTAGTATTCTTTGTTTCTTTGTATTCAGTGTTACCGATTGTGGTTTGTTTTTTACCCTTGTTTGTTTTCAGAATCGGAGACCTTTTATTAGAAGCGAGATCTCAAGGATAAAGATTACTCGATACACTTCTCCGTATCTATGAACGCGGCCATCGAATGTCTCTCCGTACATCGCAGGTGGAATATTTCATATGGTTGAATGCTTATGCTTGAATTGTCTAGTGAGAGTTCTGGTTCTGGGATTTGAATTTATTCACAAATTCGAGCATTGTATATGTGAATTTATAGTTTATTACTAGTTCCAAAACCATGTGTTATACCGCTTTAAACGTTCAGGTTGCCCAAGTACACGCTTGAATTGACGGTTGAAAACCATGTGTTATACCGCTTTAGAACTTCAGTTTGCCCAAGTATACGCTTGAATTGACGTTTGAAAACAACGTGTTATACCGCTTTGAACGTTCAGGTTGCCCAAGTACTCGCTCCACGGAAGCCGTCTCGTTTGAAGGATGCGAATGTTTCTGTCCCTTCTTCGAGAAGTCTATTCAATGACTCGTCGGTGGCAGATGTCGATTCTGAACTATTCTTCATATCGCCGAGCCAACTGAAGACTGACCGCGAGAAGTTGCATAAGGATGTGTTCAAGGTATGTAGTCTGCTTCATAAGTAAATAAATCTTTTACGCTTCTAGAGCGTGCCCCTTTATTCGTGCCTCGTGCCAGGTATCTGAGCAGTGTTATTATGAAGTGGTTGTTCTAACGGCATGGGTATAAGCTATTTCAGCTGTGATACTCATACTCACTGGACCAATTCCATCCTACAAAAGTAAATAAGTAGCGCACATGAAACAGTTTGTTGAATCCGTTCCTTCATTTTCTCTAATTTAGATGTGCAAAAGTGCCGGCTTGTGCCCTATGTCAATAAAGCTGGACCGTGTATTACGTGTGCCAGAAAATGACGGAAACTTTTACGTTTTACATGAGTTTGAAGGACCGGCGTTCGAGTATTTGAAGAAGAATAAGTGCAAGTAAGTGAAAAATGTTGTTTATGTCCATCTTTATAGTTTGTTTTATCGTCCTTTCTTACAAGGGATGACATATACTAGGTTACGTAGTAATTTATATGGTATCCTACACTTGAAACTTGAATTACATGACACCATGTTCACCGATGTTGGCCGTAGTTGGTATTGTAGTGGTTTAAAGCGAAATGCCAGCCCCTTTGGAAAATTTGCATATGATAAGCAAATCCTATGCATCCTATGCTAATTTTGCGCGATCGTCCACGGCAATCGCGCAAAATTAGCATAGGATACATAGGATTTGCTATTTGCTTATCATATGCAAATTTTCCAAAGGAGCTGGCATTTCGCTTTAATGTCTTTGAGCATCCAAAGATCAACCATTACTGTTTAGAGTGATCTCTTCGTTTTTGGTGCGCGAGTGTCTAAGACTTGAACGAAGTTTGGTGAAGGTCAATGTTCCCGTGTATTCTTTACACCTGGAAGGCGCCAAAATTTGTTGCACGGGATTCTCGGTGGAAGAACGGGTGGGTGGATATGAAAACATGTGGTTGTCCTTTAGTACCAGTATATTGGGGTTTCCAAGTATGGTGAAAACTTACAGTATTTTGGAACTACACTATAGGAGAATATTTTTTTAATTTTTCATATTATATATGCATGCGTACAGAAACCGGTAGTTTTGACAGAATCACACCTCACACCGAATTTTTGGAATATTTGGAAAACCCATATAAGGGTCCGTAGATTGTAATTGCACGTTCCCTTGCTATCGTCATTCATGCTGTTGTTACCCTAATAGCGTTGGGTACACTGTGGATCCGTATTTATGAAACTTGTTTTCAGGCACAGTTATCCGATTTGATCTTTGCGATGGGTGGAACATACAGTGGCTTTTTCAGCGAGTCGTGTACTCATTTGGTTGCGGAGAAATACGATTCAGAGAGCAAGAAGTACCGAGTATGATACTTTTTTTGTATTTCCTTATGTTGAATTGTTGTGTTTCAAACAATCTATGAAAGATAAGATGCTCGTGGTCTCGTGATCTCTTCCTGAACTTTTTCTTTCTATTCGTTTTACTTATGTATATTTCACGTAAACACATTTCATTGTTCATTGTTTGTATATCTTGGCGGTCCTTCTTTAGCGATTGAGTAAGCTGCTTATATCATGCCTTCCATTTTCCGTGTTCGCCGTTATGGTTGAACATAATGGGGTTACTGCTAACCTCAAACTTGGGTAATTAAACCTAGTGAAGTGTTTGTGCATTGCCAGGTGGCAGCTCAGCTGGGAAGGCCGGTAATGGACCGAAGTTGGATAGACGAAGCCTGGAAATTGGCATCCGCACACATTCCGCGTAATTGTACTGCGGAGGAGTTCGTCAGTCAACACAAGATGGCGTTGTTCAAGGGGACGGTGGGGATTTGTACTTTGTACTTGTACATGAATTATGAATAAAACGTTATTCACACGTGCCATCATGATACATAGATAAGTGCGTGGAATCCATGGTTACTGGTTTCATGTTCGTTTAGTTCTTTTTAATCCTACAGTAGGATCCCACTTTTATCCTACTACTTCCTTTTTTATTAACGACGGACGTCCCCATGAAGAGAGAAGCTTTTCTTTACTTCCTTTAGATCCTTTTTAATCATACTACTCCTTTTTCAGTTGTTTGTTGCACCCAGTCTTACTGGTTTTAGTATTTTAATTTAGTTCTTTTAACCCCATTTATTCCTTTTACAGCTAATCACAAAGACGAATGTCAGTCAACAACAAATGATCGACATGATCAGGTTGATTGAAAATTATGGAGGAAAGTGAGTTTTCTTTTCCTATTTGTAAAACAAATGCTGCAAATTCAGTACTAAACCTCTTACTATTTCTCTTTCTCCTTCCTTGCACGACTTGCCCATTGTTTAGATACTCTGGTGCCCTGAGCAAGCAGTGTACGCATATGATTGTAGAAGGTACAAGCGGACAAAAATACATGAAGGTTGGTTGGTGTGTTTTGGTTAATTAATTCAATTAGTTGTCACTGACTGTGGGCTGAAACTGGCCCTCTTCAGCTTAGCTCTTATCACTGTTAAGTCATTAGATGTCTGGAAGTGTAACTTTCGACTTTCGATGCAGCCGTGAGTTCTGTTGAGTTCGTAAATGTCAGTCAAGTCATGTAATCATTTAGTCTGAAGATGTTTTGTATTAGCGTACTGTAGTTTTGGGTGCGTATGTTCAGGCCGAATTTTTTGACCTTTTGCAAATTCTTGTATGTTGTTTCAGGCTCGTGAGTGGGGCACTGTAAAACTAGTTGATTTGAAATGGCTGGCCAAGTCAACGGAGGCCGGTTATGTGTTGGCGGAACAGAGGTTCGACCCAGAACGGCACAGGTGCAGCACACCGACAGCCGCCGGAAAGGGACTGGAAGACCTTGAGTTAGTTTTACAAACTACGTACGACAAACTCCAGCTGTCCAGCTTGCGTGTGTATTCCATGGAAGACCTTGAGTTAGTTTTACAAACTACGTACGACAAACTCCAGCTGTCCAGCTTGCGTGTGTATTCCATCATTCCATGTTCTAACTGGTCTGTATTATAGCATAAGTGCAATCCCCGGACAGCACACGGGCAAAATTAGCACACAACAGGACGTGTCCATGAATACGACGAATAGAACAGAGGGATTGAGGACACCGGCAACTGATACACGGTATGTCTTTTGCCTTAAAGCGAAATACCGACCGGTTTTTGAAACACATCGAGTATACCAGCATTCTTATGTGGCTCATGCAAATGACCATAAATTAGAATAAATACATGGGTTTTCAGTCCTGCAACGTCTCGATCGCGGTCCTCCATTGTTCCAAATACGATTGAAAGGTAAGCCGTCTTGAATGACTTAGTTCGTCCCCTGGACACCTGAAATCCCGCCCACACTATTTCTCACACACACTCTAGGCATGTAAATAGAAGCTGCGACATTTAGGGTTACGGTATTTTTGAAACTAATGATGTTACTTGCTACGCTAGTTTGCTCTTTCGTATTGTTGTTGTTGTATACAGCATGTTACTTTTACAGTTAAATTGCTATCTAAATTTATTAAACCATATTTTTTTTGACCAATTTAAGAGTAAAATCATTATGATTTTAAAAGAATTGTCTCTTAAATTAACAGCAGCCTCCTCTGATTCCTTGATTATAGCATGTTATTTAGGTCATCCACATCATTACGTCGAGTGGAGTCGCGCTTTCGGATGCAGGATCAATCAGGTGCACCCCCGTCGACTGCTCTTATCAACAGGAAATTGAGGGAGCTGGAAGATCCGATAGAAGGAGTGGACGACCGACTTCTCACGGGATTGTATGATCATTTGGAGGTATTTAGTTGTTTAATTAGAACGAAACCACCATCCGAACTAGCATATTGCATACATTTGGATGGCGGTCTTGAGCTCGTAGCCATACCGATTGGAATGTTAGGAATTTTGAAAATCGAAGCGTATCATAAATATATACAATTTTGGGAAACATAACATAAATTTGGATGGTGGTTTTGAGCTTTTCCCGACAAGTTTTATGCCCTGTTTATAATTAGTTGCTGTGATTACAATCATGCTCTAATTGTAAGAGTATTATGAGTGTGTTTACTTACAACTTCCAAATAAAGGTAACCACGTTGAGGGGAATGCCATGTTAGGACATGTCAAAAATTCTAATGTTGATATTGTGAGAATGCTCAAAATTTGCGGATAATTGTTATCAATATCTATTGTTGTGTATTATCTCTCTTCTGAAACATGTCGTTGTTAGACGTTTTTTTTTGCCTTATACCTTAGTATGTGAACTGGTCCTGTCGCTAAGCGTAAGTGGACCACCCACATTTACACAAAGCAATTAAACACTAATTCTTGTTCAGGGTTGTCGTCTGTTTGTTGTCGGTGCTGCTCCCGCATCAGAATTACGGTGGAAACGTCTGTTGAATTGTCTCGGAGCAACCCGAATTGGACACATTTCGGCGACAACCATTGTGATTGTAGTACGAATGAGAAGTGAGTTCCATGCTCTTTTTCTATTTTTTTTTCATAGAATATGTCGATTGTTACGTTGTTTTTGTACGGGTGTACGGGACGTGGATGTGTTTAAGTACGGTTGTCATTTTGTGCATTGTACATAATATTTCGAGACTTTTGTTTATCGGCTGTGTATTAACGATTACCGGTGTTTGTAGGCACCGAAGACGAGCAAACTATTAAGAAAGCTGAAGACTTGGGAGCGATAGTTGTTACAGCTTCATGGGTGATTTCGTGCCTCAAGGATGGAGAGTTTGTGCCAACTGATGGTTAGTTATATTTGAGATGGTGAAGTGTATGTAAATCATTATTAACAACCTACCAACAAATGAACCTTCAAATGAGTATAACTGTGTTTGGGACATAAATATTAAGTACATTTCCATTTTGCACCGTATGGAATTTAATCGTGTTTATTAACAATCTTTTAAATTTAGTGTCTATCAGCCCAAGTTCGTAGCTTGTTACAACTGTCCTACAGTTTTCCTGTTATTGCAGGTTTCAAGTGGAGCTCTCTGGTTGAGAAAGTGCAGTCTGAAATGGAGAATGAGGTGCCAAGAGCAAGTCAGAGTGTATGTACGACGAGTGCTATCACAGGTAAGATTGGTAGAATTGCATATGTTTCATTGGTGATATTTGTTTGTATGATGACGGTGTAATAGTAATAAACACGGGTAGAATTAGAATTTCAAGATTTCTTTGGTGATACTTGATTGTATTATGAAGGTGGTTCCGGGATCCTTTTTGAATTGATCGGCACCGTTCAAACATTGTTCTGTGTCTTGCTTGGGGCTTGGCCACTTTGTGGTTATAGTTTATAGTTTTCGAAATCGGTGACAATGTCCCTTTGAAGGTTTATTTCGATGGTCGACTTCCTTTACTTTCAGGCGTTTCTCCAGGTTCCCGATTAGTTTCACATGAAATTACTGATTCGATGCCGGCCGACGAAAAGTGCCGAACCGAGAGTTCACTTCGGGTAAGTACTTTTATTGGTTAGGTAAAGCGAAATACCGGCCAGTTTTTGAAACACATTGACTTCACCAGCATTCTTATGCAGCTTATGAAAATTGAAAATGAACATAAATTAGAATAAAAAATAGAGCTAAATTCGAGTAAATTAGCATAAATACGTAAGAATTCAGTTGTCCAGGATGAGTTCCAAAAACTGGCCGGTATTTCGCTTTAAATTTTTCTTATGTTATAGCCAAATTGGGTGAACTAATTGTCTAAGAAAAATAACAAAAGGATGGAGAATTTTCAATTACAGTTCCCTTTTTTTGTAGAGTAGTATGGCTGGTGGAACTCAGTCGGTGCTCCGGGGTGTCAAGTTTCGTATTCATTCGGATGGAATGACAGAGGAAGAACTGGGAGAGTGGAGGGAAGAAATCACTCAGGCTGGAGGTACGGTAGTTTTTGGGGTCTACGTAGAATGGAGATTACGGTAACTTTGGGTGATAAGGTTAGTTTAGATTGTACTCTGCAATGCATACTAAAGAATATAAGACTGTGAGGGTGAGGTGCACGTCAGAAAGTGGAATGTGGAATCAGAAGCTTTGTGTTGATATGAAGAGGCATTTTTTGAAGTAGTCTAGGATGTTATGGACAGTATACTACCCCATTTGTATGTATAGGTGTGCTTACAGAGTATGACTTACAATCAGTCTTTGTGGATCAATTGTATTCCTTTAGTGAACCTTTAGTGAACTGAACGTTGCATTTGACTAGACTATTATTTTTATAGGAGAAGTTGTGTCTGACATGGGCGCGGCAGCCCGTTTCCTTGTGTGTCCTCTTGTGGAATTCGGCAACCTTCCCAATTGTTCGACGGCCAACGTCGACGATATTGTTAGCCCGGTCTGGTTGGTGGGTATTTGGTTTAGTTGATGTGTAGTGGTCTTTCCCATAAAATATTTCTTAGAACTTTATACCTCATTGATACACTATCCCTAAGCTGGAAGATTCCAGTGTTTCATATTAACGTTAAATTGGGCGCATCTAGAACCATGCTGCAATGAAGATCATAATAATGAAGGGAACGTTATTATGATCTTCGTTGTAAGTAGTTTAAAGTTTAAATTGAAAGGAGGAAGTAGTTTCCCTTTAGCATCGAGATGGAACATATTTATAAATTAATTTTTTTTGCAGTACGATTGTATATCGCAAGGAGTGTTATTACCTCCGAGAACAAATCCTCTCTATCGTCCTGTGCCGGCTTGTCAAGGCAGTATGATTTTTAAGGTGATTATTTTTTCAATCTTTCCTGAGGCCATATTCACCACTCAATTCCCCGTGGGGATTCCCCCCCCCCCTTTTTTTCTCTGCTCGTCTCGTATTAGAATGCTATTTTCTGTCCCCAGGGAATATTTCCCCGAGGGAATCGTAGTGGTGAATAGGGACTCAGAGGTTTTTCCCCCGCTAGAAGATCGACAGTTTTTATTAGAAGAATATCGATTAGAATTCTTATTGATTTGACTGAAATGTGAGTGCTACTTATGGCTTCCATGGTTTCAGCTTTTAGGTTTTCAGGGCTCTCATGGGTTCACCTCTCCGGTTTTACTCTCTCAGAACCTGATTGTTTTGAGTTTCCATATTTATTCATTTTGTACTTTTAGGGATGTGTTCTATCGTTCATCTCTGTGCCAACTTCAATGCGTGAACCACTTTCCGAATTAATTACGCAGTTTGGAGGATCAGTTCAGAATGAGATCTGCAGGAGGGATATGGTAGGAGTTTCATTGGTTTGGTGTCCAATCTAGGGGAGCTTTTAAGGTTTACTCGGCGTGGGGGCCATTTGGCACTTATCTCAGGCGTTAGAGTGTATTTTACGTATTGTGTATAGTTTTGCGTAGCATAGTCCACACATGACATTAGAGCGGGAGCCTTTTCGTTTTCCGTCGCGGCCGTCTGAGTTCAGCACAAAAAGAAGCTTATGTTAGTGTGCCTAATTATAAGTACTTTTATAGAGATAAAAGGAAAAAAATATAATAGTAATATATAAGTGCAATAGGTAAAAAGAAGTAGTATGGCCCATACCAGAGTATGGGACCCAACACCAGAGAAGGGATAATTGTATTCTTTCTAGAATGGTAAGCGAAAGAGCACCCATCTGGTGGCAGCCAAGGACGACTCTCGGTGTTCGTGTGCCCGTGACTGGGGAGTGCAGGTGGTGGATGCGAGTTGGGTGATTGAATGCGTGGTCAATGACAGTAAGATGGCAGAGGAGATGTTCCCGATGAAGGTGAGCAATTAAGGGTTTTGGGCGATTGTTTCTGTCTAGTTTGTAACTCTAAACTTAGTGGGTTGGCAGTAGGACTGAGCAGTGTGCTCTTGATTCATGATTCAGCTGATTCATAGTAGGGTGAATTTTATAACGTGTCATTTACCTTCCCAATTAGTCGGATGGTTATTTGTTATCTGCTAAATCAGGTGTTAATGTTGGTCGACGTTAGTTTTATTCTATTATGTTGCTGTGCGTACGCGTTCTGTTTTGTTTCGCTATTGTATACTGTTTCGTATTCTGATGAGTTCGGGTTGTTCAGACATGGTTAGTGACGAGCGGCCATCCCTCCCTCACGGTATTCACCCCTATGTTGATATGTTTGGTGTGCAGCGTATTCTGATGAGTTCGGGCTGTTCAGTGATGGTTAATGAACAAACCAATTGTGTGGGCATGCAGTTTCTTATCCAAATAGTGTACCTGCTTCAGGGTGGCTTATTTGAAAGCTACGAGGGTCGCTCGGACGACATCTGGAACATGGCGGAGAGAGGGCGAGAATATGATGTCGGAACCCCTTCTGCGGCTGGAATATCTGAAAATAGACAAGATGAAGAGGTATCTGGGTTCTAGATTGTGCACTCCAGTTGTAATTAAAGCTATGTGACAGCCGGTTTTTGAAACCTGTGTTGAATATCTGCTTGCCATGAATGTATAATATGCAAATGCGTATGATTAGAGTAAAAAATTTCCAACCAATTCGACCTCGCTCACGTAATACACGGGAGTGAGTTTTCCAAACAACATTTCAGAAAAATGTAGTGGTTCTGAAAAGCACAATGTTTCTTCACTGATGTATAAATGCTTGGTTTTTGCTTCCAGTTTAATAAAGATTTACCTTTTTCAGCTCGTAAATATGTCTGTTGCTGTTGCCGAAGATGTACCGGAACGTGTGCAGATGTATCCCCTAAGTTCAAGCACTCCGATAAATCCAGCAGTAAAGGTTTGTTTGGTGTCATGTAATACATTTTTAAAGTAATGTTTAGTTAACAATACAAATGTATGTATGCATGAAGTCCTATGCCACAACGGCATCGTAGTACAAGTTTTGACAATTATATCTACATCTATTCATACGCATGCAATTTGTGTAATTCTATTTCAGCGTCTGCGATCGCAGCACGCACTCCCGAGTACTCCAGACACCCCAGAGTCGCCGATGCAAGTTGATACGCCATCAAAGTGAGATATTTATTTATATTTATTGTATTAGAATTGCACTTTTGACATTTCGAAACTTGAGATAGGATGACCGTGACCCATTTTTTTCGGGCACGGGTTCGAGCAGAGGCCACGTTAGGGGGTCACGAGCAGAGGTCACTTTACCTTAACATAGCTAGCTTTGATGAATTTCATTTTCACCGCCAACGAGTTGCATGAAATGATGAAATAGTTTGTGTTACAGATTCCTCAACCCTGATGTGGTCTACCATCCCAAGTTCAAGTTGAAAGGACTTACGCAGCTCATCGATAATCAGCCGAGTCCGTCGTCACAGCAGAACACTTCTGATGATTCACTGGTGATCTTTTCGTGTTGATTATCTAATTGTTGTTCATTCGTGCATGAATTGGCAATTGATAGCTTGTAGATTCATAAGTTTCATTGTTTGTCGGGTATTTAATGAAGGAATAACAGAACAGAACAGAACATAACATTTATTACGAACGTAAAATGTCGCACAAGATTTGTCAAGGCAATACCACAATCACAATGAATAACTATGAAACGTGAAAATGCAAATCTGAATAGCTACGAGCATAAAAAATATGGCATACTGTAACCGGCCATATCCCTGGCGCGGAAGCGAACTAACTGAACCGAAGAATGGAGGGCCCGCTAGCCGGACCGTGCAGGCAAGGGCCCTCTACTGGGTCTGGGAATAGCATGAGTCTTGCCTGTTCGTTTTGTAAGCAAAGCAATCTTTTAGTCTGTGTCGGCGGTCGGACGTATCCTGAACCAGGCAGTGGAGAATACGGGCAAGATGGCGCTGAATACACCGAAGGGGCATGCATTCACAACTGGGGTGAGAATTTGATTTTTACTCTGGCCCTCAGGCGCGCAGCGCGTATTATGCGAGCCGCGTCCGCGGGAAAAGATTACAAGTTTGCATCGAAAAATTCGAGGCGCAGAGAAACCCATTTTCTGCGCCTCCGACTTTCCCATCCCCATGTTAAAAAGCAATCTCCTTTCCGCGGACGCGGTTTTGCGCGCTGCGCGTCTGAGAACGTAGCTGTGTGACATCGATGTTCCATTTTGATGTGAGAGTGAGACTCATGTTCAGGTCTTATTAATGACAAATAACCAGACCACCTTTTTTGTAGAGTCCGGCGTTGCTGCCTGATGAGGATGGGCAACCTGGACAACCTGGAGGAACGTCTGCAACTCCGCGAACAACAAGGAGGCGAAGTAAGGACATTTATTTATTTGTTTTCTCTTTAGTATTATTTCCCTATGTTGACATGTGTTTACGAAATTCGCTTAGAAAGAGTGCACCATCTTGAGAAAAGATTTGCTTTATTATTGGAAGTTTGGAAGAATTCCCGTTTTACATCGTTCTAACTCTTGCAGGCAACCTTGCCACACAAGAAGATGCTCGGCAAGCGTTGGCACGTGGTGTGGACTTGGTGCCGCCCCCTAGGAAGAACAAGAACCCTGCTGAACCTGTTGTCGGGGACAAGGACAAGTTGAGAAGAGAGTTGGCGAGACAAATCCAGGAGCGGCTCGATAGACACGGTGAGATTTCGTGGGATAGTGTGTACTTTGTAGTTTGTTGCTGTAGTTTGTAGTTTGTGAAGTCTATTGGTAGTGAATGATTTGGTGTTTTATGCGTACCGCTATTGGCGAAGGTGGCGTTCAAACTGTGTCTGAAGTTTTTTTGTGTTTTGGAGCATAGTCCCACAGTTCCCACTTGTAAAACCCTTTGTTCGGTGGTCGATTATGATGACTTACTCTGATTGGTGTTACAGAGGAAGTGATCAAATCAGATGTCTCGCAAACGACTACCTCATCCACAACCACTAATGGACGGAAGCGGAACAGAAGTTATGTTAGTGATAGAAATGAACCTCACGTGAAGAGGGCGTCAAAGGAAAACGCGGAAGGACGCCCGTGCACAGCGCCCCAGAACGAGCAGCCTATAATTGAGTGGAATACAGAGTAGGATTCTGATTTTATGTGTGTATTTTTTTGTTTATGAAAATGAGAGTGATTATTGATTGATTATGATGGATGATGGATGTAACGGTGTCTTATTGCTATACAAATAAACTAGTCCTATCTACTATGGGTCTAACCTTGTCTTTTTCCGTTTATTGTGAGAATATCTATGATTTATTATTATGTGATCGATATTTCAGCGCTACTGGATCGCAACCGATTGCCCTTGAGAATGCATTCGGTGATAGTGTTCTTGAAGTGACGGCCACGGGAAGGACGCCTGTGCATGTGGTAAGCTTTTCGGTAGTTTAGTTCGCAGGGGAAAGTACTACTGGTGCTTTTGATCCTGCCATTGATACATTGTAACTATGTAATTGCATCTCATAGCTGAATCAAATCACTTTGTTGGTGTGTCAATTTCGGATGTTTCGGAGAGTTTAAGAGCAATACTTCGGAGTCATATGCAGAACTTGTAGAATTCTCGAGGTTCTCCAATGTCCAAAGTGTCACTACTCTAGCCCTCTGAAGGTCTGAAGCATTGATTGAATTATTTACAGATTTATCATTTCAGGTTAGAGAGCGCCGCTCGGTAACCACTGTCCTCACAGAGAATGTGGTGAAAGATGAAGAACGGGCTGCTAATAAGGTACATTGAATCTCACTAACTTTATAATAAAGTGGTGTTCTGTACCAAGTCATTAGAGCGATATAACGACCAGTTTGAAACGTATTCAGATGTAGGGTATGCAAATTACGGCACAACTACTGCACGATTATTAGACCAATTTGCATACAACATATGGGACATGCACCAAATACGTTTCAAATACTGGTCTTTTGTTCGCTTTAACAGGAGCATATCGCTACACACACGATTACTCTAAGAAGCGCAGTTTAGACTGGTCTCATGGCAAGTTCGTCTCGTGTCCCCAATGCTGAACCAATGAGAGCACCGCAACCACCACCACCTCCGAGTAGACTGCGACAACCGGCGGCACGCGCTGCTATATACGAGAAACCGGCTTCTGGCAAAAGCCGCGTGAGCGAGACGCGGGAGGTGGCTAGGCAGTTAGTTCAGGTAAGATATTTGTCTGGAACTCCAGTAACAGTGACACTTTTGTATGTATGTAAAGAATGCTTATTTCCACAAAGACCGTGATCTGAGAGTGCAGAATTTTTAAAGAAATGTTTATGAAGAAAATCAGCACATTTCTACGTGTAGAGATTAAGAGGTGTAATTATATTGTGCCCGCATGTGTTTCCAGTTTCTTATTATGTTATTGAAACTCATTGACTTTACCTTTCTTTCATTTTAGGACGCCCGTCCTGCAAGTCCTGTTCCTACACCGAAAGTGTTCGCTTTTACATCGATTACGGATGTTGACGTGAGTTGTTTAACTTGCGTGTATTCCTTTTCTGACGTCGAAATTACGGATGTTGACGTGAGTTGTTTAACTTGCGTGTATTCCTTTTCTGACTTCGAAATTACGGATGTTGACGTGAGTTGTTTAACTTGCGTGTATTCCTTTTCTGACTTCGAAATTACGGATGTTGACGTGAGTTGTTTAACTTGCGTGTATTCCTTTTCTGACGTCGAATCTTGGTTCGAAGCTTATTTTCGTGTTAAGGTTATGACCATTAAAAGGACGAAAATATCAACCTTTTTCATTTTGATCAAGAAATGTTTTGAACAATTTATTGGAAAACTTTGCGGATTGGGTCTTATTTTATTGATTTTCGATTGTTTCAGCTACTCGCTCAGTTGAAGGGGATTGTGGTGGAGTTGGGCGGTGTATTAACCGGCGTCGACCTCCTTCAGTTGAATCATGAGTCTACTCATTTGGTTAGCGGTGAGCTTTTTTGAGTTTTTCTTTTCCCTCATTGCTCGTTGTTTCGTTGTTTCGTATGATAATTAGTTTTTGGTTTTGGATTACGATAGGTATACTGTAGTCTCAGTCTCATGTTTGAAGTGCGCAAAATACACGGGCATACTCTTTGTTTCGTGTGAGATGAGAATTAGTTTTTTTTTAGCAAATAAGTGTTTGGACCCTTGTTAGTAGGAACTGTTGTGAAGCGGTTCGTCTTAGGGTATCCTTCTGATTGCATATGTGTTGATGTATGTATCAATAGACTATTCACAAAGTAATGACATAAATCGTATCCTTGCGGCCTGATTCCATCTTCCACCTATTGATTGATATGCCATGTTCTTTGCAGGCCGCCTGGTTCGTAACGAAAAGATACTCTGTTCTCTAGCGAAGGGATTGTGGATCTTGGGAATTGATTATATTACCGATTCGGCGAAATGCGGACATTGGCTACCGGTATGCTTTTCTTGTTTTTTTTTTCGGAATGGGCACTGGTGCAGGGCTGTTATGTGGCCAATTTTCTTTTGCGTCTCATTTTTTGCTTTGTTTAGAGAAATGTTTCGTAGACTCGATAAAAGAGCGCATTGCGTCCTTGTAGGGGTTTTTACAGCATCTTTAAAGGATCGCAGTCACTCCAAAAATCATCATTTTGCTTCGAGTTTACTTGAATTTAGTAAAGAATAAAGAAAAATGCTTTACCAAAACCGAATAATTTGAATTCCAACTCAGGGGCTGAACAAGTAGAAAAGTAGTTCTACTTAACTACCGCGGGATTATGAAACGTGTAGTGATATGCCTGCAGACCCTTGCAGTATATGTAAAGATATAATATGCAGATATTTGCCGAAATAATTAGCATACTCCTGATCGGGAAGCAGCTGTATGAACACGTTTCGTGATCCTGCGGTAGTTAAGTAGAACTACTTTTCGGTTTTGGGAAAGTATTTATCTCTATTCTTTACTAAATGCAAGTAAACTCGAAGAAAAACGACGATTTTGTAGTGACTGCGATCCTTTAAGTGTTCGAACGATGATAGATGTAACAATAATTGGCGCTATGCTAGTAGCCTGTGCCGAAATACTTGGCCCATTATTTCCAGCAATTGTTTTAGGAATCAGATTATGAGTGGGTGAAAAAATTCGAGCAAAATGCACATGGCGGAGAGCGGGAGAAGGCAATTGCGACATGTGCATCGTGGTGTGTTTTTCTTTGTTTTCTTTTTTCTTTTAGTTTTGGTCTTTTAGTCTTTTCTACGTAATTGTAAGTTGTACTGGTTACTCCGAAGCATTAGTTCACATTGTTAGCACATGGCTCCACCGTCGGGCGATTGTGTAGTGGAACATTAGTTAAAAAATATTAAACATTTACTAACAGATATAATCAATTATATAATTTTTCAATCATTGTACGTTACTGTAACTTTTTGAATTAGTTAAATTACAATGTTGATTGTCAAATGTCGAGGAAACATGTCTAGAAAAGTATAATGTTTATCTAGGTGGCGTGAAACATTGTCATTGGAAAGAGCGAAGAGACCCGGTGTAAAGGTTGGTTGGCGTTTTGTTCTGAGGTGCTAGTACTAGAGATTAGATAAAAATGTAGATTGAGCATGCATATGCAATTTGACATGGGAAAGTGGATCATTGTCTAAACGAAGGTTTCACAGAGAGGAGATATGTGTGCTATTGTGCGGTTGTTTTCAGTGATGTATAATCTTATTATATAAAGGAGAAGAGTTTGTTTATGACTTTGTCACGGACTTTGTTTATGATTTTGTTTTTATGTGCACAACGAAATCCGTTCATAAAGAAAATTTCCTGTTCAATCGAAGAGCATACAAAACTTTGCTCGCCGGCGAGTCTCGAACCCACAGCAGCACACAACCTCTCGATTCATAGTCCAACGCTCTACCTGCTGAGCTATGCTAGCTTATCGTAAGGATAGCCCTCTGCTGTACATAGCACCTTCAATGGCAAATTTGCATTCTACAATTTGTCGAATGGTGATCCAGACTCATACATTATACGTTTCCACAATCATAAATGACTTTGTAAACGTATGTAAGGGACACACGTTTCACGGAGAAGAGAGAAAGAGGAGATAGAGAGAGAGAGAAAATGCGTGACGTGAAAAAGAGGTAAGGAGAGAAATAGAAGTATCGTTTAAACGATAGAGAGAAGATTCAGAGACAGGGAGAGAGAGAGAGCAGAGAGAAGAGGAGAGTCCCGAGAGAGAAAGAGTAGGAATAGGAGTGGGAAGGTACGTACTAGCGGGAGAGCAGATGAAAAAGAGAACGAGGGTGTAGCGAGCGACAGATACAGTAAGCAAGCAATATAATTAGTCTTGCAATTAGAGGAGACATAGGGTCATACCTACAGAAGACAAATGTGAACGAGCGTGAGAAGAGAGGCACGAAGGGAAGCGAAGCAGAGGCCGAAAGAGAGCGCGAGAGAGTGAGAAAGAATGAGAAGGAGGAGAGAGAGAGGCTTACAATTAGAGAGAAATAGTAGGAATAGCGAGTTAAGTTATCTTTTTCCCTTTGTAGAAATTCCTTTTTAAATAGGGTAACAATCCGCCGAAGGCCTATTCCTCCAGCCGGAGAAGAGCCCGTAGGGCCCTTCGAACGGCTGGTTACTCATATTTGGATATAGCGCCATGTTCCAAGTTTTGCTTTAGTATTTTCCTTTTTCCTTTTTCTTGTCTACAAGGGTACTGTATACTGTTTCTTTTAGCTTGGCGCCTTTTCTGGTTGGAGAATGGTGATGTACACTAAAAAGACGAAGAGCGACTCCTTGTGGTGAGATTTTGTTTGTTCGAGTGTGTGTGTGTGTGTATATGTGTGTGTGTGTGTGTGTGTGTGTGTGTGTGTGTGTGTGTGTGTGAGCGTGTGTGTGGGTGTGTCTGTGTGTGTGATCGTGATCCATACGGCCGGTGGTGTTTAATTCATAATGAATAACTCCGTAATTCGTACGGTGTATGTCTGTGTATCTTTGCCTATTTACACATGTCACTTTCATCCATATGGCGATGTCTGTGGTTTTCGGCGCATTACTGTAGTTGTTTAGTGTATATTGTATATCTTGCATGTAAGTTGAATGATATTTGTGTTAGGGTTAGGGGTTTTTGGCATTAACAGAATGACAACTCAAGTAGCAACGGTGTATCTTTTGCGACAAAATGATAACTCAGGTAGCAACGGTGTATCTTTCACTTTTAAGTCGCGTTGTGTCCGAATGTGGTGGAGAAGCAATGCAACGGGATGAAGTGGAAGACTTGGCTGCCTTTTCACCAACACATGTTCTGGTGGATAAGCATACCGCGTGGAATTATGAGGTTAGGAGAAGTCTCAACCTTATCACTCACTCTGTCTCTCTCCTCTCTATCTCTCTCTCATCTCTCTCTCTCCTACTCCCTGACACATTTGTCTTTTTTTATCATCCGAAAGTTTTCAAGCGCATCTTAGCCTAATACACGTTGACAAAGAACGATGACTTTTCCTACAGTTTCCTACAACTTTTCTGTCCTGTCTCGGTTGTAGAGTAATTTTTTTTGTTGTTAGAAATTTCGGATTGTTAGCGAAAATAGTTATCACTATGTTTGAAACTGCTTCGATCATCATCAACGAGAACGCCTTATACATTTATTAGTGGTTATTTGGAACAAACACCAAAGCAATACTTTGCGCGTGGTATATAAGATGTTCAAGAACTACTGTACCTAGTTTGGGAAATTTGCTTATGATACACATCTCATGTGTATCCTATCATCCTATTTAAATTGTGCGCCGAAAAGTCCTCGGACACCAAATTCGCGTGGGATACTTATGATATGTGCATCGTATGTAAATTTCCCACATTAGCTACAATAGTGCTTTAAATGTATATTCTTTCCAGGAACTGGACTTGTTAGCTTCATTGGGTGCTCGGATATTCAAGCTCGACTACATCTCCACAATGTTAACGAAAATGGGAAAAGAGGAGGCCAGCGACTACCATCCAGATTATATCGATTGGTTAAGGGAGAAGAAGACGATTTAAAGTGGTGTGGTGCGTGGTTTAGAGGATGTAAAGTGGTGTGGTGCGTGGTTTAGAGGATATAAAGTGGTGTGGTGCGTGGTTTTGAAGCGTATGTTTGTAACTTGTGTGTCCTTCTGTGTATAGGTCATGGCTATGCAAGGTTTTCAGTGTAAATTTTTTCACTTGATTATTAGTTGTTTATTAGCAATCAAAAATATGCGCATCAAATTAATTGAATAACCGTAATAGTTCATCTCGTTGTTTAGTTCTATGATGAAAACGTTTTTTTTATGTTTATGAATTGTTTTCACATGTTGAGTAGCTTGTGCCCAGCTCTCTTTGATTATTATGCTATTTGTAAATCAGTTCCATGGTTTTGTTATTGTTCTTGTGAATAGCGTGTTATTTCATATTGTTTGTTGAATGTTTATGTTTCAAGTTCCGACCTTGTGCGTTAGGCTTTAGTGATTTAAGTTAAACGATCTTGTAAGGATCTGGAGTTTTATTGCCTTATTTGCTTTTTTATATTGTGCTATTTCTGTATTCCTTCTTTTCCTTCCTTTAATATTCCTGCATTGAACTAATCTACGGTGTTTCTTTCGTGTTATAATGATACTCACGTTCACAGTTTCACTTACTGTTTTGATTTATGTTTGTGAAATATAATATAGATAAAGTGTTTTCAATGAATGACTGTTTGTTTACTGTAAAGAAAATTCTGAAGTTATACTGTAAATAATGTGAGGGACAACGTGGGAGTTGGTTGAATTGTCGAAAGTTAGGGGTTATACAATATAGAAGGTTATCATTAGTAATGTTGTATGGTCTTTATGTGGATTGCGTGATCGACTTGTATATGGTGTGGTACACAAATTGTAGCTACTTTGATAGCGATTCTTCTTGGTCAGAAAGAAAAGGGTGCACTTTATATATTTTATTTTTGTCGCCGTGCATAAACTGCCTGTCTCTGGACTGGAAATACAGTATGGAGGAACGTCAAGATTTTATTCTGGAAAGCCCTTATCCTGATCTAATATTAGTGACTGAGCTATCCTTTACGGATCATTTACTGAATTCTGTGCAGAAGTTTGGAACGAAGATAGCTCTGGTGAGATGTTTGAGTTAGCTGTGTTATCCGTGAAAAGGCGCCTAATGTGTTTCGTAACTGAACTAATGAAATCAATTAATTCACTCTGATTAATGAGTAGTCAGTTCATCAATTTTATTCTTTATTTCCTGCTAAATCACTAAATGATTATCGCACTGCCTGCTGAAGTCTCTCTAGTGAGGACATATTTGGTTGGATGTTGTAGGTGTACTTAAAATATAATTATCTATCAATGTATACTGTATTTGAGAGCTAATGATAAGTCGAGTTACTTGTATTTCCTGGGGTCCGAATCCTGTGGCAACTGTGGGCCAGGATTCTGAAGCTAGCTACGTCCTAGGCCTATATCAATGCATTGTTTCAGTCGGACAGCCCAGTGCGTGTTTCTTACTCTTCACTCTTCTCTTTAACCGAGGAAGTTGTAGTTTCACTAAAGAATCTAGGAATCAAATATGGAGATGTTGTATGCACTCTTCTACAAAATTCAGTCGATTTTATCATTCTCTCACTGGCCACATGCAAATTGGGAGCAATTTTATGCCCTTTGAATCCGGCACTGAAGAAATGTAAGACTTCCTTGTTAAAGCGAAAGCTAGCCTCTTTGGAAAATTTGCATATGATAAGCAAATCCTATGTATCCTATGCTAATTTTGTACGATCGTCCACGGCAATCGTACAAAATTAGCATAGATACATAGGATTTGCTTAACATATGCAAATTTTCCAAAGGGGCTAGCTTTTCGCTTTAAAGCAAATGTGGATATATATAATTTTTGTAAATTGGATAAGATTGTTTTTCGAAGTTACAGTCAATTTAATATACTGTTGTGCTATTACTTAAAGGAACGCAGTCACGAATTTTTATGTAATTTTCATTAAATATAGGAAGTTATGAGAAAACATTCGATAACAATACCAATTTTCAGAAAAACAAACTCGTGGAGAGAATTCACTGAGAATAGGAGTTACTCGACTACAGTAGATACGCAATTGTCAGTGCAAAGGCTCATTATAATATAATAAATACCCTGCAGTGTTAGACAATTGTGATAGCTCCGTTAATGAATCCCGAGCATTTTCCGAGAAACTTTGCGTTTCCGAGGATTTTCCGCGGATTCTCCGAGTATTCTCCGAGAAGATTCTCGGAAAAAGCTCGGAAACTTTGAGGTTCTCGGGCCGAGCTCGGAAAATAGGCGGGCCGAGCTCGGGAGCCGTCTGTTTGTCCGTTTCCGAGCATTTCCCGCGGATTTTCCGAGCTTTTTCCGACTAAAAACCTAGTAGGAAACTAGTAAAAAACTAGCTGGTTTTTCCGCGGAAAATGCTCGGAAACAAATATCATAGAGGTTGTCACTAGTACAGGGTATTCACTCTTGGCCGCAATCCGGGCAATTGCTTTCACGCACATATTACCTTTGTTAGCGCGATAGCGCTAAATAGTTTGGGTTATTGTTATCCAGCCACTCCCATTCTCAGTGAATTATCTCCCTGACTTTGTTTCTCTTTAACTTCATATTGGTACCATATTTTCCTTCACACCTTCCTATATTTAAGGAAAAAAAAATGACGAATTTATCGTGACTGCGTTCCTTTAAGTAATAGCACAACTTTTTTTCCGTAGTTTATTTTCCAACAATTTAATTCAGATGAGATTCAAAAGTACACACAAATATCGGAATGCAAGTATTTGATTGTTGACGATGAGTCTCGATATTCAAACGATGAACTGATCAAGCTATCTAATGTAAAAGTATGTTTGATCACATGTATTGGCTGTCACTTATTAATTTATCTTATTTACTAAATGTTTGAATTTTCTTTTCTCTCCGTGCAAAGTACTGTAGCGGTACCGTCGATCACTTTGCACATTGACTTATGCGGTATCTATTGCGGTACTTGAAAGCGAATGCTGTGATTTATTTGGCAATAAGTTAATCTGATTTAGGAAGTGCTTAATTTATCACAACTCTTCACGGGCGATAAAAATCTGCAATCCCCTAAAAAAGTCACGAATGAGGCTGTGGATTCGGCGAGCCAATTCTCAGTCGAAGATACTGTATGTTTTTTTTGTCTATTCTAATAAGTATACTTATCTCAAATAATGTCGTTGTGGCTTTGTGAATTAAGTTTCCAATTTTCAGCTTAAAGCGAAATACCGGCCGGTTTTTGAAACGCATCGTGGACAGTTGAATTCTTATGTATTTATGCAAGGTTGCTCGAATTTAGTTCGATTTTTTATTCTAATTTATGTTCGCTTGCATAGGACGCATAGGAATGCTACGCTTGCATAGGACGCATAGGAAAATGTTTCAAAAACCGGCCGATATTTCGCTTTAACAATTTTAATACTATTTCATAATGAAGTATCTTTCTATAAAAGTTCATAAGGTTATATATATGATTTGAAGTGCTATATAAATATTTTACGCTGCAAGAGCGTGCACCTTTATTCAAGGGAGTTCAAATTTAAAGTTTGCTTATGACATGGCATGTTTCGCAGAGCTCCTGAGGCGACGAGTTCCAGATGAAAAATTGCTCGACGTCTTCGGGCTAGCGCCAGGAGGGCTATTGCATAGTTCCTATTTTTATATTCAGGCGTTCATTTTCTTTTCGTCCGGGACCACTGGGCCACCAAAAGCAGCTGAAATCTCCCATAGGGCACTCAATGCACTATTAGCACAGATAGAGTAAGTGGGCATAAATATAGATACACCTTTATTTATCCTTTGTTGTTGATTCTCCGGAACTTGGCTGTGCGCAGCTGATTTCATGTAGGTTGCTGTAATTTTTCTTTTTCTTTTTTTCTCGATGTTTCGCAGTTGTGATATACTTGTGGTGAAACAATAACTTGAATGCTCTGTTTGCAGTTTTCAAAGCAGTACGGCACATGTTTGAAACTTAAAATGGACACGCACGCTTGTCACCATAACTTTTTATAACTGTGTTTTGTGTCCTTCCTTACGAATACCGTATTTTCTACGTTGTATTCCGTTTATGTTTTTCATATTGTATTTGTACGAGAGCTGTCTTTCAGTAATAAATCATTTCACAACTTCGTTCAGCGCTGGCGCACCCACTATGTGTATGCTGAATACTGAACTGTTTTTGTAATCAAAAACACTGCAGTATCGTGAGTACGGTAGAAGTGAGTTGTGACGTAACACTCAGTATACTGTATGTTTTATTTTTAATCATACTTTAGAATGGTGAGTACGGTAGATGGCCCACTCTCCTGTGTGTCTTCTGATGACGTCGTCTTCGGAGTTCTGCCTTTCTTCCACTGCGGGGGACTATTCACATTGTATTCCATGATGGCACAGGGCTCGACGATTATCATCAACAAACGATTCAGCGAAGAACATTTCTTGAAGACAATTCAAGAAAAAAAGGTTGGTCTTGTGGTGTATTTGATGAATCTTTACCTACAGTAGTAATATTAATCTATTACTACTGTAGGTCTGCACAAGTGATGTATCCATACCAGTCGCATATATAACGCCGCCATGTGTTGATGTATTAGATATACAGTTGTCGTAACACACTAACAAAGGTGTAAATTTGGCAGCTGGGTAATTCTGGCGCGAGGTTTCGGCTTTCGAATCAGATCGGTGTGATGCCTTGCAAGCTCTACAAGCCCGTTTCCGGTTGCTACTAAATTATACAATTGCAATGTGTTCTACCGTTCTGGTGGTTTCACTAGTTTACCTATCCACTTAGGTATCATTCCTCACCGTGGTACCGCCTATTCTCGACTTCTTATGTGCCCATCCTCTCTGCTCTTCCTATGATCTCTCCTCACTCCGGTGTTTATTTGTGGGAGCAGCCCGGGTGGATCCTGGCATTGTCAAGCAGTTCAAGAAAAGATTCTCGAATGTGAATGTTACGCAGTGTGAGTTCTATTATGTTACACCTTGAAATTGAGTACTCTGTGTATGCTATGCATATGTATGTTATTTGGCTTCTAACCATGAGTAAGTGACTCTTGTCTTACCGAACCGACAGTGTCTTTGAGTTGAATGATTTTCAGTGTAGTGTTACAAAAATAATTGAGTCGTGTTCCTTCAGTATTTCTCTCCTCATATTTCCTCTCTCTCTCTCTCTCTCTCTCTCTCTCTCTCTCTCTCTCTCTCTCTCTAGCTTTCTTCTCGTAAAGTTTGAGGACAATTCGGATATGACAAGTGTATTTCCAGTATTCGGTATGACCGAGGCTGGAATCCTAATCTTCATGACTCCGACTGAGAATCCCGTGGAAGATAGTGTCGGAATACCACTACCAGGAATCAAGTTGGCTGTCAGTCCTTTGAAAGTCATCTAGTCTAGTAAACAATCAAATTAATAAACTACTAAGTAAAGACCAAAGTTGTACGGAGAAAGGACATAACACTATAGGCTCGTCCATAGCACAGCTACTTACGAGTAGTTGTCTAAGTAATGAAAAAAAACCAACCCTTCTTTATTCTGTATCTATGTACGCTGCACGGTGCTGTGGTAACTCCAGAGTTACGTGTTCCCCCATGGAACTTGGATCTACTAGCTTTAGCAGCATGTATTATTTGACTAATTCTTGATAATAGGTTCGTGATGACGATAATCGAAATGTTCCATTTGGAGAAACTGGTGAATTGTGGATTAAAACGGATGCTTTAATGAATGGATATAAGGGAGGAGAACGATTACGGTAGGCTTTCTAAAGTGCAAATTTGCTGTAAATAGTTCTATATGTCCGTTGTTTTCCATCCGTATTTGGTCGACAAAGTAGAGTAATAGAAAAAAAACAATGTCTTACTATATAGGAAAAGTAAGTGTATGAAATATAGAATACACAAGAGAAAATTTTGAACTAAGGATTTAGAGTGAAGAGATAAGTGAGCCATGAATTAACATGAAAGCATACAGTAGAGTATACCGCAACCGCACTTCTATTTTCTATTGATCGTCTTCTGTTTTACGAAAAGAGAGATACTCTAGATTATTGCTGAAAACAGTCGCTAAACTAAAGAAGAACAACTAACCTCTAATTGAAGAACTAACCTATGTACATCTAATTTGCCAACTTGTGGTTTTCAGTCCAACTGATTGGTTCGATACTGGCGACATTGGTTTTGTTGATAATTTCGGTCACGTGCATATTGTGGGACGAAAGAAGGAAATGATTAAAGTGAGAGGATGGCAGGTACAGTACTTGGTTCAGATTATTTGGCTACCGTTAAGGAAGGGATCTGGCAGTGCTTGTTGGCGAGGATGTCCGGGGCATGCGCCAAGGCGCGTGTAGTGTAAGCCCAGCTGGCGCTACCGTGGCACTCTTTTTGAAGTAGCGCTAACTGTTCGCCATACGTGCGCCATCTAGAATGCGCACCATACGGTGGGTCCGCTACCTCACACTGTCCTCCTTCTCTATGACAACTGCGCCAAATTTAAGTTGTATTGAACTTCATCAAACACAAATGTGGTTTCTCCTTTTTACAGGTCTCCCCATATGAATTGGAAGAAGCCATCAAGTCTCACTTTCCCTCTTCTGTCAAAGACTGTGCAGTAGTGGGGATAGCACATCAAAAAGACGGGCATACTCCCAAAGCGTTCATTGTTGGGGATGTTAACAAGGAGGATGTAGTCAACTTCGTCAAGGGTATGTTGAAGGCTCAGACCACGCTTTTCGAAATTTTCCGTGACCACAGGATTTAGGTAATAGCGACTGCGAAAAATGTTTATTATACTAAATGACTAGCCAACTAAGATGGAGTGCCTCGCGACACATGAATACTAACAACACGCATGCAAAACGATTTGTTAGTCTTTAATAAATTGCTTCTGGGACAAAGATCTGATTATTTAGATAACTTTGTTTCGTACAAACACTTGAGTGAAGTGGAATTAATTGACGAACTTCCGAGGACTGCATCGGGGAAGATCTGTCGATTAAAACTCGCGGAAAACACAAATAAAGAAATTCAATTATAATAAAGAAAACTATATAAGAAATAAAATATATAAAATAAAATTATATAAGAATAAAAGATAAAATTGTAATAAATCAGAATAAGGCCTTATAAATTTATTGAAAAAAATAAATTATAATAATTACTTCAATAAATTCATTATACTAAGGAATTCATTATAACAATCACAGTTAAATGATAAAAGAGATAATTAATAAAAATAAAAAATAATAAATAAACATTTCTAAATAATATTAAATAAGCTTTAATTAAAAATAACTAGAATAAACAAAATTATAGATTAAATAAATAAATATAGTGATTACAATTTTAAGTAGAAATTATAAATTACAATTTTAAAATAAGTGAAATATAATAATTAATAAAGAATTCATTCATAAAAAATAAATAAAAACAAAAAAAAAAAAAAAAAAAAAAAAAAAAAAAAAAAAAAAAAAAACAAAATTAATAAAATAATATTTACAAATAGTTAGTATCAGTAAACTACCTACCCAGCTTATGACACAGCTTACCCAGCTTACTTTTGTGCAACCGTATTTGTTGAATCGTCGAATTAAAAGGTGCGAGTATACGTTTTAAAGTTCAACTTTGCATAGATGCCTCTTAATTTCCCTCACATTTATTATGCAAATTAACGGCCTTTTATTGGAATATTTTATTGTGAACTACTTTTCAACGCTTATATTGATTTTTTCTAATACTACTTTTTATTTAAGTGTTTTTAATATAACCTATATCTATGTACGCCCAGAAATAAATCGGTTTTTGTTTTGGTGCTTTGAAGTTTGCACTTGTTTCATTATCGCATAATCAATTGAAATTTGATATTTTTGTTTTATTTCGCATAGAATGAAGCGTCACCTGGTGGACCTAAGTACTGCAGTTCAAGTGTGGACCCGACAACTATCACAGGTATTTTTATGGGAAGTTTGATGCTTGACGCACACAGATACACACGCACGCACGCACGGACATACACACGCACACACAGACACACACACGCACACACACACACACACACATACACACACACATACATACACCCACACACACACACACACACATACGCACACACACGCACGCACACACACACACACACACACACACACACACACACACACACACACACACACACACACACCACACACACACACAGACCCAAACACAATTATACAGGGAGTGCCAGTTTTTATGCCTTCACACGCGATGGAATGGTTCTTTCGTAGGTTCGCCAACTGATCCTGCCCGTCATTGCCAATCTCGCGATCACTTTGTTCGCATGGGTCGCAGTCTACAAGATGAAGGTTGGTTTGGATTTTGTATCTGTTCACAATCAGACCTATTTCTTACATTTGCATGACTATCGTTTATTTCGACTTCATGTACATGTTTATCAACAAACAAAGAACAACAGAACAAGCAAGTATGAAATAAAAATGTATTGACAAAGAAATGATCCATTCAGATTGACGACGAAAACGTGGCCTTTTATTTACTGGATTCTGGGAAGAATATGACAACTGGCAATGATTTGTATGATGGATTGGTCAGTTAATTAGCTTAATTACATACATTACAATTACATAATTACTTTGTACGCCCATAATTACAGTTCAGAATCATAATTAAACCAAGTATCAGACAATCGAACAAACTGTGTCATTAGATATCATGAGTTAGTTTGGTCATCATGAGACATTGGTTTGTTAAGATAGTCAAATTAATAATCTATCTTTCTAGCTCAACGGTGTCTCCTCAATAGTGCTCCTTGCCGTGGTCTCCTTCACAATGTTGGCCCTGGCCCTCTACGACTTCAAAAGGGTTGTGCAGGTTTGGCTGACCACCTCGTGTGTTTTGGTCATGTTTGGACTATCATCCACGTTTATAAAGTTAGTTGGTTTTGGTTTATTTTAATGGGAGCTGATTGCGATTTTGAAAGATAGATTAGTACTTTGGATATAAAAATTTAGCATAGCAAAACGTAAAACATTAGCATTCTCAGTGTGTCTTCTATGGGAATCCTCAGTGCAAGACTCCACGCCATCGCCGCTACCTCCTCGGTGCGGCGCGCAACTGGCATTGCGCGGCTTTTCACTCATCCGTTTTCGCATTCCCGGGTGCACCCTAAAATGAGTGCGCCTGCCCGCTGCGGTGGGCCATTTTACGCGCAACCACATTTTCATCTGTGTCATTGCCGTGCAGTCTAACTGTAGTTATTATTCACATATGCGTAGTACATACTCCGTTTAGTGATGCTCTCAAAGAATTTGGTGTTGACGATCCATATTACGTGATTGTTTCCATTTTAACGTTATTGTATGGAGGTCTCGGATCTGTGGTAGGTTGCAATTTCTACCTTATTTGAGTGCTATAAAGACACACAATTTGCATAGAATACATGGGAATGCGTTTGCTCTGTTTAAGGTTCTGGGCTTTCCAAGTATGGTGAAAATTTACAGTATTTTGGAACTACACGGTAATATTTTTTTTTAATTTTTCATATTATATATGCAAGTTTCGTGCAGGTTCACACCGAATTTTTGGTATACTTGGAAAAAACCCCATTCACAGGCGACGTGTTATACGCGTCCAAAAGAAATTGTGCTAAACGCGAATAGCACTTTTTGTAGCGGAACTTAAACTGTGTATAAAGTGTCTCCTAGGTATTCTTCACTTCTCTGCTCCCTCTCTCAATGCATCAAATATTTGTGCTCACTAATTGCTCTCTCGTCTCTGTCTTCTATCTCAGGACGCTCCCCGGTCATACTGTATGGTCGGTGCTCTGCGCTATAGTACTCTGGGGTTAGTTTATACTTTTTTTCTTATTATGATTATTTTTTTTTTCGATAAAAGATTGAATCTCACACGCAAGACTTTTATATTCATCGCTAAAATTTGGCTATAATCTGGAACTTTGTCAAAAAAAAGCGAAAAAAAAGTGCCGTGCACCGCGGCCGGCATTACCCAGGTTCTTGAGTGGGTTGCTCAGTGCCCTTACGCGAGAACGTGGCGAAGAGAAAGCAAAGTCGCTGCGCACTTTTTTTTTATGCATTCCTGCTACCCGGATTTTTTTACGAGTGTATACCAACACCAACCGGTCTCTAACGCAATCGACCCGAGTTCGATTTCGGCCTGTGACAACATTGCAAAATCACCACCCGGTGAGGGAATCATGGGCGATCCCTCCTGGCCCTAGCCATCAGACGACAGTATAATGTATACCTTTGAATAAAGGAGCAGGCTCTTGTGGCGTAAAAGATTTTTTAAACCAGTGGTCATGTGCAATGGGAGGATTTAACCGAACACTTGTCATTTTAAAGCGAAATACCGGCCAGTTTCTGAAACGCATCGTGGACAACTGAATTCTTACGTATTTGTGCTAATTTGATCGAATTTAGCTCGGTTTTTTATTCTAATTCATGGTCATTTGCATATGCTCCATAAGAATGCTGGTGTACTCCATGCGTTTCAAAAACCGGCCGGTATTTCGCTTTAAAGTTAGAAACACTAAATCTTTTTGCAGATTTATTTGCCGTTTTGACTCCGATTGGACCACTGAAACTTGTGCAGGAAAAAGCGGCTGAATATAGCGACGGAGTGAGTGTTTGAGATTGCGATTTTTTTTGAAAATTGAAATTTTTTGAAAATTAGTGATTTACATTCTAGGTAGTTCTTCAAAACAATTTTTCTATGTACGAACATAATGCATGATTTGTAAATCAATGGTGTACTCACTAACATTCTAGGGTGCAAATTGCGTGCATACATCATATACACCCAGTCACTTAGTTTAACGATGTGAATTTAACTTTAACTGGGCGCCTCCTAAAAATAAGAAATAGCGTTTTCATCCCAGGTTCTCCGACTATTGATGTTTGAAGCGACTGATGATTCAAATGTTCAACAAGAAGAATCGGAGACTGCAGTGGGAAGTTCCCAAGATACTACCGTACACCGAGCCTCCCAGCAGCACGCCAACATTGCCCAGGGCTCCCAGGCGGAGGAGATGTAAAACGATTTATTATATTATTATACCTTGGCTTATTGTTTACCACTTTTTTATTATCTTTTCGTTAAACTTTTAGCAGTTAACGGTCGGTATTATATGGCCACCAAATATATAGTTCTAGCAGCAAACATATATGTACTATATTTAGATCTTTAGATGATTATATTAATGCTTATGTTCTACCATTTTTCAACTGAATTGCGATATTGAACACAGGGATGCAGCCACAGCCGAAACAATTAGTGAAGACGATTTGAGAAAAATTGATGTGCAAAGGGATAGTCACACAGGAGAATGGACAGAATACGAACAGAGGTTGGTAACATTGATTGCTTGTATATTTTGTTTATTTTTAACAAAACAACGATTGTTCCATGTTGAAGTAGCCTAGTTTCGTTGGATGGAGAGCGACAACAAAATACACAGTGCTGCGCTAAGGAAAACTCCAGTGGCGGTATGCACTATGCACGAACGTTGGAGCTGAGAGAAAGCGAGCTATCATGGGAAGCAGCAATACGTAGAGGCAAATTCCCCCAACTGTGAAGATTCCCGCTGTTCGTGCATACAGCATACGGCCACTGGACCGCACGCGCATACGTAGCGCCAAAAACGTCTTCGCGCATATGTGGCGCGCTTCTGGCGCACTCAACCATTTATGACGTTTGTGCAATGCCCAAAGAACTGGGTGATACTCGAATGAGATGTGCGCGGCCCACTCTTGGCCACCGAGAATGTTTCCTCTTTGTTCGAAATGCGTTGTTTTCTTTCAGAACTACGAAAAGCGACAGCTCGGAGTCCAATGAGTCAATCGAGTATCTCTCATTTAATGTACAGGTGAAGGAACTAAGCATATATATAATTGTTCGATATATATTCTTTCTATTTAAATCCTCATATACGATTTGGGTCGAAACGGGGTGTCATGTAGTCATGTTTTCTCATGCCTGTATACAACTTTGATTCTTTTTCACTCTACACTTTTCATCTATTATCATTCAATAGATGATCATTTTCTTCTTATAAAAAATCCTATTGTTAATCATTTTAAATAATATTTGCTGTATTAGTTTCCCCTTTCTAGTGTATCATTGGGGGATGTAAATTGGATGTGCCAGACCTACTTATATCATAGTGAGTGATATGGAGCCTAAACTATTCGAGTGGAAATGAGTCTACTGATATGGATCTATATACGGTATTGATTAAATTATTTATTATAAAAGTTTATTTCCGACTTGCAGACTACAACAACGGCAACCGCAGACAAGGGTGGTAAAACAGCACTCGATGCGCTTCATGACCCAAGTAAGTCTATCTGTTTTTTTTTGGTCTAATTGCCTAATTGCCTAATTGTGATTTTTGGTCTTATTTTTTTTCTAGCATATCGATAATTACCCTTCTTCGCCTTGTTTGAACCAATCAGGTGTTGAAGCGCTTCTTGATAGAATTATACTTCTTTTATACTTACCGTCCCTCGTGAAATCGAACGCAATAATAAAAAGACTATTTGAGGCGAACCAATAGAACCCATACATTCATATATACATTTAGCTCTATACGTTTTATATATGTCCATTAATTAATTATTTATAGATTCTATTCACCTTGGAATGGGAGATTTCGTTTTCTACAGTCTGTTGGTGGGCAAGGCAGCAATGTCAGGTAGGTTGATTGAAATATAGGCATATAGGAATTTTTCACTAGGTCAGGTGCTGAAAGCCAACAGGGAAACCATTTGATGACATCTTGGCAACCAAATTTTCCCAATGAACCAGAACACATAGCATGAGTCGTTGGCAACCGTTTTTCGGTGAGATCCATTTGGCGACTGGTTGCCGACGGCTATTCCTCTGCTCTCATAGTATAGTTTCGGGTACGGTAATATCAACCAATTTAGGATCAGTCGCGGCTACTGTAGCTGCTGGAGTTGGCGTCGTGGTAGGACTCATCCTCACGTTATCTGTCTTCTCCGATTCTGAATCCACATGTCCAGCTCTTCCTCTATCGGTTCTCATTGGAATGGGACTTCATTTTGGCACAATCCACCTAATCCTCCCCTTTCTCCACACACTTTCGCTCTTGAATAGTGATATGCAAATTAGTAATGTCAATCAGGAATCGTTCCCTTTTGTGCTAATTTGAAGAATATTTTAGTCATGAGAAATGAAATGGTTATGAGATGAATTCATTACCCTACCAAAGGTAGTACATATTTTGTAATAGTAACATAGTTTGTGGTATCTTATAGAAGAAATGGATAGTAATCTCCGACCTTGGTAGTAATATTCAATCCTACTGTTCAGCTATATGTGAGTGATACGTGATTGTTTTTAGTTGTTGAATGGGTCTGTAGTATCATTGGAAATGGGTAAACCCATTTGGATGCGGTTGATTGGTTTTTTTGGCCTGCCCATCTGGTGACCAATTCGTGACCAAGTTTCATCGAAAACCGTCATCAGTGGTCACGAACCAGTCACCAGATGGGTTTTTCGGTAAAAACCATATTGTGACGGGCGAACGACGATTTCCTTTTTACTTTTTTGGTTATTCGTATGGCATGTATGTTCTTTCTTTATTTTAGTTGTATTGCTTGGTCATTTCTCTACATGTTTTTTTTCGTCACTAACACCGACTATTGACTATTGGTGCTTGATAGAAATTTCTAGGAGTTACTGGTGCTAATTTATTTCGATTTTATGCCTGAACGTATGCTTGTTATTTTAATTTTATGAGTGATACCATCTGAACTGAATTTAATAAAGATTTGATTGGGTTTCCTGTTACCTTGCTTCTTGAAAAATTTAAAGGGATCGGCTCACCTCAAATCGTGTCTGTTTTTTCTGTTTCTTTATTTTCTATAAGGGATAATAAAAATTTGGAATACAAAAAGTAGTGTTATATTTCAATACTCACGAAGATATTAGGTGATAAAGTGGTGGATCGATCGGCCCGAAATGAAAAAGTGTTAATTGTCCCATACAAACAAGGCAGGACAATTACACTTTTTCATTTCGGGCCGATCGATCCACCACTTTATCCCCTAATATCTTCGTGAGTATTGAAATTGAACACTTCTTTTTGTATTCCAAATTTTTATTATCCCTTATAGAAAATAAAGAAACAAAAAAAACAGACACAATTTAAGGTGAGCTGATCCCTTTAAGCCTTTGAATTGATTAGGTGTAATATTTGGGAGATGAATGCTTCCTTCTGAGTTTTTTTCTAATAATAAGGTAAGTCGATATTTTTATTCTTGGTTACCTTTTTAGATTCTCTTGTAACAACGAAGTTGTAACAACGAACATCGGCGTTTAGACTGGTGTGTTTTTATTCGATTATTATTTATTTATTTATTTATGTATTTGTTTCTCGATCATCGTCGGTTCACCCATACACCTGTTCACCCATACACCATACACCTCTGTTACCACGTTTTTCTCCATTTGTAATATTTGTGTCCAAAAACTTTTTCTTTTGCTGTGAAGACAGCCCTGGGTTAGCTGTCCTCAAAAGTCCTGTATTTGATGTGAGTTTGTATGTAGAGGATCAGATTTTGATATAAAATATCCAATATATTCAGATTACACAATGGTGCTATCCCCCTCATTTACCTAATAGTATGCACAGATAATGTGATCAAGGCGAGTACCGACCAATGGGGGAGATTACTTGCTCATCCCCGAGCATATCTAATTTGCATAATTACAAAGGGTACATGCACTCCAGTCAATGGGTATGGGGTACATGGGTATGTGTAGAGTGGAGTGGAGGAATGAACTGACTTTCTCTCTCTCGCAAGCTCTATATTTCTCTCTCTCTCCTTCCATCTCTCTCCATCTCTTTGTCTCTCCTTAGAGAGGGAGAAAGGGAGAGAGAGAGAGATAGAGAGAGACGGAAAGGTTACTTTCTGCAAGCATTCCCTATCATGTCACTGAAATGTAAGAATGTAAGTAGTGTGGAACAGTTATATCTTTTGCTGAGAAACAATCCAAGTGGTATCCTTGCAAAAATGTTTTGATTTTACGTAAGGTGACAAGAACGTCTGATTCGATTTAGTCCAAAGTTCTGTCTCAATTTCCAACACGTCACGGAGAGAAACGCTGGAAAATTGAATTTCAAAAGAATCCTTAGAAGGTGGAGGTTTTAAACTACGATTCCGTGACTGCATGAAGGTTTTCTATGATATGACAATTGTGTGATACTATTTTGATAAAGAAGCCTTTACCCTTGCAATTTGTTTGGTTATTATTAAAGGTCTAACTTCTTTGTCTAAGCTCATAAGTTCCTAATGCGAGCTTCAATTGGCTGTTGAGCTTCTACAATAGATTAGCACGGCTTATTGTCTGATTAAATCTCAATACTCAATCCCTCTGTCAGTAAATTCCCCTCCCATTCCCATGTGATGGCATATGGTCTAACCACTCAAAATTTGCATATCTGTCATTGGAGTCTGACATAAATGATTTGACAGACTTGTCGTTGGCCACTGTGTAGAATAGAGCGATGATTTGACATAAATAACTAGTGTCCTTGTTTTTTTTCATTATAGACATAGATTTGACAATCATAACGACCTGTTTTTTGGAACTTCCATAACTTCGACTTCTGGTTCTTTGCGAGCAGCGTAACGAGAATCCTCACAAACAAACAGACAAACTCTTTTCATTTATGTTATTTTGAATACTGGATAAGGAAGAGGTTAAAATACGTATTGTCAACAAGTTTGCCGGTACCGTCGTATAATTCTTATCAATATAGAATTTTGAAGATTTTTTTTAATTGGGCACCACGGATTACACACCTTGAACATCGTTGTGTTACTTTTTATCCACCTTTCTTCCTTAACACTAGCCCGATGACGTCAAGCAATTTGTGGAACTCGTCGCCTACTGCTCAGGACCTCTGCGGAACATGTCATAAGCAAACTTTGAATTTGAACCCCCTTGAATATAGGTGCACGCTCTTGTAAAGGATTTATTTTAGTTTTAGTTTTTTTTCCTCGATAAAACAATTCCCTTTCGAATGTACTAGCTAGATATTCCACACTCTTTTCACGGATACTTTCCCCACTTCTCTTTTCCTTTTTCGGAATAGAATTCATTCAATTTTACGCCTTTTACCTTCTTTCTCTTCACACAATTTTCGGACGTTGCTACTTCGAAAGGGGAAGCCACGTTTCACTTTTTTAGATATAATCTTTTATAGTGTTAACCTTGTAACTTTGAATTTGGAAGCACCCTGCCCCATTAATGATAATGATAATATTATTATTCCCTTGCTAGCCTGAACACTAAAAGTTAGTAGAGAACTGAGCAGAAAGGCACACAGTTATTTTGGACTAGGTTAAATCCACGGGAAGGGAAGCATAGCTGCAGGTCTTCCGAGTGGAAGGTTACCGAATTTTCTTGGCGTGAGTATCCGTTTTCAGTTCCAGTTTCGGTTCCAGTTTCGGTCCCATTTCATGTCCCGTTTTCGTTCCATCCCTAGCTTGGTTCAGTTTCGGTTCCGGTTGGTCTCCGTTCCGGTGTCAGGCCAATTTTCCGTTCCAGTTCCCGTTCCAGTTTGTTTCCGTTCCAGTTTCAGATCAGGGCCGTACGTTCACTTCGGGAGCTCTTAGTTAGGAACGCTTACATTTCGGAACACGGTCCTTAACCCTATTCCATTGAGCACTACTTCCTGCAATGAATCATTGTGAACGTCGAAGTTGTGTCTTGTTATAAATTGAATTAGAACGGACCTTCTGTTTTCAATGTTCCACAAGTGCACTTTGGACAATTAGGAGGGAGAGGGAGAGGGAGGGAGAGAGGGAGGAGGGAGAGAGGGAGAGAAACAATAGAGAGGGAAAGAGAGGAGAAAGAGAGAAGAGAGAGACCTGTTATATGAGATTCAGAATTATGATGGGTCAACCGATATACATATTTATATCGATTGCTTTACGGCTTTACGTGTCTTCTTCTGACAATCCTAATACTTACTCGTGCCTCCCCTCTTGTGATACCAAAGCTTACACCCTTACACCCCTGACTTAGTCTTTATTTTGAACGGCACCAATAATACAGGCTGCCTTATATAATTGCCTTCCCATATATCAAACTTCTTATTAGATCCGCTTCCAATTTCCATGCTACGAAATTCAACATCTGGAGCAATGCCCTTGGGCCGTTATTTATAGTGCACATGAGCTACAGTACACTTGAAAGGATACTGTACGCGGGAGGACAGTTTATTTAAATTTATTCGCTCATTATTGTCAAAAAGAGCCTCGGTCGCCCTTGAGCCGCTTCGTCATGGCTATTTTATATCCCGCCATCCAGTTTGGAATACGGAATTTATGTTGATTTGAGCGGATCGAATTAAGTTTATGATGATCTACAGTAGGAGAAATGAGTGTAAGTACGGTAGTTTAAGTATTGCGAATTACGAGGATCAAATACAATTAGTGCATCTTTAGGGCTATGTTTATGGGTTTTCGAGGAGGATTTAAAGCGATCTAACAGCCGGTTTTATGTTAGAGAACTGCATTACCATGTGTTGTCTACATATGAATATGAATAAAGAACTCGCAGTATTGCGTATTTGCATACACTTAGAAGGGAATATTGAGTACAACACACGCTTCACAAACCGGGTGATATACCGCTTTCACACTGTGCGGTAGACGGGTTTGAAACGTTTGCTGGCCAACTCCATTCTCATTCATCGTTTGCAAATTTATGTCTCCTTCTGTGCACTTCCCTCAGTTGACTTGCATGCACTTCAAAACCACTGGTCATACCGCTTTAAAATATAAGCGATGATTGTTCTTCTCACAACATCTGACTTCCGATACTTGAAGCACGTCAATGAATAGAAATGAGACTGGCGACAGTCGCTCTAATCCGCGACAACAATAATTTGAGGCGCGTCAAATGTCGCTTGTCGCAAACACTCGAGCACGGCGACCTGTAAAACATCTGTCGGAAGTAGTGGGGACAGATGTAATCTTTTGTGTGAATTGTTGCTTTACAAGGGCTAATTGGTGGTTCAATTTTGGGTTTATTGGCAAATTATTTTCACAGGAAAGTGAAAACCCCGATTTCGCCCCGATCATTTGTCAAAAAACCTCGATTTCGCCCCGATTCTCTCAAAAAACCCCACAAAAAGCCCGAGCACGTCCCGATTTCGCCCCGATCACAAATAATCAGGGCATAATTGGGAACAAGGCCGGATTTCGCCCCGATTCTTTCAAAAAACCCCGATTTCGCCCCGATCATTTGTCGAAAAACCCCGATTTCGCCCCGATTATTTCCCAAAACCCCGATTTCGCCCCGATCATTTGTCGAAAAACCCCGATTTCGCCCCGATCACGGCCCGATTTTTTGAGGGCCTTGATCGGGGCGAAATCGGGGGTTTTCATTTCCCATGTTTCTTGTAAGGTTGGAGAGCCTACAGCAGTGGTGAAGGAAATCATAACACCAACACTACACCTCGATCTTTTATAACCTATTCCTATTGTGTACGGTAAGATGGATGACTTTGTTTTGTATTTCCATGGCTACTCTCTCTCTCTCTCCCTCTCCCTCTCTCTCTCCCACTCCCTCTCCCTCTCTCTCTCCCTCTCTCTCCCTCTCTCTCTTTCTCCCTCTCTCTCCTTCTCCCTTATGGTAAGCGATCTGTGTCTGTGCTAAGTGCCTCTAATCTTCTTTGATATATCGTCGACCTCCTTAAGTCGACACTTTATACATAAGCTATGGGGCTTAACTGTTGCCAATAGGATCAAACCCACCCCCCACCCTCTCCTTCAAGTTATATAAGTATAAGTTAGTCTACTAACGTATAAGAAGGGATTATTTAAGTCATTAAAATATTAATTCGAGCTAAGAGGGCTAGCAATTTGTGAGCTGGAACGAACTCGTTACCTACACTGCTGCCGTCGCTGGGATATATGTACGTAATTAGAAGTGTTTGTTTCAAGTCGTACAATTATGGGCGAGCGGAGATATTATCTTCACCTATTTATTTTAAAGCCAAATACCGGCCGGTTTTTGAAGCGCAACAACTGAATTCTTACGTATTTATGCTAATTTGTTCGAATTTAGCTCGATTTTTTTATTATAATTTATGTTCATTTGCATAAGCTGCATAAGAATGATGTTCTACACGATGTGTTTCAAAAACCGGCCGGTATTTCGCTTTAAAATTATTAGATAGACTTACTTGCGGACCGATGGTCCTGAGCCCGCGTTCCATTCGTTCACCTCACTGTTTTTCATTTTCCTCATTGTGCAATCAACGGCCCTGAAGGTCCGTCCCATACCTAGCTTTATACTTTTTTATTATACATATTTGTAACATGTTTGTCGGTGATCGTAGCATTATCTCTCCTCGTGATGCTTTTCCCTAGGTCCGTGTTTCCAATATCCTCTATACATTAGGGCCCGTTGGGTCACTGTTGTCACATTGTTTCATGAATTTTGAAGTAACTAATTAGTGGCCAGACGAAATAACGTCTTCCTACATGAGTTGGGGAAATTTAGCTTAAAAAAAGCATTATATAGCATGGGTACATCTTATATAGAGTTGCATTATATAAGAGTTTATATAAAACATTGAAATTCTTTCTTTTTGACAGATAGAAAAGACAACGTAGACTAAACATAAACATAAACATAATCAGGGTGAAAACTGGAAAAAAGGGCTCTCGGATCAAACCCAAACTATGTTAGCGCTATCGCGCTAACAAAGGATACTAAACAACATAATATAAACATAAAATAAATAATTAAAATAGTATAAAATAAATAATCGCATTTATTTATTCGCTGACCATTTCTTCTCTCAAAGACCTGCCGTCGGAACCCTTTTATGGCGAATGGCTGCACTGTTTTCCCAGTGATAACACAATTAATAATAATTCTTGTGTCTACAAGAAGCCCGTTCCATATCACATGCTGATTAACACTCCGTGTTTTCATATAGTTTCTTGGAGAGGCTTGGAATTTTATGTTCAAAGCTTTATGGTACGTGGTTTGTGAAGCGTACCCTGCATAGGTTGGGAAAAAAACTGCATTCTCATATGCTAATTGCTGTGCTTGTCTGTGTATTTCCGGCACATAGAAGGACATGTATAGTATCCAGAATACGCTTCGCAAACGCGTGCTGTACCTCTTGAAGTATATAATGTATATCTTTGTGTTGTGCTTAATTTGATAAAGCTTATTGTTTATTGTTGCTAGTTGGTGTGTAAGATACAGAAGTATAAAAATGCCTAACAGCCTTACAATATCCACATATCTCTCAGTCTACAACGAAACTCAAGAGTTGCGCGCGGCAACAGTTTGGAGGTGTTTCCCGCAAAAGAATTTGATGCGCGCCGCAAAAGTTTTTCCACCGACTCTGGTTGCCGTTTTGGTGCGGGAAACGCCCCCAAACTGTTGCGGGAAACACCCCCAAACCGTTGCCGAAAAGGTGCGGAAACGGTGCGGGATAAGCAGCAACTGCAAAAAGAAAGCAGCGTGTTGGATTCGAACCCTACACTCTTGTTAGATACTTTCTCTGAACAGCGCCTTAGACCACTCGGCTACACAACACATGTGATACCTGTGCTTGCGGAAAAATATTAGTACAACAACTGCACTTACGGCAGATCCTCCGAACGCTTTCAAAAACGTTGCCGAAAAGGTGCGGAAATGGTGCGGGGCGCAAGTTGCGCGCCGCACCATTTCCGCACCGTTTCCGCACCTTTTCGTGAAACACTTTGCGCGCCATTTCTATTCCGCGCGCATTTTGTTTCCCATTCCTTTGCGGCGCGCATTTTGTTTCCCGAAATGGTGCGGCGCGCAACTCATCGGCTCTCAGTGTATGTACAATGGGCCAATTAAGCTACTATACCTTTATTTATTTTGTTTTATTCGAATTCACCAGGGACATTTTGCTTTTCTTCATTTTATATTTTTCGGATGCCTATACATTCAGACACTGCTGTCCTTTTTAATTATAACTCTTGTACGTCGTTACTCTTTTTATTCAATATTTGTATGGGTTTGTTAACGATCTTAGGAGAAGGGTTAATATTTTTGTCTTTTTTTTACTTGTTAACCCATATTCTTTATAGTAACGTGTAATTATGTCTGCTTTCCGTCCATAAGGTTATGCATAAGGAAAAAACTCATTAGTTCTCCGTTACGTTTGCTGAGATACGCTCAAGTGTTTTGCTGCTTACTTAACTATATTTTCCAGTAGCTATTCATTCACCTAGCGCGATTATAATAAGTTTATTATGTATTTCGTTTTCTATGGCATTAATTATGTTAAAAAAATATTGCATTGATTTCTCTGAAGTACTCCTCTGATGACTATGGTTTTCTATGATTCTAAGGTTGTAAGTAATCTTAACTAACAATTGTTCCGCTTGTTCCCGGGGTCATTCAATGCATTTTTAAGTGTGCTTTAGAAATCACCCTAACAACCATAAGAAACGAACGCCTATCCTAACCCCCCCCCCCCGAAATTAGCATACGAATAAGAAATGACCTTCAACTAAAGGGCGTTGTTGGAGAGTGCAAGACTACCCGCGCGCGCATCTTTATAGTTTATACTTTTATGTATAGTTTATAGTTTTGTTTTGAACCTAAGGGTGGTTACTTTACAACCGATAGAGGTTTGGCGGAGATATTCCAGTAAAATATTTTCCTTTTATTAAATTTGGATTGAATTTGTTTATTGTAACTGGGCCATCATAAGGTCCATGGTCTAGTATTTTCCAGCTTTGTGAATTTTCTGACCTGACACTTTTTTATTATTCTGCTCTACTGTATTCTGTTTTATGTGTTTTTTTTATATATTTTTATATATATCGTTTTTTTTCGGCTCTGCTTTTGTTCTATTCCGTGTACTCCGTGTACTCATATTCCGTGTACTTTATGCTATGCAAACGTTAAATTTCCCTTTAAATATAGTAAGGCCTATAATTTTTCGAACCTTGTAGAAAGTATAAACGCTGATCGTAGAAAAGATAAGTCGGTGTGAGCATTGTGCGGCGGCAAGTGTTAACAATTAACATAGGGACTTACGCTCAGACATACACAGGTGAATGCACAATAATTGGAGATGACCTTGTACGTAACTGTTGACGGAGACGGGGAAACGTATTGTCTGGTTTTACTTTCTATCGTTTTATATTCAATTATGTTTTATACGCATATTCACTATGTTATATTGTAACTGCTTGTTCGATCTAAATATTCTGCTAGGGCTTAGGCTGAGCCTGAGCCTAAGCCTAAGCCTATGCCTAAGCCTAAGCCTAACTATAAGCGATTTTTATATAATATATAAGCGTGATTTTACGCATCCATGTCTTCAGATTCGATCTAAATAATCTGTTAGGGCTTAGGCTGAGCCTAAGCCTAAGCCGAAGCCTATGCCTAAGCTTAAGCCTAAACCTAAGCCTAACTGTAAGCGATTTTTATATAATATATAAGCGTGATTTTACGCATCTATGTCTTCAGAATTTATAGGATATGTCTTCTGCGGTAAACAAGTACACGTTACGGTAACACTGCTGGCAACGTAACTCGTAATTCTATCCACTATAACCCTCTTTACCACCGCACGTATCCATCACTGCTATGCATATGTCCTTGGACGAAAGCGGTGACAACCCTTTGAGTCTTTGATATCGTTTCGCATTCCTTATGTAGTATGCTAATAACCACTTGTTAACCATCCGACCTCCGACCCATCCGACCATATATTTGCATGCATAACATTACCGCACGTTCTAGGAATGGTAGTTGGGTAAATGTTTTCTTCGTGTACAATTAGAGCAACACCCCGTTGAGTTTATGATGTTTAGAAGTTTTAAAACGGTGCGGCACGTGGTTTCGCAAGCTCTGCTTGTCACAACTGCATTCCCATACATATGCAGTTTATATTTTTGTGTGTCTGAAATTCGTAGAGTGGTCCATAATTTGCGTATAATACGGACTTTTCTTTTCAAGCCACATGCCATATCACTTTAAATTTCACCTTTTCCCTATGCCTTACTTTCTGCGTTGCTATGCAATTCATTTATCTTCGCTCAATTTCTATTCAACAACCTCCCTCATCCGTCATTATGTCAGCGCTTCGCGTTGCGATTTTATCCAAATGAAAGCGCTTCGCGCTGCGAATTTCGACCACAAACGTGCCTCTTTAAATTCTTATCTATTTTCAGTAGTTCAATTCAATGCACGCTCTATTAGTCAAACGATATTTCATCGGATCTTGTTTGAATGCGACTTATAATTATAGCAAGTGGAAATATTTCTAAGCGGTATCTCATGTGGTTTTCGAGCGTATGTTGGACTTTTGCATTCCCGTGCGAATTGTGTTCAATTCAGTTCCGGAAATACCAAAAAGAGCAGAGAAATTTGCATATTATACGTGAGAACGCACAAGACTGGTGTTTTTATGGGCATATGTGTAACTTACACTGTTAAAGTTCCTTAGTTCCGTAAGCACTCACCGGATAAACTTGTTTGGTTATATGTAAATCTCGGTCAATATTTTTACCTCCGTCTGATCGTCTACTGTATTCTCTCTTCTTCTCCCTTTTTCTTTTCCTCCTCTTTATATTTTCACTTTCTCTTTCTTCTCTGAAGCTCGTCCCTCTCTGTATAAGCATTATCTCTTCCATTCCTGTATCTCTCTATCTTTCTTCTCTCTCTCTCTCTCTCTCTCTCTCTCTCTCTGTCTCTTTATTTCGGTGACAAGTTTTCCCCTCGATTTGCATACAATCCATCACTTTCACTCTATTCACACCATTCAAAGCGAGATCCATCATAACTTTGCATATCTCCCCCATTTCATCTTCAAACGTTCCTTTTGATCTACATAGTTAAAGTGTCTAATGTTCTCGACCGCTGATTACCCAAATATTTGAAGCGATTGGCACGTGGTTTGTGAGGCTTCTGCTGTGCCAATACAGGTATTATATACTTTCTGTGTCTTTCTGGCATTCGCATGTAGTTGTCCAGCACAGGTTCCAAACCACGCACCATGTCTCTTGAAATAATTTTTTTTCGGAGCACAAGCACTATCTCTGAAGCAAGTAGTACGTAGCAGCGCCGTCATATATGGACATATCCATATGGTTGCTTTTTGATGAAAATAAGTTTTGTGATGTTATGGCTTGTTGCACAGAAAACGGAACACTTGCCACAGAAAAACCACAGAAAAACCGGGCCAGTCACCGAATGATTTTTACTGAAGAAACCATTTGATGACTGGTTTGTGACCATTTGGTGACCAGTTGATGATGGTTTTGATGAAACTTTGGTCACCACATGGTCACGAAGTGGTCACCAAATGGGCTGATGCACGAAGAACCCAGTGTGTTCCCCCATTTCCTATATATTTCCATCGATCCCCCGATCTAGTCACTTCATTATTCATGCAATATCATGGCGGAATCCCTTTGCCTTGTCTGTTATGCGGACTCGAATTGTTCATAGTATTATTATTGGAATACAAAATAGAATGTTTTGGACATGGCGGTTTCGATTCAACTATATACGTGTATGTACTATGTACGAAACATCTCGTTTTCATGCCTTCATGCGGTTGCATTAAAGCTATATCAACCGTGGTTTTTGAAACATGCATGCCGTAAACTATATCAAAATATAAGCAGAGTGCCATTCGTGTCGTTTCACTTCTAGGAAAAGTATGTCGAAACATCGTCAATTCAGCGTATCGTACTGCCTTTTTACATAAGCTCCTTATGATAACTGATAATAACTAAAGTTAGGTATTACATTAATATATTACCTAATGATAAGTTACCGCCCCATCACCTATCCCACTCTTCGCTCTTATTATGTTCGCATGCGCATTGATTTGCACTGATAACAGTCAAACAGTGGTTCTCCTCTGCTACCATTGATAATCAGTTGTTTGTACGATTGTTTGTCTTGTTTCTTTTTATCTTTTTGATTGCTATTTTCGATTTTCCTCACATATTTTTTAAAGCGAAATACCGGCTGATTTTTGAAACGCATCGCGGATGGATAACTGAATTCTTACGTAGTTATGCTAATTTGCTCGAACTCGATTTTTATTCTAATTTATGTTCATTTGCATAAGCTGCATAAGAATTCAGCTCTACTCGATGTGTTTCAAAAATCAGCCGGTATTTCGCTTTAAATCGTTATTGTGAGTTTCTTAGGTAACGCTTATGTATATGTAGTGGCTTTACGATTGTTTATAGGTCTATTCGTCCGCACGAGTAGAATAAGTTGACCTTACCTTGGGTAACTTAGCTCAGGTAAGGTCAATCATAAGTAAGGTGATGATAAATGAGGTTTCTTTAAATTGCTGAGCAAATAAAATGTGTAATTTGGATCAAGTCCATACTACGCTCAGCTCCCCTTTCATTTCGATCTATCCTGAAGTTAATTACGTATTCACATAAGTCGCGTGCAAAGCCAAATTTTTCCACAGCCCCCATTTTTTCACGTTTCTCTCGGTAAAAAGAAGGGTTTAAAAACTCGTCTCTTTCATATATTTTGCGCTCCCCTAATAGAGTGTGCATGAGGGAAAGGTTGAAGGGAGCGCTCATTGACCCTGATGCTAATTTCTTTTGTTTTCATATTATTTTCCCTTTAAAGTTTTTTTAGAAGTTGGGAAGCTACATAGTGTTGGGAAAACAACAAAAAAACTCCGATCATGCTCCAATAAGACTCGCATCACTATAATCCGAGTTTTCTTGGTGTGACTACGGTATGATCCGAGTTATTTTGAAGTTTTCGGTTTCCTGTGCATGGTCCTTTTTAATAATATTTTTAATGACAAAAAAAGTTTAATGCTACTACTTTCTAGCTTATTTTCATACTTGTATTATTCCTAGTTTTTGTTTTTAATTCTTTTGGTTCCGATAGAAAATCTCCCTCTCTCTTTGTATTCCAATTTTTACGCTCTCGCTCTCGTGCTGGATGTGCGTATGGGTATGGGTGTCTATGATGTGTCCGAGCTCGGCGTTGTACTTTTGCTGTTTTTTTGTTAATGTCCTTATGAAGGAAATGTGGCTCATTTACCCCCATTGTTCCTTGATCGTTATTGATTTCTTTCGTCAAATTGTATGTGAGATATCGGTATATTTCAAACAGACATGACACGTGGTTTGTGAAGCTGATCAATTCCATTTCAGTGTATTATGCTTTGTCAGTTCGTGCATTATATAGCACAAGTTGCGTAGTGTAGAGGCTTTAAAGCGATATAACCGCCGCTTTTCAAAGCTATCATGGACTAAAGTTTTCCCATTTGTTATATGCAAATGCAAACAATTCGAATAAAAAAATCGCGCAGTTATTTGAATACATTAAATGGGAATTTAGAGACCAAATACTTTTCAAAAACCGGTTGTCATACCGCTTTAAAGCAAACCCGGTGTATATCTGATGTGGATACTCTTGTCCCTCCCCTCTTTCTCTTTTCCTGTAATTATCTTCAGTTTGCCTCCTTTACTTTTTTCCCTTTTCATGGCTTCAAAAAGTCATTTACTTTCTTTCGTTTAGTCATCTTCCTACTTTTATATCCCTCGTTTTTTCCGTCAGTTCAGACAATAAAAACCCCTTCTCGTGGGGTCTTAATTTGGAAGAAATTGCATTTTTTTTTATCCTCTAGAACGTTGTAGCGTGAAAAATTTGCGTGAGTTTTGCGTTAAAAATGATCAAGCACAATGTCTTCATCTTCAACTTGTCATCAAACTTATTTGAATAGTTGAATATTTATTATGCTCATTAAAAGCTTAAACATTAAATAACTTATTGTTAGAACTTAGAACCGCGTGTAAAAAATTTCATTTGATGACATTTTCTGGTAGATTCGATGCGGAACTCGATGAGATAAAAATGCTCATGAAGCAAGAAGTCATGCACATTCCACTGGGACCCAGTGACCAAGAGGTCTTGTGTTAAAACAATAATATTCAGTTTCAATCTGGGCAAGTCTATGGTATTGGATCTCCATTTCTAACCAAAACGCCTCGTTTATGGTCTCAAAATACGGCAAAGGTCCATTATTATGTCCCATTCTAGTGGCCATTTGGCTACCTTGACGATTGTTTTGTACATACATAATACCCTCCGAAATGCGTATTCTTATTGTTTAATGGCAGGTGCTTCGACAGAAAAGCTCTAGTATTCTGGGTGGTAACTCGGTCTCCAAGGTTCCCTTTTTTGTTCAGGATTTAAAATTTAAAATTTTGATTTGGGATTGACAGATTAGGTATACTTAATTATCTTTTTTCTATCTCTATTCTATACTACTCCCTCTCTATATTCCCCTCTCTCTCTAACCTTCCCTCTCTTTCTCTCGTATGGATGGAGTAAATTGCTTCCTATGCTTATTTATTGTATTTTTGCACCGTTTTCAAATATTTAACTCTCTTTTTTAAACCCTCATAATCTGTTTTTATGCGGTGCAAATGACCTTCAAAATGGATTAAATGTTGCGAGTGGACGTTTTTTGAAACTTAAAAGCCTTTTTCAAAATTAAATCACCACCAACACAATTGCAGACTTAAAAGTTTATGTTTTTGTTACTAGCACTAGCAGTACGAGGCTAATTCCTGAAAAATGTGCGTCTCTGATTTTCCGCTGTTTTTGTATCGAAATGTAAGTTGTTATCACCTCAGCGCGTTAATTGTGGCGCGCAAAGCGCTGTCCACTTTTTAGAGCCGACAAGTGAAACAGCGCGGAGCTGATGCTCAATTTTCATGGTTATCGAGAGAGAGATGGAGAGAGAGAGAGAAGCAAAAGGGAGAGAGAGATTTAAAGAGAGAGAAGCATATCTCAACCGGTCGTTTTCCCTTTGAAAATTGCCTTTTAGCCGCTGTCGATTTATAGCATCGGATTGGTTTTCAGCAGCTCTTCTCCACTAGATCTTTATGGATTTCATTGATTAGTCGCTGATTATCGATGTATTTTCTTCCTCAGAGTTTCCTCTTTTAGTGATCTATTGATTGATCTACACTTACATTATTGATTACCTTCGGGTTGTGCATTGTATTATTGATCGGTTCTATTAAAGCGGCATGTCACGTGGTACAGATGTGCTTATAATTTATGATGTTATGACCGGCAAATTCATTCATATGAAAGGCTTACCCGTGGTTGCCAGAAGAGCACAATTTTTTAAAGCAAAACCGTGAAACGCATCGAGTACACCTTCATTCTTATGTACACCAGCATTCCTATAAATTATAATAAAAAATCGAGCTAAATTGGAGCAACATTAGCTTAGATACGTAAGAATTCAGTTGCCCACGATGCGTTTCAAAAACCGGCCGGTATTTCGCTTTAAAGGGCACAAAAAATATATATAAATAAAGATTCTCAACAATTCCGCTGTTCCCAGCTACCGCCACGCTTGTCAGTGTTATTTCTGGCATGGAACCAGTATTTCCATGCCTCCCCCAACTCGAGACTGCCATTCATATTCAGAGTTGGAATCTTCCACGTCAGTGAGCCTTTTCATGCCGATCAGCTTTTTTTGTATCTTTTTATATAAGCTGTTCCATGGCGTCATTTCCCCCCTGGCATTCTTATAATTTTTGATAAGTAACTTTCTTGTCATTTGGATAGTGTGATAACTTTTTAGATGAGTTTTTGATTTCAGCGTAACTTGAGAGACAGTAATAAGCGGTATGACACGTGGTTTGTGGAACATGTACTGGATAAGCTCTTCTTTGGCACGGAACGGGACAACATTTGTATATAATACTGAGAGTTCAGAGCTTACGTTTCACAATCGACGTGCCATATCCCTTTAATATAATGATTAGGATTGGTCATACCCATGTACTGGTCTAATACCCATTAGCAAACCCACCTCCAGTTTTACTTTGCAGTTTTACTTTCTTTTTTTCCATATATGTATTCCCTCAAGTGAACAGGTATTTGCTACTTCCTGTCCTCACTACCGTACCCCATTAACGTTCATTCGTTGTTTGCCCATTTGCATACGATCTCATCAAATTCACATGCATGTTTTCAAGTCATCCCCTGATCGTTAATGTTTGTCACAATGACACTTTGACACTCATTTTATACGCGACACGATCGACTGGATGTCAAGGTTGTTGAGGAAAGTAAATGTTGATTTTGGATGATGTTTTTGGTTGTTTTACTTTAAATGGAGAGGTATTTTGGGATATATTTATTGAGCTTTCCAATGAAAACTGGTCCATAACATAAAGCTATGGCTATGGATATTTTATAACAATAAGCTGCTGCTACTGTATAATTTCGGAGCAGAGTATTTCATCATTTTTATACTCGATTGCTACTAAACGAAACTTTATGAGGTACACATGACATGAATATTATTTATACGTTAATTATACACAATTGTACTTACGAGCAGAGTATTTCATCAACGTTAGTAGAAAAAAATTTGTATATTGGATTCCACCCTCTCATCATATACATAATTATACATATGATGCACACCAACGTACCTTGTGCTGTTATGTAATAAATAGTTTATAAAGTGATTATAGTACATGATCTAATTCACCCCATTCCTTAGTTCCGTTGATCGGCTTCGTTATTTGAAATGGATTCCTGTTCTGTTCCCAGTGCTCTTCTCCTCGAATTGTCACTCTAATATTAATGACTCTTTGGGGAGTCCCTCCCCGTCTTACAAAGGGATGGGGACTGAGTCAGCTGTATTCGAAACCTTTATCTTCCCGCCACTTTGTATGCATTGAAATTCGGGTGCTAATTAGCTGATCATGTAATTAGAGATAGGGTTTTTGGGGTGGGCCCATTATAATTATAAAGTGATATTCTTTTTCTTTTTTTATCTATTAACTTCGTATGACTTTGTATGTCATTTGTATACAACACACAAGAGCGCAGTTGTCCAGCATACGTTTCAAAAACCGGATGTTATATTGCTTTAAACAATTAAAGAAAGCCGTACTTGTGAAGTCGTGGGACCTCCTCAGGGAATAAAGCTCGCAGGTGAGTCCGGAGGTAGTCGAGTAGTTTGTGAAAGAGGTGGTTCAGCCAAGAGTCCTCCAAATTTATGCAATATTCTAATTACGGCGGTGGTTCACCAGTGAGCTCACCGGCTGGCTCCGTTACGGGTCAGACCCGTGATAAATTACACCTGCTGTTTATCAGTTGATTGATTATGTACCTAGTTTTTGTCGCACCTAATCATAGGTATCATAGCTGCTTCTCATCAGCACTTTTTCTCTCACCTTCCTGTTATAATTAATCGGTCTTTGTGGAACTCCGCTATGATTCACCCGTTCTCTTTTTCGAAAACTTTTTGTGAAAACGTTCTTACATTCGGAATTTGATACAATCTCAGTGCTCTACTTTTAGTATTTCCCAATTAGATGTATTTTGAAACGTGGCTCAATTACCTCTAATTTGTAGTTATTATATAATTACCAGTATTGATTTTTAATTGGCTTGTGTTGGTTTGAACGAGAGCTTGTGCGTGTTAGTTTACTTGCCGTTAGATAAACTATGTGTTTATGTAGCAGACCAGGCGCAGTCCCAGTTTATATGACTCAACGCGTTCGTGATAGTTTATAAAACGAGTTTCCTGAGCCTCAACGTTGAACCCCTTTGGTGACATTATTGATTAATGATGGATTATTAGTTTATCTATATTTTTACATTGACAACACATTTCACCATATTCATTTTTAAAATCCTACCGATTTTTTTTTTACATATTTTCTTGGAGCATTTACCTTTTTTTTTTACAAAAAGTACGTAGAATTTTAAAAAAAAACGTATGCTTGATTTACGTGTAAAATTTGGTAGCTTGGGAGTGCAGTCACAAAGTCTACATTTCAAAACCACATACCATAACGCTTTAAAAGTTTTTTTTTTTTGAGGCCCGAGACCTTGGCTTAGCGTAGGTCATTAAAGGGTGCTCGTAAAATAGTTGGCCCGTAGGCACGGGGAACAGTTGTTCCTTCCGTTTGTATCCTTTTGATAGGATGGGTCATCTGCTGCCTCTTACATCTTTATTCCTAGCTATATCATTGTCTAGAGTTACAAAGACGACGGGATTAAGCTTAACGGCTGGAGTTATCGCTGAGGCTTTAAGTGTTACGATGATTGAGGCATTGACGTGATTCTCCGTTAGCTGTTAGCTACTTTCTGTTAGCTACTTTCTTCGTGATCTTCTTATTTTCTCTAACTTTATATGTCTTGTATATCAATTGCTTATTTCGCAAGAATCACTCTTTTCGGACTTGTGGCTCGTATTCTATAGATGAACTATAATTACCAACTTATAAAGTGCTAAGTTGCACAATAACTTTGCAATTGTTTTACTTGTGTATAGCTCAGCGGTGGTTATGTACGTGACCGTGACGAACCTGCATGTTATTTCAGTTATGTGAGTAGCAAAGATTCCGAATCTGATAATTAAAACGATACATCATGTGGTTTTGCAACCTATTCTTTCTAACTGCATTTTCATGTAGTATATATGCTAATTTTATGTGCCCTAATGTTGTTAGTAAGCTGTAACAACACCTTTATTCAGGTGTAACCTGGGTGCTAAAATGTGCATAATGTTCTATTTGACTTGACAGTTTAATAGTCGTAACCACCCTTTTGTTGTTGAGTATTCTTTTATTTATTCACAGCACGACTTCGTGTATGCCATTTACTTTTCACACTACTTACGCACAACGAGAAGGGGTTTCAATGACACGCGCCCTGCTGACTTAGCAGGCCACCGGCATTTTAGCTCTTAAAGTGGTATGACACGTGTTCTGTGTAACTTATTTTGGACTACTGTATTGGCATGTATCATATGCTAATTATGTTCCATTTGTGCCTTTCCAGCACAGAAATTTGTGCCTAATACATGGAATGCAGACGACCTATCTATGATCGTTTCACGAACCACGTGCAATACCGCTTTGAAATTCGTGGGTGTCATTGTCTTGATAGCAGCCTTTAATATAAACACCGTCCGTTTAGGTTTCTGCCCCTTTGTTTCTATATCCTTTGCTTTCGCTGTTCTGCTCCGTTCCTCTGTTTACACAGATGTGGTTTGTGGCATACCCTTGCACCATTTTGTACCTTTTTGTAACCCTTTGATACCCCGGACGGCTAAGCCGCTATCATTGTGTCGTTAACGATTCTTTTATGTGAGGTCATCCGCAAATATATTTATGTCGAAGAAAGCATAAGCAGGTGTTTGCGTAACAATGGTGTAGAATGGTGCAAAGAGAATGGTATGATACTGTTATTAGGCTAAAGGGTATAAGTTTATAAGTTTAACAATATTTTTAAATGCATGGAACCTTTGTGATACCCTTTACTGAAAACATTGGAAAATTCGTAATTTGTATTTTCTGAAAGAGAGAGAGAGAGAGAGAGGGGGGGGGAGGGAGAGAAAAAGAGAGGTCTCAGAGAGAGGGGGAGAGACTACAACGAAACTCAAGAGTTGCGCGCGGCAACAGTTTGAGGGTGTTTCCCGCAAAAGAATTTGATGCGCGCCGCAAAAGTTTTTCCACCGACTGTGGTTGCCGTTTTGGTGCGGGAAACACCCCCAAACTGTTGCGGGAAACACCCCCAAACCGTTGCCGAAAAGGTGCGGAAACGGTGCGGGAAAAGTAGCAACTGCAAAAAGAAAGCAGCGTGTTCGATTCGAACCCTACACTCTTGTTAGATACTTTCTCTGAACAGCGCCTTAGACCACTCGGCTACACAACACATGTGAGACCTGTGCTTGCGGAAAAATATTAGTACAACAACTGCACTTACGGCAGATCCTCCGAGCGCTTTCAAAAACGTTGCCGAAAAGGTGCGGAAATGGTGCGGGGCGCAAGTTGCGCGCCGCACCATTTCCGCACCGTTTCCGCACCTTTTCGGGAAACACTTTGCGCGCCATTTCTATTCCGCGCGCATTTTGTTTCCCATTCCTTTGCGGCGCGCATTTTGTTTCCCGAAATGGTGCGGCGCGCAACTCATCGGCTCTCAGTGTAGAGAGGCAGAGAGAATACTAATACACCAACCGGAAATTAGGCATTTGTATATTCACCCACAAGTAGGGGAGTGATAAACGGTAGTAGTATTTTAGTACTAAAGTACATACTTCATTCACAACGATGATATATCATGAATATCTACTACAGTGAAAGCTTTATTGCCTTTATTAGCCTTTACGGCGTTTACGGCCTTTACCTCAATTTGTTTATCTTTTTTGCGTCTGATTAGTGAGAAAGTGTCTTTTTGCTTCAGTAATACTCTGTATTCCCACGTTTTATACGCAACTTGTGTTCCATCATGTGCCGGAAAGGAAAGGCGAAGGGCATATAAAGTTTCCAAATCGCATGTCATACCACTTTAATCTTTTCTGCTATCGAGTGTTCATTATTTCTGTGTTGGTTGAACCCAGGACAAAGAACGCTTAGATGATAAAAAGTCGGAATAGCTTCATTTGTGCCATATGTGCCGGGCGTAAATGTGTAGTGCTAGTGCCAAAGCCAGATGTAGGTAGACTGGAAGCATTGAGCGGAACTACTCACCAAATAGCACAGCGGAGGAGAACACTGATCTTATTACTTTTATTTAAAGCGAAATACCGGCCGGTTTTTGAAACGCTTCGTGGGCAACTGATTTCTTACGTATTTAAGTTACTCGAATTTTGCTCAATTGTTTATTCTTATGTTCACTTAGAGACTATTTGGTGGCCATTCGGTGACGTTTTTCGAGAAAAAAATCGTCACTAATTGGTCGCGATATGGTTAGGACCACTGAAACCTGGGAACCGTCAGAAAGTGGTTCCATTCGTTTCCTATGTACGTACAATGAGTAGCAAAGTTCAATTCCTCACCTCCATAACTCTCTAATCTATATTCAAATGTATGTCTTCACCCGAATCCGCTTTTTGTTTCTTGTCCGTTTTCCCGTCTTACCGTAGAAAAGATATCAATTTAGGTTTATATTCCAAACCCCATCTTTATACTTGTGGATAACAATCTCTAACGGCTTCCCTGCATTTTACCGGCGTTTTTAGGAAAATTTACTTTGCGCTCGAGCATTTAACCCAGATTTACCCCTTCTCCCGGTTCGTGGGTGAATTTGCCTCTTTTCATTTGTAAGGTAAACTTTCTCATTTCAAGCGCATCAAATTTTATGCATTTATTCTTTGCTTTTTTTGCCGTCCACGCGCAAACACGTCCCAGTTTTCGCTTGTTGTTACTACATGTCATTTTCAATCACCATAAAGCGGAAAGAGATATCGAGATTGGGGTTTTATTTAATACCTCTACGATAAAGTGTACCGGAGCTCCTACCAGCGGTAAGCGGTATCAGACTACAATTGACAAAGGCAAAGGGTGGCTGGAGTAACGATGTTTTGTATCTTTCTACTTATATGCTTATATCGCACCAGTAACTTTAGCATTTCAAGCGTAACGCGTATGACACAAACAAACAAATAAACAAACTTTATTGCTTTATATATCTTTCAACTTGTTGTAAAATCTTCGGATGTTTATTCTCTTCACTTCTATCATTCTTTTTTCAACTATATTTGATAATTTGATCTTCCAAATAGAAGTTTTACGTGAATTCACACATTCAAATCCATTGTCGGCCATTGGGCCTATTCATGTATCTAACAATATAAGTAGATGTATGTAATGCCCTCGGGAGTAATATATTCTAATATCGCAACCCGTCTTCCCCGATGTTCTACACGAGGGTAGGTACCAATGTTATATAATGAATGACGACTCCCTCTCTCCTCTCTCTCTCTCTGTCTCTCTGTCTCTCTCTTCAGAGATTCTATGGAAAAGGTTTCAGATTTCGTAGCACAACTTCAAAATTCAACTCTTTCATTTCGTGTTGAAGCTAAAAGGGGTATTTACTTGTATAGTTGTGTCAAACTTGCGAGAATAGTGAATAGTATAGTTTTAAAGTTGCGTTGTATATATTTTTTTTAAGAAAAACCTTTAATTATTGGCTCTAGGGTTGATATCTATTTTAGAGTTAGTCAAAGAAGCGTTCGCTCAAATTCACATAAAAGTTGAATAGTTAGGGTTTACCTTGCTACAAAATGATGTAATATTACCTAGTAATGGACGTTGGTACTTCATGACTTTCCTTCTGAACTATGCACTTATTCTATTCGCTACTCGCTGCCGCGTCACTCGTTAATTCGAATTTCTCTTATTAGAATTAGAACCGGGAAGGTGGTTTCTAGATAGTATCTTTTAAGATTTCTGAAGGCATCCCGTGCTCCCCAGGGACAGCATTCCCCACCCCTTAGACACTGATTTATTAGCGGAAAGCTACGCATAAACCAGTTACATAAGGAAGGGGTTTAGAATTCAAATGTTACGTTTGGAAGTTGTAATAAAGTTTATTTGTGTGTTTTTTTCTCTGCATTTTCAGTGTTTTCGATGTTTTGTTATTTCCCGCTTTTTGTTACTTAATATATTTACACGTTTACTTTCAGATCCACACGCCCTGATGTTACAACCAGACAAAAATGCTGTGGTGAAGCTGAAATCCTGATCTCGGAACATTCAAGCTTCGTTTGTCTTTTAAAGCGAAATAACAACCGGTTTTTAAAGCACATCGTGGACAACTGAATTCTTACGTATTTATGCTAAGTTACTCGAATTTACTTCGATTTTTTATGCTAATTTTTGTTCATTTGCACACAGCATACACTGCATAAGAATGCTGGTGTCCGCGATGCGTTTCAAAAACCGGCCGCTATTTCGCTTTAATTTCCTGAGATGGAAAGTAAGTCTTTCCGTCGTATATTTTGATTGGCATTTGCCGGATATGGCTGTCATGTAGGAATTGACGACAGCCAACAAACCAACTACGTATCCATCATGAATTTTTACCGGAAGGCAGAACAGAAGAAGCTTAAGATGAAGAGCTACGGTATATGTTTTAGCCTACTTATGTTTTTTTTCTGTCATTGTTTTATGCATTTCTTAATTCTTCAATTCCTACTATTCATTGTAAGTATTTGCAATGGATCATTGTGCATTCCATTTCATACATAACTTACATTACCTTTTTTATTTTCTCCCTTGTTGGCTGAATGTGTTTCTCCTATTTTTCCTCCCTATCTCCCCCCTCTCTCTCTCTCTCTCTGTTTCCCTTTCTCGCTCGCTCTATGATCTTTCCCTCCTTGTCTCTTTATTTAAAAATCCATCCCTCCCCAGGGTATTCCCTCCCAAGTGAAAAACTTCTGTTGGCGTTCACTCTTGAAGCATATGCACATCATTTTTGGTGACTGCTTTTCTGAATTGCATTATCTTCAATAGTTTAGAGGGGGAGGCATGGGAAGTGGGCCTTGTTTTTGCAATGTGAAACTTTAGATGGTGGGAAGTTACCGAAAAAGAGTGCCCATTAGTGGCCGCCCACCTGGTCCGGATTGCGCGGCCCAAGCGCTTAGTGTGGGCCACGGGCGTGCCACATGGAAAGTTTTACCTGCCCACCTATTGCGCCTTCCGGCGCATCAGCGGCACACCAAGTTTTGCCGTCAATACCTTTTTCTAGAGTGGCCCACCGACAACGTTTTCTCAGTGAGGTGAAGTTCTTATAACTAGTCAACTTTTGTCTTTTTTTGTACTGTCCTTTGTTCTTCTGAACGATAGATCTATGGCTTCATTCTACCCCCATACTGACATACTGTCTCTCATCCAGAGGTGTTATTCCCTAGTGACACCCCCTGGTGACTTAAGGTCTTAAGGTGTCCCTTCATTGCATTCAAGCATGATCAATTCCCATCCTGTATTATTTTCGATTGTTGACACCTTCTGCGCCTTTGGGCTATTATATACCATTATCCCCACCAATCGCGCCCCCAAGATGGGGCACCTGTAATCTCTGGCCTGGGTGTTTCATATGCTAATGACCCTAGTCAAGGTGCCAGCCAGTGACAATTACAGTAAAGTGAGGACTCCCAAGAGCTCCCAACGCCTCCCCAAAATATAAATAAACGTATAAGTAAGAAATGTATAGACGTGAAAGTAAGTGTAAGGGCTTGAGAAAAAGTGAGAATAATATGTTTAGTGCTTTATGACCACCAAAGGAATTGATGTGGCAATTCAAAATCCCTTAAAGTTTCCAAAACGATTATGTTGTTTCTTATTCTTTATCGTTTTTATTTCTAGCTGTTGGTACCTTTTGGCTTGCGAGCTAACAGCCATTACCTCAAGAACTTGTCTTCTTTGTCCCTACGACTCGTTCAATAAACATGTATTATTATTATCTAACTAATACTGCATAATCAGCTGACGACCAGTTAACACGTTCCGTATAGTTTTTCTTCTCTACCTGCCAGCCTACCCTACCTTTATATTCAGTGCATGCCACTTTTGGATAATTGCCCTCTAAATTGTTAGTTTACCGGGGCACAATAATGAGCCGAGATGGCAAACATGGTAATTATAGAAGGCAACAGCCTGCCAAAACAATATTTGGACTTTTTTTGAAATAGTAGTATACCACAGTGATAGGGACATAGTGCAATGTAAGGATTTATACAGGACATCAAGAACGTACCATGAATAGTGCCTCCCTAACTTCTTGAATGTAACTGCGCTTGTATTTGAGTCTAGTACACCAGGTAACTGTTAGTTTATTAATTCGAAGTACTCGCTTCACGCGGTTCACTTTTTAAAGGGAACTGTCGGCCGCTTTTTCTCTGCAAATAGGTCGTAGTACCCGGAATTGAACCATTGATCATCACTATGCTTCAAGAATCGAGAGAAGGTCATGTTATCTTACCTCACAATCAGATCCTATTAGGCAAATTTTGGTAGTACCAAAATGGTGTTACTACCAAAATGGTTCTCGATTTGTTTTGTTTTCGTTTTGGTGTATTCTATCAGGGTGCGTCCCTTTGGTCGGATGTTGTGTATCCGGGTGCTCCTTGACCCTTTTTGCCTCTTGAACTCCACCTGTCATAGGGGAAAAGGATGGAATTGATTTCTAGGGTACCTATCCTAGGGTAGGTACCCTAGGGTATATACCCTAAGTCACCAAGAGTCAATAAAAAAAACAGTTGCCATACCAAATGGTGCAACCATACGACTGTGGTAACTGTCGTTGGTCACAGGCAGTGATAGAAGTGATAGAAGCAGCTGCCACAGAATGAAGATAACTGACTTAAACTCAGTCAGTAGGGAGGATTGTTAATCATCTTATTGTTACAACGCAGAGTCACACACGTATAAAGTGTAAAGAAAATTGATTGGTTACAAAATTTTACATTGTGTGATGGTTCATAGTTGAAATAATAAATGAACATCTCCTCCTCCTAACCCGACTAGTTTATTAACTTCTTCTTTGGTGGACTTTTAGGCACAAGCTCACTAACTTATTGTTAGAGGTGTCTTTTCACAGCCGATGGGACTAGCGAAGCTCTACTCCCTAGTCTTACTAGTGGTGTGAATTCGTATGGTAGTGAACATTCTAACCCGGGGTAACATTTATGGATTCGTCACTGATATCAACATGATCTTGTTCCACTATTTCCCACGAAGTACATTGTCCATGTATGTCTTCCTGACTCCACACACTCGAATAATGTTTGTGATTGGGATTTACCTCTCTCAATTTCCCTCCAAATATAAATCTCTCTCTCTCTCTCTTTTCCTTCTCGCTGAGAGATAAGGAGAGACTAAGAGAGAGGATAGAGAGAGAGAGAGAGAGCAAGGTAAGTACGTGTTTGATCGACTGATTAGAACAGCACTCAAACGACGTCAACACATGAAATGCGCCAAGTACGGTGTTTGTCGATTAGAGAGGGTGGCCTGATCCCGAAGTGCGCCAACACTTCTCAGGTGGGGCCTTAGAGGCCCTAAGTGCTCTAAGCCTAAGGTTGGTACTAGTAATGTTTTGTAAATAGCTGATTATTATGATACCGGCCGCTGACGTTTATCAAATAGTTTAATCATTCACCTGTTCATATTTATTAATTTTGTAGTTCATTTACTCACGGTGGTTCAATACAAATACAGTGTTCAAGCAAAAGAGTTGTGCCGTAGGAGGTCTTGAGTAATATGACGATTTCCAGCTGACAAATTTTTCGAAGTCTTCAAAATATGATCCGTGTTTCATCATCGGGTGATCGGTCATTTGTAATTAGCCATGCTAATAAAAACTGTGTCAAGAGGTTTCTCTAGCCTGACCTCACAGGGTCCAGTCCGGGCGCGGGAATATGAAACCCGACACCGTGCACGGTAGAACATCCACCTCATTGGCAGATTGTTCTCCAGAGAGAAACAAATAATCATAGTAATCCCCCGTCCTTGAGTACTTGTACCCTTGTTAGGGATGGTGTTATTTGAGTTGACAAACAATAAGGACACGAAGGAAAGTGAGAATGGAGATGTACAGTATGATTTGGCTAATTGTACAGTATTATTTCGCTTCGAAAAAAAGTGTCATAGAAACCCGTTCCCTACAACGTAAAACCTGTGCGGTGCGCTGCGACAAGAGATGCGGCGAAAAACGGTGCGCCAACCTTTCGCCATGACTCTAGCCAGGTTCGCGCGATAAAGGAGAGGAACCCTACTTGAAATTTCGCCCAGCCTGCGCACAGGCTCGAGCCATTTTCGTGCCAGATTCTCGCCGCGCACCAACCAAGTTTTATGAATGTGATATCAACCGTTCGTTACTTGATTCTAATGTTAAGATTGACCGATTTTCCAAAAATTAAATTTTGGAAAATCGGATGCACTTTATCGTAATGGTATCTGAAGCTGTTTTTCAATCAGCTTAATTGGCTACCGTATAATCAGTTTTCTGGTAATTGTATGCCCTTTCCTATGTCTATGTAAACCCAAATAGACCCATCCCACTATGACCCTTATCTATAGTCGGGAGCTATTTTTATTGCCCTTTTTCGGGGCAAAACGATTGACAAAATGGTGCACATACAATTAGCATTTTATGAGAGCAAATGTGCGTATGGTGTTTTTGTATCTGGCATCTGGTCTATTGAAATTTCGAGCTTTTTAAGGGAATTCTGGGGGCTGGTGAGTTTTTTTATCTGATTTTGGTCTTCAGATTCTTATTTTACGCAGGTCAGAGCCATATTACTTGCGCAATATTACAGTTTATACGTACAAATTTACCCCACCGTGATATAAATGCAATGTGATGTAGTTATTCTCGCAATGCCCGAGGTGTAGAAACTAGGTATTAATTACAATTTTTTTAAATTTTTTTGTTTGTTTATATTTCTCTGATTAAAGCTGTGTGGATCTCTTATTTTGGTTTGTTTTTGTATTTTATTATCTTTCGTGCACCTTTTATGCTACCAGCTCATGCTACACCGGTACGGTAACACCCTTTGAAACTCTTTTTTTTTGTACCATCGAACCCAGGTTCCAGTTCTCTTTGAGACGCCCAATTGAGCACTAATTAAAGGAGGAGGCTCACGAGTTTTAACTGGTCGATTCATTTCCTTTTATCGAAAGAACATCGTAAATAATCACCAATAAAATGCAGAACAAAGCGCGGGAATACACTTTAAAGAAATTATTTAATTTAAGAAAAAAATTTAATTAAAAAAGCGACAGTATGCTTTTAAAACCACCAGCAAAAAGCAAATATGCACGCAGTGTGCATAACAGTAAAACAGGGGCGCCTTTCTGTTGCACTACAAAGTACACAGGCGGTTGGAGCGCACCATTTTCAGCAACACATTAGCAGGGTCACCCAGGGTTAGCCCGGTCATCTGCACGGGGGCAGTTTTTGGCGGTGCCTGAAAAATAACTAGAAACTACGGTAGTTTTCTTTAAGTAATTTTTTAGATACAATTTAATTTTTACATAAAAGTGTATTTCCGCGCTTTGTTCTGCATTTTATTGGTGATTATTTACCATGTTCTTTCGATAAAAGGAAAGGAATCGAACAGTTAAATCTCGTGAGCCTCCTCCTTTAACGGCACACTTTTAATTTTCAAGCGGTTAATTGCATAAAAAGTGAAAATGATTTCCACCTGACTAGGTAGGTACTTATTTTAAAAGGCGAATGTCTTTGAGGTGAAGTTTTTTATCATAAAAAGTTCAAATTGGATTAATGTAGTATAGTATCTGGTTAATGCAGAATAATGTGATATCTTTATTACGGTAGTATTTTGATTACTGTAGTGGTTTTCTGAGTACTAAGACTTATCAGATAGTAAACTATATAAATCATAGTTAAAAACTAACCAACTTTTCTTAAACTCTTGCTCTTGCTCTTGAAAACTTGAAGGAAAACTTGAACGAAAACTTGAACTAACCAACTTTAACGAAAACTTGAACTAACTAACTTTAACGAAGAACTATTTCTTAATCAAATCTTTACTATTGTTTCTGGTAAGATATTTCCATTGCGCTTGTGAAGTAATTAAATTCAATGTGTTTCTGTAACACTATAAGTAAAAAAAATTATGATAACATTGATAATCGCACGTATCTAAACACCACTGTCATTTCTTATTGTTTTCTTGTAATTTGTAATTGTAAGTCTTTCTTGCACATTTTGAATATTTCTTGTTTCCGCTTGATGACTGTTGACGAACTTTATACGCGTTATTTAGCGGCGAAACACTCGAAAATGTCAAATTTAAGGTTTAGCCTTGTGCTTGGGAACGAAAATTGTACAAATTGAACAGTGAAAACTTGTAATTTGCTATAACTATCTCAAATTATTCCCTATTTTCGAAATTATCAAATATACTGTGTAATTATGGATCATTACGTGACTACGGTAACCAAGGGGAGAATTTCGCTCTATTTTCACCAACTGAAATTCGTTTTCAAAGTTGTGATCTTCATTATTGATGAACTGTTATAAAACTTTTACTAAACTTTATTAAACGAATGATCATATTCGGCTGACAGAAATCGGTGTTCTTCATATAAATGTATGCCTTGCCTAAAGGAGGTTCCCAGAACCTTTTCGCATCTTTTTTAGAAAGACCGCAGACCTGTGTGGGTACTGTTGGACTTTGCAGCACTACATCGTTTAAGTGTGTCATTGTGTGAGTCAGGCCTTCCGAAAGACTACTACAAATAATATTGTTCAAAGGCCTACTTCGTATTGTACTACGATGAACCAAGTGTTTTTCTTAATTTTTTATGGAGCTAACGAAAAGATTGGACAACCCAAAATTGGGCTAGCGACACAGAACCTATGCCAGCTTTTCATGGAATGTCTTGTTGGAACTTGGAATTACGAAGCCTTCACTAGTATCTCTAGTTAGATAAAGCGAAATACCGGCCGGTTTTTGAAACGCATCGTGGACAACGGAATTCTTACGTATTTATGCTAAGTTACTCGAATTCAGCTCGATTTTTTATTCTAATTTATGCAAATTTGCATAAGCTGCATAAGAATGCCGGTGTACTCGATGTGTTTCAAAAACCGACAGGTATTTCGCTTTAACTGCTCAGGCTCACGTCAAGAAAAACTTATGTGTCTGACAATAAGCGAAAACTCAGAGAACCACAGGATGAAAACCTTTGAAGGTATTCTCCTTTACTTGATTCTCTTTTTCATCTAGTACCTGCGTGCGTGTAAGTGACTGAATGTATTTACGTACGTGTATGTATATGTTTGCCTAACCATTTCTGGCTACCCCCACATTCACCCCCTTTTCTACGTAAGTCAAGTTTTCTCCAATGAGTCATGCGCGCCTGGCTAGCTACCGCTACCGAATTACCGGTCAATTTGGAAAATTGATGTTTTCTGTTACTTTACAAACATGAATATTGTCAGTTTGTCACTTTAACTTGTGTCTCTGTCATAGCATAAAACACCCCGCCAAATGCGGACGATCACCTCCCGTTCCGCAATGCAAATTAGTCTAAACCATTTCCCCAAAATTTTGAGATGCGGACCCAATTTATTCCTTGCTCTGTAAGGACATTGCGGACACATTACGCGTTACATTTATTAGTCTTACACTTGGGTTGTTTTGTTAATAGTTGTCTTTCTCGAAGAGATTGTATGGATGTTTGCAGTAATGTTTTCTTCGTTTTCCTTGTTATTTTACCCAAATGAGGCTGACTCATTCGCAAGAACTGGTTTTCCATACTGTAGGTATTGACACCTCTTGAGGAGAAAGCGACCTATTTGAAAGATTGAAAGGACTTATTGTAAGTTAATTTGAGTTTACGTAAAAGGAAAACTAAAAGATGTAAAAGACTAATTCACCAATGAGGCACATAGATTTATTGTTTGTAAGTAAGTATATTATAATTTATGTGAATGTTTGTGCTAATCAAAGTCAACCCGCTCTTGTATTGTGTCTGTTGATTATACTTTTTTTGTTATTCTTCGCAGCATTTCTATATAACCCTTTATTTAATCCAATTGTCATTCGTTTACCTTTGTCACTTACTCTCTATCCATATGGCACCACTTCGTAGTCTTTTATACTTCCGAATTTACGTTTCTTCCTACCGCTATGGTACTTGACTACCTTGCCAGTGGGGGTAGAGCACCAGTGTTGACTCCAGCACCAATCCATGGTACCTTGTCTCAGGTACCATTTCTGCTTCCCTCGCTAACACCTGTTGCTCACTTTAAGTTGGTGTCTGTGTCTCTTGCCGCCGCCATGTACATCGACACTCTCTCATTTAAGCGTTTCAAGTGTCATACACCTTTGATGTCCGTCCGACGATTGAGTACCCTTTTGTGCCCTGACTGTGCACAAGTGCATGCATGCTGCACTCTTGCTGCACAATTGTCAATTGCATTTACACCACCAATTTGATCAATTCACAGGATTAATTAGAATGCGAGATATGGCCAACTGCTGTGCACAAGGAACAGTTACGCCTTCTGCTGATCTAAGGTACTTAGGGCCGTTATGAACGGAGATAAGGGCCCTTGACATAAGGCCACTCTTCACGTTGTGCATGATGGGGAAAAACCACTGACGAGACTTATGGTGTATTGCTTTTTGGATAAAAATAAATAATATTTGGAATTATTTGGGGCAGAAACTACGAAAAATGTTCGAGTTAGATGTAGGTAGGCATCCTGCAGTTTTATAGTATGTCTAAAGTATATTTTTATCATATGTAGATAAAGTACAAAATCCCACCCTGCAAGTATGATTTCAATAGTGTCCCACATTGGTATTTCATATCGTGACTACTTATACTTTATACACCATATATATTCATGGTCAGACTACTCCGTGATGAGTACCACTTTCTATTGTTTTCGAAGTGTACCCGATGTTTACCTACATACTTACCTGGTCTTCTTTAGTATATTTACCCCTGGGTCATGGACATGGATAGTCTTGATTTTGTGGGTTTAAATGTAGTTTTTACACTGCAGAGTATATTACCTAGTGTAAATGGGTACGAGCTGCTTATAATTAGCTTACAATTGGTACCGAAAAATGGTGCATTTGGGGTAGCCTTTGGAGGTGGTTCCATCACTTTCCAACACATTTGACCTATGGTGTTTTTGCATCTACATTTCTGGCATATTGTCTATCATTTCACTAAATCTGAATACATTTTGATGCTAATCCGAAGTGGTTTCACACCTTTACCAGCGCATCTACCAGTCCGTGTCATGGTTATACCCCCTGGGTAGGTACCCTTCTATCAAACAATCAAAAGGATACACCCTAAGGGTAGGCACCCCACCGAGCCACCACCAATCACTCCATTCATGAAATGCGTGTATAGGGTGAGCAGTTAGGATATTACGACTCACTTATTTTTGTATAAGACGTTTGACTCTTTTGTGATTTTTGAGCACATGGAGTAGTATAGATTCCTTCAAAGCCTCCTAAATTTCTAAAAAGTTTAAGAAGTACCAAAATGGTTTACATTTACATTTTCCTCTTTTATCTAATTGCAGAATCCATCTCACGTAATAGCTTCCTTAGTTCATTTACCACCAATTCACAATGGTTCCAAAGTGGGCGTGGCTATGGTACCAGTGAAGGGTGCAAGGGTACAGAGACGGAGAGGGGGAGACGACAATGTTACCTATCTGTGGTACCTCCCACCCTTCCCACCCTTGGGGTACACGGGCTAATGTACCCTAAACTGCTCAAATCAATTCTGACCACCTTTCATAAAAATGTGACTTTCATGGTACTTTTTCTTGTTCTGAACAGTTTCTGTTTTACATTTTTTGCAAAATTACCTTCTATTACTAAGCGACTAAGCCACTTCGATGAGGTAATTAGACATTCGTTCAATTGCTACATAAGTATTTTGCAAAGTTCCGCTCCACTATTTACTGTACAATTGTAAGTTTTTTAAATGTTTTTGTTTGCAGGATTTATTTAGATTACTAGGAATATAAATGCGTGACTTGGCGTTAGATGTTATCTCCATAAGTTATTGCTTTCGCGTAATTTTGGCAAGTTTCATTCGGAGAAATTTATCGAATGCTAGACAAGATTTTCATCTATTTTTCTACGACCTCAATTTTCCGTGAATCTTATTTTTGTTGAAACTTCACGAAACTTCTAATGTGGCTTCAAAGTATGCTAAAAATTTTATTTTGGAACTACGCTAGAATATTATTTTTTTGGAACTACACGATAATATTAAGTATTTTTGAACTACACGATAATATTTTCTCAATTTTTCATATTAAATGTGCAGGTGCCGTGCAAAAATACGAAAGAATTGACAGAATCGCGTGAAAGCCCCATGAATGATAATCTTTTTTTCTCTTGTCTTACTTTTCTTTTATGTGAAACTGTCACAATCCTTAGACATTTATTGAAAACGTGATCCTTGGTATTTTTTACGAAAAAATATGAATATTTAAGAAAATTCAGTGCCCATTCTAATATTGGCGTACATGATTGCACAACCGTGTACCCCAATACCCATAGTTATCTACCCTGGTGCAGAGCATACCCTTTGACCCATTGGTGCGGTGCCCCTTTAAGCTGTTACCCTTTACGTAACCCTATCCCCTAGTTATTCAAATTTCTTCCTTTGATTGTTATACACTGTTGCATTCTATTACTATGGTAAGCTAATCCCAAAAGTATTGTGCTTGAAAAGTCGGTTGGTTTTTTGTAAAATTACCCTTAAGTACCTTTTTTTTGCCGTTATTACTACCACCAATGCATCTTCATTTTATTTGTATGTTTGCCGTTTGACCTACTAATATTCTACAATTTTCTAACTAACTCGAGTTTGAATAATTGTTATTCTTGTCTTTGTTAAAAAAATTTTACCAAACCATACTCTTCGTTTTATTTATGCTCTGGTTCTGCTATTGCTCTATTACGATATCCTTATTTTACTTTTTATTATTTCAGTGAATATATTCAATTCCTAATGCGATTGCGGTGAAGTGAAGGAGACAATGGCGCTTATTCCATCTATTATTATTCTTTTATTACAAGTATTTTTATTGCCCAAGTCTTCACAGGCTGCTGCACAGGATTGTCCAAATGGGTATGTTTACCTATTTTTTTATTTTTATTGAAAGTTGAATTCATGATTTTAGTTATAGTATAGTTTGTTGCGCACAGATCCACAGATGTTGATACACTTTTTTTGTTACATTTTTGGGGAGCACGGAAGCGCACCAAAGTTTGCATAGAATACTTGGGACTTTAAAAACCAATTGCCATAACACTTTAATTATTTCAGTTGTGACTGTCTCCCCGATGTCACACTCCCTTCCGCCCTTTCTGTGAATTGTCAATGGGAACAAATTCCCAGTGGGAATGTCCCATTCCCTCCCAATACACGTTCCCTACATTTGGAATGTAGGCATAAGGAAGGGAAGACTTCACCAAATGTTACTGATCACCAGGGACTTTTTGCTGCTGTCCCCGAACTGCATTCACTAAGGATAGAGGTGCGGTATTTTTATTTGATTACTTGATTACTTATGCTTGCGGTACTGATTATGGAAGTAGTTACCTCCCCTAACTTTGAGATTTGAGGTTCCAACTTGACAATTTACTATGTTTTGTGTATAATCTTCTTGCTTACTCGTTTACTCGCTTACTTACTGTATATCTGTCTCACTTTACGTTTTGTTACCCTTTATTAGCTAATTATATTTTTCAAAAATTCTCCCCCACACCACATATTGTAACATTCTCATGACCCTTAGCTCCCCTTAAATGGATAATCGTTTATAATAAGAAGGGGTCACCCACGGGTATAAGAAGAACATATGTTCTAAATCCTATAGCGCTACTGCTGAGCCGGGTCTCTCCGCGCTGTTATATTCGCGATGTGGCGCTTCGCGCTGGCGTTAGCTGTAGTTAAGAGTTCACGTTAGATGAAGAGAGCATGAGAGAAAACAAGAAGAAAAAGAGATAAAATCTGCGAATCCATGACGCAATCACTCCGCTTGCCATGTGTGTGGTACAAAATTTGCATACGGCCATTCGCTCATTTGTATGCAAACAAAGGATTACAAGATATAGCCTGGGGTCTGGGGTTAGACAAGGTTAGGTGTAGGACATGGAATACATAAAACATATGTCCAGATATGGCTTGAGACTAAGTTTTGAGACAGTTCTCATGAATTTTGATATTTTGGCCCTAGTTGAAGATAATTTACATCCTAGCTAAATGTGCGTTCACTTTTCGTGGCCGCCCATCTAGTGTAGATAGTTGTGCTGCCTTGAACCTCGAAGGCGCTGTCTGAGAATGGGCCCTGTGAATTTTGTGAAAATATCTTATTCGGTGCAGACACACTCGATAATATAAAAATCTGGCAAGAGGCTGTCAAGCTGTCATTATTCCAATTTTACAATTTTTCTACAAGTAATGAGGGCTTCTCATGCCTGGTTATGGTCACAAAGTACCTTGTTGATATATAAATCAGAAAAGTCAACAGAAACTTAGAGAAAGAGTCAGACGGAGATAGATTCGTCAGCGAGCGACAGAGAGAGAGAATTTTATGGAGGGAGAGAGAGAGAGAGCTAGATTTAGAGTGAGTTACCTGCGTGAGAGAGAGAAGTTGAGCGAGTAAATAGTATGCAAATAGCAAACATTCTGGGGGATTATCACCTACCTAGTATAGATCTTGGTGACATAGGACATAGATAGATGTTCGCATGTCAGTGTTTGACAAGATATGCTTATGACAATATGGCTTTTTCACCTAATTTGCATACAACATATGGTGAAGTGAGATGGGTTGAAATGTATTTTGATGGATCGACAAATCATTTGAGATATAACGAAATGAAGAACGATAGGTTTAACTGGAATAATTAATTCATAAATTCCGCCGAGTATAACTATGTATAACCTGAATTATAAGCTAAAATACACGTTATGTGTTGCGTCGTGCCTGTCCCAAGTTTACAGTGTCCTAGTTTACAGTGTCGTAGAAACTATTTTATAGCCACCATTTTATAGGTAATAGCGACGAAGTAACAGTTACATAATATGGCTGCCGTTTTTTTCTATAACCCGTTGTAAGCTACATCTACATCCGTCTGTATAAGAATAGTTCAATTGCGTAGATTTTACTTTACGACGTGTAACATACAACAATGTTGTATGTTGTTTAACTGAAAAGTGAAATGTTTACGTATCTAGTTTTTATAATTAAGCAGATGTAACTTGTTACATAAGTAAGATCGATTTGGTGGTAAATATCCTAGAATCTAGACTGTATTGCCACATACCCTTACACTCTTACACAATTGTGATTAATTTGTATGCAACCACCATCTGTGTATTCTATTATTATTCTGAAGCTAGAGGTTTATTGTTAGAATAATATACATAACGTAAAACTAGACATATATGGTCATTTTCTTACAATGAGTGCACGGGTAACTTCAAATCTATAGGTGTTTAATGAAACATGGAGAAATAAACAGTGTTAAAAATATGATAATACCTATAAAAAAACGGATTCCACAGAGAAAAGGGGTGTCCTTTATACTAGAACTATGAATAATGGAATTAATGGGTATGTAAATATTTATGCTTTTTATACAATAATAAAGATTATTATTATTTATTACATATTGTATAGTATATTAATGTTTTTCAGGGATGTCAACAATTTCAACATTCTTCATTGAAGAATTTATCTGCATTACGGTCACTACACTTGTCACAGGTTGGTTTGGCTGTACAGAAGCTTAAAAACTATTTTCTACCTTCGTAAAATTGTTCAGTATCACGGCCTTCTTGGATTTCTTGTCAAAGCGATGTGGTGCGTGGTTTCTGGGCTGCTGGCTACTGCACTCCCATGCATTATATGGAAAATTATGTACCGTTATGTGTCTTTCCGACGCAGAATAGAGCACAATTTCGTATAGCATGACACACGGAAACGAGGTTGTACTGCGTACGTTTTATTTTTTTACTAACCATGTGTCATACCGCTTTAAAAAAATATACATTTAGATCTCTGCTCCTGGAGTGTCTCTGTCCGTGGCTGAGGATTTCTTCACAAATCTCCCGAAATTGGAGAAACTTCACATTTCGGAAGCAAATTTGGAAGTATTACCGCAGAAGATCTTTTGCCAACTCTCCAAGTTAATGGTCAGTTTATTATTATTGTTTTTATTTTTATTTATTAGTTTCGTGTTTCGAGTCTGCTCCCCTTACTTACTCTCTTTCTTTGTTTGTTGTAGTTTGTTAGTGTTGCAGTTACCTTTTTTGTTAGTTTGTCCGTTTGTCATTATATTGTCTACTTTTTTTTCATACGAAGTTTTATTTCTTCCGTCATTGTCGTGATTCCTTGTGTACTATAGCCTTCTACTGTGACCCTGACTTACCAAAACGCAACTCTGAAGATTATCCCCACCTAATAAGCCTTATATTTTACATAAACCCAAGTTAAGCGTCAGCCTTGGTTGTTGACATAAGTAGCATAATTTAGTCGCCTTAGTCCAAGTGCTACATATTAAATAGAATTGGCGTAGATTAGGCTCTAACCAGGAAGCTGGCATTGTTTTTGGCACATTATCTCTACGCTTTTCCACTATATATTACTTAATTGCCCAATAGCTTATCCCAAAATTATCCACTCATAATATTGGTTATAATTGCTCTGTCCGGCGAGGCTGACGTTAATTCATCTCAATTGCGCGCACACATTTTGCATGCAGCCGCGCACAATTGCCAGCGCCATTATTCAGCGAGATATATGATGTTCCGCGGGCGGATTTATATCCAAACTATTGAATTTTATAGCGGAGACAGGTGCAAAGTTTAAGTTAGATGTGAATGAAGTCTACTTATTGGTTCTGATTCTACATATATGGGTTTGGAATATTAGGAATTGAAGCTGAACAAGTCATGTATGTATATATAATATATAAACTTACGCTGGGTGGTTTAGCTTTATGCCTTCGTGAAAATAGGCAATATCTGAGCTCTGACATTGTGCCTTATAAACTTTGTGAAGAAGCTTACTTTGGAAGCGGACATATACTTTTTGATCATCGTACAGAGCTATGTATGCAAAATTTTGTTTTCATTACGGTAAAGCCTAACCAGAAGCTCTCCCTCTCATTTTGAATCATAATAATTTTCCTTAGCGGAGTTGTATAAAAGTGGGTGTTGTGCAGAATTAAATGCAGAATTAAATCTCGTATGCCCCTTCCCGCTTATAAGTCGCCTTTATTCCTCAATAAAGAGGTTATATCCTGTGATTAAGTACCAGATTCAACGCGATATTGGCCGTATATAAGCTGTATAGTGTTAGCTGTGGCCCTTCGTAGCGGTACTCATAATGCTAGGAGCACCATCTGCGCCTCTTTAGATTTTGTGGATATTGCACGATAAGAGACGCAATAAGAGAATATTAGGTCAAAATGAATATTTTGAATCTAAACTTCTGCACTGATTAAATTTTACGCGTCTGTCTACATTACTTTTCATTAGTTGGCTTTTCTAAAGCGGTATAAGCAGGAGAACTGAATTCCAGAGTGTTTTATACTAATTATGCGCTATTATATAAGCCGCGTGCCATGCCATACCGCTTTAATGGTAGGGTAGGAGAATGTAGGAAAGGAAGGTTATAGATATGGTTCGCTACCAGTTCTTCAATAAGTAGGCTTAAGATTTCCGGAATTTCTTTAAAATCTGGATTTACTTGCGGAAATAATACTAGTTTATGTCTTACTAGTAGACAGTAGTCTTCGGTCTTAAGTACCCTATGACTTTATTATACCCGTCTACGGGTGAAATATTAGGGCGCGGCCTAAGGAAAGGAAGGAAAATTTACCCCTGGCGCCGCACGCATTTAACTAGTTGTCGTTACCTATTGTTGGATGTCTGGAGCATATTCTTACTAAGGGAAAGTGAAGATTTTGAAATTTTAAAGTGAAATTAACGGGGGAATCTTGGATTTTCAATGGGCAAACGGTACAGGGGAATTGATGTACAGTATTAAGATATTAGATTTAGATGGGTACATATATTTCTATTAGGAATAATTTAACCACTGTTTCGTTACCCGTGGGGTTGGTATGATTTCATCATAGTAGTTATTGTGCTATTTATTTTTATCAAACCACGTTAATGCTTGGGGTTATTGTAGAACTCTTTCAATCCGATAAAGATATAAGGGTAGGGGTATATAATTGGCGGTTGCCTTGTTTAACGACCTCCGTAAACCTCACGATGCAACAGGCCGTTACTATAACAAGTCTTAATTATCCTTTATATGCTAATTAGGTGAAAGTCGATTAATTAGCGGTTGTTGTTGTGTTGCTATGGTATGGTGATTTGACTCTTTGTGGCTTAGCAGTCCGCTAGGGAGCATAGGATCGGCAGCTATGGAAGCTATAGACTATAGCGATACACTAAGCTGTGTATAATCCGCCTTTAGAACACATATCCCTATCTTTTAACGTGCCGTAGAGATACAGTTATACGTTGCCGACAGAGCGCATCATTGCTTAATTAACATATACATGTATGAATACATGTAAATTATGGGAGATTATGGGTGTTAGTAGAGAGAGAGAAAGAGAGAGAGAAGGATAGAGAGAGAGAGGGGGGGGGAGACGGAGAGAGAGAGAGAGTCACATCCCCCGCTAACCGCCGTTACGGTCTAATAATCATGTTATTAAGGTTTCAAAGTGAGCCACTACATAGACTAGTTAGTACTGCACTTGTTTGTACTTTTGTGGTGCACAATTAATAGGCTGAAAGTGAATGTGCGCGCGCAAATTCAGGGTGAAAATTTTATGCAAATGGTGCCAATTGGTTGCCAGTTATTTGGGGGTGAAGTGTTTAGTAGTACCATTGACCATTGAAAGTGTACGTCGCATATTATTTGAAAGAAACATTGGGAGAATTCGGTATCCGCTAACAATAAGCTTTCATTTTGTCACTTCAAGTACGTGCTCGTTTATGCACTGTTGGTGCACCAGTGTTCAAAGCGTATGACTTGCTCTGTTGAGGTCCTGAGCAGCGTAGAGTTCCAGATGACAAATTTCTATAGTTTTCATGGTTGATATTTCAGGTTCTGAATGTCTCATCGAATTGGTTGTCCGAAGAATCGCTCAACTTTGATCAAAATTGCCCATCAAAGTTGATAATCGTGGATTTGTCGGATAATAAAATTCGGAAATTGGGTGAGAGTTTTAAACTAAACTCATCTCCTACTCTAACACTCACTGCTAGTTTAAATCATGGAAAACTTTTTTTTACGTAAGGACTGTACACACTATTGTGGTACTGTAAGTCAAATTCGTTAGACATTCGTATTATTAGTCCCAAATATGGCCAAGGAGGAGATTCTTAGGTCGTTAGTTATTGATTATTTCTTCAGATTCAATATCCCTTTCCTTCTTCCCTGTGGTTCGACAACTATCACTTGCCAGGAATAAAATTAAATCTGTAGCGGAAACGGCATTCTCAACCAACACTTTCTTACAACAATTGGACTTGGAATCTAATGAAATTGACAATTTGTCAGCACTACCGGGTAGGTTCTTTGATAATTAAATAAGTACATTAAAGAGGTTTAGCACGTGGTTTTGAGATGTGTGCTGAACATCTGCATTTCTGGCACCGATCGGAACCATTATCACTTTGTCCACTAGATGTTTCTAAACCCGTGTTATATCGCTTTAAAATTATGGTACGCTTATTTCTTCTTGCGCTAGGTGTTTGAAGGTGGACCGCCTAATGCCAAGCCTATGTCGTATTCTAATTGGCTGCAATTTGGGTAGTGAGTCAGAACATAAAGCACAATGTTTACCGTCTCCACTAATTATAATCATAATGTGTAAACCTACAGGGGGTTCGACACCTTAGAACTATTCGATGCATAGCAACGCCTGAAAAGTTCGGTATAGGAGAACGTAGAAAAAGCAAATCTATTTAGCAAACTTACAGATCTTTTTTGGCAAAACTTTTTTTTGAACGATTGAACCAACAAGCAAACCGTTTCTGATTTTAATCACATTTCTTTAGAAACTCTAATCTACGCGAATCTGGCTCACAATGAATTGCGAACGATACCAAAGACGTTGGCTTCCCTTCCGAAACTGCTATCGCTCAACGTGTCGCATAATGCAATTGACCATGGTAAGTGCGTTGGCTACATTCGGAAGGTCCGCTAAAGCGATATGACAGGTGGATTGTGAAACAAGTGCAAATTGTGATCCACTCTTTAACAGTGGAGCGCATAAGGCTAAATACCTAGTGAATACCATTTTAGAGTAGTGGTGAGATCTCAGATTACCCGAAGATCTTGTTGGAGCTACTGTTGGAGATTGCTTTACTATCATCTAGTTTTCGCTTTCAGAATCCCCTTCCTCACTTCTCTCCTCTGAATTGGAATCCCTCGACTTGTCCCATAACAGACTGGGAAAGATTCCCAGAAGGTTTTTCGCCAACTCTGTCCGATCACTTGTACACCTACACCTCCAGCATAACAGGATCAATGACATCGCCGAGGAGGACCTCAAGAACATGACCAAACTACAAACGGTTGGTACAAACTACGAACTACATTTATTTACTTATCCTGTGGTACAAGCGGGTACAAAAGTTATAATTAGCTTACTTCTTGTACAGCTATTCTATGCCTTTGTCCCGAAAAACAGTCGGGCAGGGTTTACCTACTGTATTGAGACTGTCGATCAGGTTTATCTTTCTGAAGGAAAGTATGGGCTTCTATCATTGGGCTTTACGTCCTTATATTCTATAATTTGACTAGATTTCATGTGTCCCAGTGAATTTGTTGCCAGTTGGCAGGTAACAACCGCATAACATTAGGGTGTCATTTTTCGTGCGCGCTGGTTGCCAAGCACGCTTGCTATTGCCAAAACCATGGTATTATTTCGCTGAATAACCCCAATTTAGAATGTTATGAGTTGGGTAAACAGGGGTATTTTGTGTCAGATCCTTCTTATGAGGAGAGTTTAAAGCGGTCTGACACGTGGTTTGTAAAGATTGTGAGCCATGAGGAAACACATTTTGATTGTCCAGCACATACGCTTCACAAATCACGCGTCGTACCACTTTAATAACACATCCGTACTCTGATCAATTAAACGCCTACCACTACATAAACATATACCGCACTGATTTGAATGCACTCTGACCTTGACTCGGCACCTGTCCCCTTTACAGTCTCTCTATTAGAGTTCTATTGTTTATACACTGACTCTCCTACAATACATCCCAAACAGGGATGTGCCGGTATTCGGCCTACGGTAGATCCATTCTAAAAGGCACCCGATAAACCAACCCTAATTACCCTAGTCTAAACAATGGATAATGGTGCTAAAATGCGCTATTTGGACAGCCACCATTATGTAATTGGCCGAGGCAACGCATATTGCTAGTTCTTGGATTTCTTGAATAAATGCTTTGTTAGCGTGGGTACCGGGGGGTGAGAATTGTTGAAAGTATTCTTAGGCGAGGTATTTCTTTGTTTCGGAGTGAATATCGAATAGTTTGTGACTGAATGAATTTTAGTCAGTCCCATGCCGAAGTTGTATGATTTTTTTTGCTAGCCAGTGTGGGAGGTATATAATACGTCAGACTATTTGAACTTATATTTTGCAAGTTTGATATAAACATTAGGTACTGTATGAGATACATATTGCATTCCCACATTCAAAGATAGACATTCTACTTGTAAGTGCCGAAACATCAAACCACTCGATTCCTAGTGGGATAATACATGGCCATCTCTGTGGATCATTGTATACATAAGAATAGATGAGTACTTTTGTCTGAATGTACTATATATGGGTATAATGGTGCGAGAGTACTCAATGCACACGCGATCTTGCAAAAGTGCATCAACACTGCGGGGATCTCGCCGCACTTTTACGGCAACTTGCCTAAATTAGGGGGTTTGCGAAAGGTGTATGGCGACACACATTCTAATACACCTATTATGATGATTGGCTAGGGAATGTAGTGTGAATAGAAATCTGAGGGAGCTGGCTCCCGGTGTAGTTGGGTGGAGAGATACTTGTGGTAAGGTCAAAAGAAGTGCTACGGTGTTTGTGTGTAATTCATGGGGAGTTTCAAAACCACGTGGCATACAGCTTTAATCAACCATTTATCTGAATTCTAAACATTTCAGCTGAATATCGCATCCAACAACATTCAACAATTGAGAGATGAAACGTTCATGGGACTTGCTGATCTGTCACAGCTGATGCTCAGCAATAACTCACTGGAGAGTATCGAACTGTCCGCATTGGCCGATTTGACTATTGGTACGGAATTTACGGCATTCTTACCTACATGAATAGTAATCGAACACTTATGAAGATTTTTTTGCGAAACCCAAGAGAAACCCTAAGGCGGTTGGGCGAGAACTACACCAGCATACTAATAACAAATTGTGCCCCAAGGGTCTTATGCGTAGCAGCACTGTTATATATTATCCTAATTACAATCGATGTGATAATTGCTGTTCAGAATAACATGATTTAATTAATAAGCAACTTTCAGCCGAACTTGATCTGTCTAAAAATCTCTTCACCGAGGTTCCTCTCGCTGTGGGAAGTTTATTGAAACTAAGGAAATTGGATCTAAGTCACAATAAGATAAGGTATGGTATCGATTGATAGCTTATGTAATTTATACAAAAGGGATTAGATTACAGTATGATAATTTATGATAATTACAATAATTTGTGTGTGCGCCGACCTTCTTATGGTTGTCGCATTACTGTAGCCGAAGAGCAATTAACATTCTACAGTAACTTCGCGGTAATTGATTATAATTGGTCGAGAATCCCATCGTCTTCTGGTTTTTTTTCTGGGGTTCACTTTGTTCGAAAAAAAATTTAAAAGAAATATTAATAGTTATTTCCCTTACAGCAAACTGTTCGTGGCTGTCTTCAACAAAAGTCCCCATTTGCACGCAATAGATCTCAGTCACAACAAGTTGCAAGCGGTATGTTTTTTGCCTACTGTTTTTTTTTCTAGACGCTTTTGAATTGTATATTTGGTGTATAGTTATTGTTTTAATAATATGTTATGGTTTTTTAAAGTTAGGCAAACAACCCCGGGCTAGGGCTGGCATTATTTTACTTGAGCCATGAATTTACCTCAACTAGTTTGCAATTACAATTACAGATCAATTCGTACGAATTCGCCGATTGTCCTCATCTCTCCAATATTGATTTGTCGCACAATGCAATTGGAACAATTTTGAAGGTGAGAAGAATTTTATATTAATTCCAGCCGTAAGATGTAAAATCAGGTACGTAGCACATATATATATATATATATATATATATATTAATATATATATATATATTATATTATAATATATATATATATATATATCATTCGGTTAAGGCTAGGGAGGCCAACATGGTCTATATAATACCTCTACCGTATTGAGTAATTGTCCTTGATAAGTATCCTTATTCAGGATTCGTCTATATACATTTATCGTATTTAGTAATTGCCCTTGATAATCATCTTTTTTCCAGGATTCCTTCATCAAATCCCCTCTCCTCCGGCGTGTCGATCTCTCGCACAATCGTCTCACTCATTCATTCGAAGAGGCAATTGGCCAGATAATTGGACTAAGAAGACTCAATCTCACTTACAACCACATTGAGATACTCCAGTGGGAATCATTCCCGGACAAACTGGATGTACTCCATGCTGACGAGAATAGGATCACGCTACTTGGAGCCGCCATCAAGTCGAAGTTGGTTTTGTCTTTTGTTGATACATTAGCCTAGACCTAGAGTCTGAGTCTTGAATGCACCAATAATAGTATTGCCCGTGTTCTTATCATATTTCTGGGGATTCCAAGTATGCTGAAACTTTAGCGTATCTTGGAACTACACGAGAATATTTTTTTTATTTTTAATATTATATATGCAGGTTTCGTGCTGAAATACGGTAGTATTGACAGAATCACACAGTTTTAGGATATTTGGAAAACCCATTCATATAAATACGAACTTAATCTTGGTGCCCATAGTTCCGAAGGACAATTAGGTATTTGTGTAACACTTATTTATAATTTCAGGGTCCGCATCGCCTCTCTCCGGAACAATTTGATCGAACAATTATCCGAAGACCAATTGCCCAATACATTGGAAGTTATCGATCTGTATGGAAATCGGATCAAATCAATTGCCAACGAGACAATGAGGAGGAAAAGCTCACTGAAGTCGATCAATATCGAGAAGAATTCACTGGAAGACTTGAGGATTGAAGCCCTGAGAGTGGAGAACGGATTACAGGCATATCAGGTGGGTAGAGAGGGATATCTTGAAAGTGCGCCTACGCTTGCCCAGAATTAGCCAGACTCGCGCCACACGCTCGGTTGTCGCCGCGCATTACTCGAGTTTTATGGGTTTAGAGAGGGAAACGAGACTTTGTATTGCGCTTGTCTCTATATAAGTTTGGTATTTTAGTGATGATTGTGCTTCTATGAATGAGCTAGTACTGTGAATGACAATCATAATAAGGACAAGAATTAGTATCTTGGTGGTTGCTAATGTAGTATATTTTTTTCAGATTTCTCTTCGCGACAACCCACTCAAATGTACGTGCAACTTGGACTGGATTAGGAAATTGGTTTGTACTTAATTTAATCATCGTTGAATATATTTTCTATTTCAATGTTCATTTTATACAGACAGTTGTTTATGGAAGTTCGTTAGACTCTTCGTACGAGCTCTTCGCCCAATTTAATTGCTTATTTTCAGTCTGGTGTCATGGTGTTAGACGCAGCAGAAACCTTCTGTCGTCACGCTGTGGATGGTCGTAAGATTCAGCTGAGCGCTGTGGAGCATCAAGATTTGCTGTGCCCGTATGAAGCGGTATGTTGCGTTTGCTTTCATTATACAGTACACCCTTCTACCATTGGCACTAACAATTAGGTGCAATCAGATATAAGGTGGTATCCTAATGTAAGACAAAAAATGGTAATACAAACAATTTTTCTATGGCTAGGAATTCACAAGGAATATCATAAAAACAAGGAACGTCTACAATGCTCGTAGAATTGGAATAAGGGTATCCTTTCGAGTTCGAGCCCCTTTCGAAGGTTTAGAATAATAGTCTGTACATATACTAGAAATATTTAATTTATTTTTATATCTGTTTTTCAGGACTGTCTCCCCGGATGTATATGCTGTCAGTTTGCCAGATGTGACTGCAGTCTCAAGTGTCCTTCAGGATGTCGATGTTATAAAGATTCCACGTTTTCCACTAATATTGTTCGATGTGAAGGCCAATCTGGAAACACAGGAGAAGTAAGTTGATTCCTTTTGTCGTCAATATTGCTTTTGTAAAAAGGAGCAATTCATTTTTTTTTTCTGATGTACTGTAAAATTATTACGCAACGCACATTCAAAAATGTAACACGCATGTTTTGTCGTACTACTACTTAAAGGATCGCAGTCACTTCAAATTCGCCTTTTTACTTCAATTATCCATAAACATGAAAAGGCACCTAGAAAAATACCATTCCGGTGTCAATTTACTGAAAAATTAACCCAGGGAAAGAAATCCCCTCGGTTGCGTTCTAATTACGTACAGTATGACAACGACAACTGAGACAGTCTCCCTCCCTCGTCCCCGGTTTTTCTTTCACTTTCCCTCGTCCCCGGTTTTTCTTTGTTTTGTCATCATTGGCAACCGGCCAAGTCCCGTTGCGATTTAGAAAACACCCCATTTTGTCAAAAATCAGAACTCAACACGAGGGATTTCTTTCCCTGTGATAAATGTTCCGTAAATCGGTATTGGAAAGGTATTTTTCTAAGTATCTTTTTATATTTATTGATAAGTGAAGTAAAAATGCGAAATTGAAGTGACTGCGATCCTTTAAAGCGAAATACCACCCGGTTTGGGTTTTTTTCACCAAAAACAGTTTGAAAAAAGTTTAAACAAATAACATAAAAACACAAATAAGGCATCTTGCACAAAAATTTCTCAAACAACCATATTTGCGATTTTGTATGGGAAAATTCGCTTCAGGCGATTTGCCGATTTTAATACTAGCGCGGCCCTGGAAAAATCGAGGGATGGCCTTTTCAAATTATAACGCACACCGCAGCATCCAAATGACGAAATGTTGACAAAATATTTTGAATTTGGCTAGTAAAATTCCAAAAACACACGGTTTGAAAATGGTGGTCAACGCACGGTTGTTTACTCCTCCTCTTTTTGTATTTTTTTGTTGAGACCGACCGCTAATTCGCTTTAAGAGCGGTGCGGTCTGCGGTGCTCCATTGGGGTTTAGTCCGTGCTTGGCCTGTATTTCTTTTTATTCAGAATGTTATATCCTTATTTTAAGGTGTTCAAAACGGAACGAATCCCAATGTCGGCCACCCACGTCGTCATATCCAACGTGAATGTTCCACATTTGAAGAAACACGCTCTGATTGGCAGGAACAAATTGGTTCATTTGCATATCAACGGGACGAATTTGGAGCATATTGAACAGGACGTATTCAAGGAGCTGGCTAATCTGCAGGTAGGTATACGGTATACTGTAAATATGGAGAGAGAAAGAGAAAGAAAGAAAGATAGAGAATTACCATCATACTTCAACATGAAAGATAACGTGCAAGCAGCGTAAGATCGGCTGGAAAAATTGCAAGTCAATCTTATTCCGCATACGTTTTGCGCGCCTTTTGAATGAGTTTGTAGTGTAGATCGACGCAAATTAATCTCTTTCAATTACCCTTTCCTTATTTTAGCTTCTCGATCTCTCCAACAATCGTCTCGTGCAATTGACTGGAAAGGAGTTCTACAAAACACCCAAAGTCACCCATTTGTTCCTGAACGGGAATCGATTGAGATTCTTTGAAAGTGGACTCTCGGAAAAGATGCCCAATCTGAAATTGGTAAGCTTTTAGAAAATAGTGAAAGAAGAACAGGCGCGTTTAGCTTGTAGCCTACTCTATGTTTCTGTCATCATTTACCAACTCATTGAAAATATCGCGCAAGCATAACGGTAAAAAGAAATTTACCTTCGATAAGATTAGAATTGTTCCTCGATTTTTCTCTGAACTCCATGAATGTCTTTTAGGTGACGATGCACAACAACCTTCTGGAGGATCTGACGCCGGCTCTGAAGAACTCTGCTTCTCTGCTCTCTGTCTCCCTTTCTGGGAATCCGTTCCGTTGTGATTGTGGAGATAGATACACTGCTCCACTGTGGATGTTTGAGAATAAGGACAAGGTTCGTCTTATTTGGATTACCCAAAACTTGGGTAATTAAACCACCGCGCATGCGTTCTTCAACAGTCAAACGATAGATCATGTGTTTCGCGAATACGCTGGGAAACTGCATTTCCATGCATAGACCACAGAATAGACCACAATCTAGATACACTACATGAGAATTTAGTTGTTCAACATTCATTACACAATCCGCGTGTTATACCGCTTTAAATCATTGGTATCTTTCCAGGTTGTCGACTATTCGAAAGTGTTTTGTGTGGAGAATGTGACGAAAGCCTTCAGAGAGAACGACACCACTATTCTATCCGCTTATCCACCCAATATTGGAGACGATATATTCACGATGCCTATTGATGGTGAGTAAGGGATACTGTAGGATTGAGCGGTAGACCGTGCCCAAAACTACCGTAGCCCTTGTCAGTGCAAATAGTGTAGCACCGTAGTTAAATGGTAATTGAGGGCATTGCTGGACGTCTATGCCACCACTTTTGATTGCTATTGATGATATTCAAAAGTAGTGGTCCTGTGGCCGTATGCACGAACGCGCCGGGAAGCTTCCAACCTCCCAGTGGGAGGGAGAGAAAGAGAGGGATCACACGAATCAGAGACACGCAAAGCCAAATTCTCCCACCTATGGAGGTTCCCGCTGTTCGTGCATACGGCCACTGGAATCCTTCTCCTCGTAGTCAGGAGTAAGAACATGCATTGTTATAGTCTAAAAACTAAATTCCAGATTTCGTGCGTGAATCGAATCGTTCCATCTGCTACAACCATGCGACGGGTCTCTTCGGTATCGAACCCCAGTCCTCGATCCTACTGTCTCTGCTCATCCTCGCCTGTCTGATTCTCGCCCTTGGCCTCCTGGCCCTTGGAGTGGCCGTTGTGAAGAGAACACATACAGTGATTAGTCAGAGAAGGTAAGGGGAATGATTATTATATTCATATATCAGCATACCTGTGTTTATGTTGGATTATTATATAGCATTCGACAGTTTTGCAAGGGGCCATGTATGCCTGCCATTGGGTTCCGGTGCAGAATACAATTGTGCTGCAAACCACGTGTCATGACGCTTTAAAAATCAGTATGTTTCTAGAACTCATTCCATTCAGGTACAAGGCATCTTCTTCGCTGAACTGCTCGTCGACCACCCCTGGCTCTTCTCCACTGCCAGTTCCTCTGATCAGCTTCGATGCATTTGTTTCCTATGCGAAAAAGGATGAAAAGATGGTTGGAGAACAGATTTGCAGGTAATATTCTAGGATTTATAATCGATGCTTGGGTTATGGAAGTCTTCATTGGAAAAGGGAATCGTAGTGCTCCTAACTTATATTAGGAGTTAGGAGCTTATAAATGCTTTGAAACGAGTAGGAATTTATTGTATATTTGTATATGTTTTAGTGGGATTTCTTTGCGCCTACTGAATATTTATTGATTTGGTTATTATATTTATTTTTATTATATTGTGCACATTTTAAATAAATTATTTTCCTTGCAGACCGTTGGAAGAGGACGACTACCACATGTGTCTTTTGCATCGTGACGGCCCAGTCTACAATAATAAGGTGAGTTATTGATTTATTGATATTCTGATTTGCTTTTTTGTTAGAACTAATGCCTTCATGCAACTCACGCTCATTATGTAGTTTTGAGACAATGCGGACGCGAAGCCGACAGTATGTACGAAGTAGTTGGCAAAAGGCTGAATATTGCAATAGTCTCGTTTTCGGCCCTAGGCGATACTCAGAGCCATGTCTCGTATATTGGAACTCCATGATAAAATTTTGTTCTCCAGGTGCACACGATCTCTGATGAGTTGATAGCCCAAATGGACGCCGCGCAGTGTCTGATTCTCGTGTTGACCGTCAACTTCTTGGAGAATGAATGGAGGACACTTCAGATCAAGACGAGTCATCAGTTATTCGCTAGGAACCGAGCTAAACGCGTAATTGTGGTCCTAGGAGATGGTTAGTGAATTGACTTCGTTGTTATCTGAAATGCCATCACATTTAGTGCTGTAGTTTGTACAGGGACCGGTTTTTTGTTACCTACGCCAATATCAAATAATGACAATTAGCTCGTGCTTACTGTAGTCGATTAGCTTAGTCAAGAGACATGGTAGTCTATTGTAGTGGTACTCCTAATTGTAGTTTGTGGTCCAGCTCATCTAGAGTATAAGTATCTAAAATTCAGGAGTCGATCCCAACACCCTCGACGACGAGCTCGGGCAAATCCTCCGAAAGAGTGAGCGGATATACATGAGAGATCATCTGTTCTGGAACCTTCTTAGGGCCAAACTGCCTCTCAGGTCCCCCAATTCAGCATCTGGGTCCCAAATCTACTCGGACCTATATGGACCTGTGCCCTCGGAGATGGTGTAGTGTAGATTACGGTAGTTTCGTTAAGGGTTACGGTGCAAACTGTGCTCTCTAGATTCTAGGACACTAAATTCTCATAGCGGGTGTGTCTATAAGATTTTGGATATTGTCAAACCGGTATGGCAAGTGGTTTTGAAATGTAGGCTGGAATGTTCTATGCAATTACTGTGCAATTCTATGAACATGTGAACATGTCAGATTTTGAATAAACCACGTGCGATATCGCTTTAATACCTTGAGTTCGAGGACCTCAAAGGTGCAATACGATAATTTTTATCAAAAATGCGGTCCTTGAACTCATTTTCACAAAATAAGAGAATGAACGCTTATTTGATCTGGTCAATGATGAATCCGGTATTGTGTATTTTTCTCGCAGTTTTATATTTTAAGCACCCTTATTAATTGTATATCTTGTTTATAATTTTTCTTTGTTCCTCTACTTTGCCACATCTATGTATGAACGGTTCCTGTCTCCTATAGATACAATATAGGATTTGGAAACCAGCGGGTCCCCATGTTTTGTGATTGATAAATTTAGTATACGGTGTACAAGGTTGAATAGTTTTTATAGTACTCTATTGTATTTGACTAATTTGACGTTCGAGAATTTATCATTTTTAAAGCGGTATGGTAAGTGGTATGTGAAACGTGTGCTGAACACCTGCATTTTCATACACTATGTGTAAATTTATGTGCCACCTGGGTATTTCTGACACAGAAAGGAACGCAATTTGCATATACATGGGAATATAGCAGAACTTCCAAAACCACGTGCCGTACCTTTTCAATGAAATTAGAATAATGAGTGCTCTACGACTTTTCATACCTTTGCATCGTTATATTTTCACTGTTTCTAGTTATTCAATTAGTTTACGTCCACCTATTCCCTCTTTCTCGTTTACAAGCATAATAACTTTGTTCGATATTATCATTGATACCAAAGAATGCTCAAAATGCAAGAACGTTTGTTTTATCCTTGCTTGTTTTTGTATGTACATATAAATGTTCAGATGTTCATCATTAGGCGAGTTATGATATCCTTCTGTGAAATGTACAATTCTCCTATGTTATAAAGTGAAGAGTTTAATAAATATTGTACATTTTGGAGAAGTGAAAAAATGGTGTTTCTTCCCTCAGGGTAATGTGTAGATTACTTTTCCACACTATATTCTTGGTAGATTCAAATAATGATGCCCCTGTTGTTGATTATATTTTATTTATATTTCGTTGTTTACCTTTTTATGTTTCCTTGCTCTAATTGTATGTTCGGAAGCTTCAAAGTTTTATGTTGCCTTGAAGAATATAAAGGTGTAAAAATTAAACAAGTGCGTTCTTTATGGTGAAATCACACTACAGTACACTGAGGAAACTGCGCCGCGGCCTTATGGCACAAAAAAGGTGCGCGGCGGTACTACGGCGGTATCGCGGCGCATTTTTCAGAAAGGATGTTGGCTCCCCAAAAATGGGTCCGCCAGAACTCTGGGGCGCAACTTTTTTTTGCAGCCGCGTTGCCCCCATTGGTGCGCGGCGAAACGCGAAGTTCCGCTTTGTATTGAATACTATACTATACTATACCATACTATACCATACTATACTATACTATAACATACTATACTATATTATACTATACTATGCGAGCGAGAGCCATACAAGACACACATCAGAGCTGAATCAAAAGACAAATCGGTGAACGATCTTGGAGAATGAGACTACCGTTCGTATCCCTTTTTGATTCCGCCTCCCGTACGAATATGTTTTTGGACGTTCGAAAAAATTAACCCCCATATCATTTATCATGTCCACAAAGTATATGTTTGTTCGTTGATTTATCCTGTTACTGAAACACTAATTGTGAGTGTCTACTCGATCGATCTGTTACTGTTGATCTGTTACTGAAACACTAATTGCGCGTATCTGAAATCGGTGTTACGGTAGAACGTATCAACCGGCAACAATTTTTTTGTCAACACGAGTACCGTAGCCACAAGAATTTCAAAATTTCCCGCGTTTTGAAAAAGAGCACAGGACTATAAAAAT